>CM053624.1:5737778-5772605 GCA_028646595.1 Phalanger gymnotis | reverse complement strand
TGGCAGGATCCCAATGGGATTTAGCTTTCTTGTAGTCTAGTCAGCCATGGGCTTGGTAAGGGGCGGGAAGCTCTAGGGATGGAGCACTAGGCCTTTCTCCCAAGGTCTGAAGCCTGCCTTTGGGCTCCCACCCAACAGAGGGAAGTTGGCTTTCTCTGAGGCTTTTTTATCAGTTAGTGGATTTACTTAATTTTTAATACAATCGATCCTTCTCTTGGTAGATTCATGATTCCTTCTCACTGAGCTGGGGATCAATAGTCTTGAGAAAGGACTCAATTAATCAGCACAAGCAGGGCCAGGACCTGGGGTGATAGTTCTGCCTTCTTGGGCCTCACAGGGAGCCCTGGTGGAAGTCCTGACCCTCTCTGCCCAATAGGATGACTTGGGAGGCTGCGGCATGCATCTCTTTTTCCTTTTCAATTTAAAGTTTGTTACTTGATAGAAGAACTCAGTGCCACAAACTAAAGAATTTCCTGTGTGGTTGTCATCGTGCCGGTCATAGGAGATTCAAAGGCAAAAAGACAACACTTTCTGCCCTCGAGAACTTAGAGTCTCCTCAAAGGAGGCAACACGTATGCATATTCATAATGCAGACAGACAGGTGCCATGTGTGTATGTACTACGTGTGTATAATACATATATGTATGTGTTGAACACATCTATTAAGCATGCACATTCTATGTTTTATATATTACATATAATATTATATATACACGCTATTTTTAGTATATACACACCATTCACAAAATAAACACAAGGTAATTCAAGGAGGGAGGGAGGGCATTAGGAATGGGGTATGGAAAGGATCAGGAAGGATTTCATGTAGAAGATGGTGCCTGAATTGTAAAGAAACAAGTACTTCTCAGAGGCACATTTGAGGAGTGAGGGCATCCCAGGCATGGGTAACAGCAAAGGCAAGATGATAAGAAATGGAGTGCCCTGTGTGAGGAACAGCAATGAGGATGGATGGCTGATTTGAAGAATGCAAGAAAGGAAGGAATGCCTTAAAGGCTGGAGTGTTTGACTAGGGCTGGGTGGTAAAGGGCTTTAAATTCAGGATGAGCCCTAGAGATAGTAGGGGGCCACTGAAGTTTATTGAGAAGGGGCTGTCATGGCAAGAAATGGACTTTAGGAAAATCACTTTGGTGGCTTTGGGGTCTGGATTAGAACAGGGAAGACCAGAGGCAGGGAGACCCTTGGAGAGGCACAAGGTGATGAGGCCTGAGCCAAGGTTGTGGGGACCATATGAGTCTAGAGGAGGGGACAGACATGAGATGGGGCATAGAGACAGAAGTGACAGCACGTGGACTGAGGGAGGAGTAGGAGATGGTGCTGTTTTAAACAAAGAGGTGCTTGCTGGAATGGGTCACCCTCAATATTTGCCTGAAATTTTTCATCAAAGAGAAAAGAAAAGGTCATCCTCAGCTCCCTTGGGAAGTGCTCAGAGTGACTGAGTCATGGAAATTGTTTCTCTCTCTCAGCCTCTGAGGTTTCTGGGGCCCAGAGAACATGCCCTCAGTACCGGGCTCCCCTTTACTGATGGGGTCCTCAAGCTTGGTGTGATGTGGGGGAGAGGGGAGGGTGGTCCTGTCTTTGAGAGTGGCTGGAACTGGAATAGGTTGGGACCAACCTGGCAATGAACTTGTCAGACGCAGCTCAGCTGGTTCTCTGGGAAGAGACATGTGCCTCAGCTCAGCTAGATGTCAAATTCACATGCTTCTGTTTCAAGTTCCTTAATATGGATTTGCTTGTAAAAGCAAGGAAATAACATAATCACTTCTCTGATTGGAAACTTATCTAAGGATTAGAAAATTTAAAGTGGGAAGGAAGGAAGGAAGGGAGGGAGGGAGGAAGGAAGGGAGGGAGGGAGGGAGGAAGGAAGGAAGGAAGGATGGAAGGGAGTAAGGGAGGGAGGGAGGGAAGGACATGGGTTAGGAAATGGCCAAGCAGAGTGTTGGATGTGAACACAGGGGATTTTTTTCTTTGGCTAGATCTGTGACTTCATCAGCATAGGAAATTTCCGATGGTCAGGTTCCTCACCCCACGGAGAATGACATGATTCTACAGCTTAACCTCTTAAGCTCTCCTAGCTGCCTGGGACGTTGAGAGGGCAAGTGCCTGCCCAGGGCCACAGAGCCAGGATGGCCAGAGGTGGGGCTGGTACTCAGTCCCAGCTGACTCCTAGGCTGGCTCTCTCTGCACTATCCAGCACCATTAGAAATGACAAGATTCACAGAAGCAACAGAAGGCTTAGATAAACTGATACACAGCAAAGGTTGCAGAACCAGGAAAACAACGTACACAGTGACTAGAATAATCGAAACAGGGAAAAGAGCAACACAAAGCTGAATTCAAGGACCAAGCATTGTTTGGGGAAGAGACGGGAAAATGTAGCTCCCTACTCTCACTAGAGATGGGGTGGGGCTGCTATGGGTGAGGACAACGGAACGCTCTGTCAGACGCAGCTGATGTGTTTTTTCTTTTTTAATCTTTGTTACAATGGAAGGCTTATTGAATCAGGGAGCAGAGAAGAACTGACTCTGGAAATGAAGGTGCTATCAAAATAATGATAGCATTGGCGTAGCATTTTGCAGTTTGCCAAATGCTTCACAGCACTTTGCTTGATCTTTACAACAGAGCTGTGAGGGCAATGCTGTTATGGTTCCCATTTTTACAGATGAGGAACCTGAGACTGGGGTTGTCACTTACTCAGGCTAGTAAGTGACTGAAGCTTCATTAGAACTCCGGTCTTCTTGGCTGCACACCCAGCATTGGACCACCTAGGCCAGCTAGCATCCAGCAAACATGTTTAAAAGGTGATAAATAAAGGACCACTCCATGCCTTGGTGATCTGAGGTCTTGAATTCCAGCCTCGGTTGGTCACTTACTTGCTAGTTGACCTTGGGCCAGTCACAACTTCTTTAGATGGTGTTACGTAGTACTGAGAGGACCCTGGATTCAAATCTTTGCCCCTTCCTCTTCCCTGCTTGCATGACAGCTGTGGAGTACATCGCTTGTCTCTGGGGCTCAGTTTCTCCATCTGTAAAATAAGAGGGGTTGAATAAATGGTCTTTACAGTCCTTTCCCATGCCTGAGAAGCCAGCCAGCCATCAAGGCTGTACTGATGAATTGGGCTACATGTTAGATATTCCCTCTAGAAAGCAGGGTCAGCCCATGCCCCAAATTTGTCTCATGTACTATGGGATGTCATGGACTCGAGCCAGAAAACAAAAGGATGAGCCGCAATCTGCCTTGGCGGAGCTCACGTGTCCATTGGCCCATTAGAGTCTTAGACAAACACTGGTGTTGTTACTTTGTCTTCCGAGGATTCTGCAAATGTCAATGATGATTTTGTTTTGAAAAACAGGATATCCAAAGTTAGCAGTGAATCTAATAAAAATGAGCTTGCTTCACATCAGTGGAAAATTACCCAGTCACGAAACTAGGCATCTCGTGTAGCTCATTTACTTTGTTTTCCACGTTTATACAGCTCTATGCACATGTGAGTGTGCGTGCACACCCAGACTCACAAACAAGCCTGTCCTCTAGAGAGTGTCCCTCTCTTCCCTCCCAGCTCAGAGCAGGGCCTCGCTCCCAAAGGCACCAGGCCATCTGCCTCACTCAATGAGCTTTATTCACCAGCATGAGGATGAGTGTGTCCAGACTGTGTAGAACAAGCAGCCAACCAGCTGGGCGTGTACACCAGCTCAGGACTGCTCTTAGCAGCTACTGGCCATTTGTCAACAGAGGCTGAGATGAGGTACTGGCTGTTATTCTCACCATGGCTCCAGAACCTTGCCTGACATTCATTATTTGGATTGGAAGGTGGCAAGAAAGGAGAGCCAACTTCATACGGGTGACTGTTGCCTGGCAACCTGGGCATTAAAGAGTGTCTCTAAACTTTAGTAAAGGGCAGAGCCTGCATCCTTGCTTACAGATGACAAATGGGGAAATCCCTGTGTCATGGCATTGTTCCTTCACATGAAAATTGTGAAGACTAAGGAGGAGCCCCAGGCATGTTGGATAGGGAGTAGAGTGGGCAGCTTGGCAGGGCCGGAGTCAGAAAAATCAGAGTTCAAATCCTGCCTCAGATCCCTAGTAGCTGAGTGGGCAAAGTCCTGGCTTCTCCAGAAGGCCTTCCCCAGCCCTTCTGCTAATTATCTCCTAATTAGCCCACAGAGAGCTGGCTTTGTATATCTGGGTTTGCATGTGATCTCCCTCATCAGATAGTGAGCTCCTGGAGGGCAGGGGACATCTTCTGCCTCTTTTTGCACAGTGCTTGACACATAGTAGGTGCTTAACAAATGGTAATTGATTGATTGAGTTGTCTCAGCCTCACTCTCTTCGTTAATGATTATGATGATAACTAAATAGCAATAGCTGTGTTCCAGACTCTCTACCAAATGCTTTACAATTATCATCTTATTCAGTCCTTACAACAACCCTATGGGGTGTAGATGCTATTTTTAGCTCCATTTTACAGATGAAGGAACTGAGGCAAATAGAGGGTAAGTGACTTGCTCAGGGTCACACAGCTAGTAAGTGTCTGAAGCCAGATTTGAGCTCAGGTTCATGCACCCGCTTGAGGGTGTGTCCAGACCATGTAGAACAAAAGACCTGACTCCAGGTCCAGCACTCTCTCTATTGGTCAACAAAATGAAGAGCTTGAATGCAGTGGCCTCCGAGGCTCCTTCCAGATCTGAATCAAAGATTCTGTGAGCTGAGGTTTATAATAGATCATCCCACCTCTGCTCCCACCAAGAAAGAAGCCTCCTTCGCGTTGTGTCCAGAGTGTCCAGAGCAAAGAGAGCCCCAAGGGAGCTGTCCAGTGCTAGCCTGGATATGAGGCCCTTACCTCTGCTTTCTCTAGCAAGTGCCCGTTTCCAGGTTCGAGGGGGGGGTGTGCTTTGTCACTACAGCCTTGTACTTCCTTTCTCTAATTTTTAGCTATTTGGAGCAAGTCTTCATATGGCTCTAGACAACCTGGCTTTCTTCCCTTAAGAATTGTTAGTTTGTATCCTTGGAACATTTATCAAAACCTTCGATGGAAAAGTGGGTGACAAGACCATTATCTTGGGACCTTGGAGTAATCTCCTCTTCTTCCTGGGCCCTAGGCCTCTCTTTCTTACCTGGACATTGAGAGGCTTGGACCAAAGAGGCCTCAACATCCTGTGGACAGTCTATGGGCAAATTGGACATAAGAAAGATAGAGAAATTGAGCCTGTGGGCTCACCCCTCATTCTGGGTCCTAAGTTATTCCTAATCCCCTTGTCATTTATAAGTGGCAGCTATAGATTAAATGCCTGGGTTGCCAAGCAACAGGCGTTCCATACATTGTGTACAATAGCACAACTCTGATTACCCAGAACCACCGACTCTCAGGGCTGACAGGGACTACAGAGGCGCCTTGTCAAGCCCACCCCTTATCCCAAACCCCCTCTGTAACCTTTGGGGTCTGTAATCAGTGTGTCCCAGCAGTGGAAGGTGGATGAAGGTGTCTCTATCACATTCATTTTGTGGTCAATGCGGGTCAGTTGGGTATGGTTGCTGGAAGCTTGGACCTGAAGTCAAGAAGAAACTGAGGCAGACAAAGTTTAGGTGACTTGTCCAGAATCTGAGGAAGTGTCTGAGGCGGCATTCAAGCTCCCTTCTTCCTGGCTTGTGTGGCTTGTGTGAGGCAACCCTCAAGGTTGCCTCCAGCAGATCCCTGTCCTGTTTAAGGAGAGCCCAATGTAGATTTCTCGCCATTCTTCCTCCTCTTTTCGATAGGGACGTCTGTCACTCTGCATTTTCGTTTCACCCCATGGATGATAAGCAGCCACAGCGGTGGCTGAGAGCCTAGAAAAGAAATTGGGAATTTGTTTGAGTCCTTCCCCCGCCCCACCCACGTTCCAAGGCCCTTTTTGGATTTCTTTGACCCGCTCTGCTCTTAATTATGGGTTCTTCATTTCCCTCCTTTTCAGTTTGGCATCTGAATGCACCTTCTTATGGGAAACCTAGTCAGGTAGAAATAGCGAATCAATAATTTTTAGTCTTTAATTAAGTCAAAATACACAGGTTAAATAACAGTTATTAAAGATGAAAACTACACTAAGGCTTTAGAACACCATGTATACATGTGTATGTATTTTATCTACAGATACCCTTCCAAAAGGCATGTGTGTGTGTGTGTGTGTGTGTGTGTGTGTGTGTGTGTGTGTAGGAGGGGAACAAGGTAGACAGAGCTGAAGGGAAGAGAGGTGGAGAGATAGGATGAGAAAGGAAGGGGGAAACAGAATGATAGAGGAGAGAGAAGAGAGGGCGGAGGGAGGAGGGAAGGAGAGAGAATGAGTAATAAAAACCCAGTGGGAGCGGGAGCTGTACAGATGTGGAACTCAGCTGTCACATTAAAAGCATGCAGCAAACATTTATTGAGCGCCTACATGGGCCAGGTTAGAAAGATAAAGCTAATGATGGAGCTGGGGGAAGAGAAGACAAAATGAAGCTTGTCCTTCCTTATTGGAAACCTGTAAAAGTCTTCAGTTCCCTGCTTTGCCCTGGACACCACTCCCGTTTTCTGAAAACACTGTTTGTCTCAGCCTGCGTTGTAGAGGGAGCCAGCGTTGTCGTTAGCGCTCATTGACAGAGAGCTGGGAAGAAATGCGTTTTCTCCCGGCTTTACTCCGCTCTCCCCGCCGTGGCCGGTGGCGTCCGCCCTTTGTAAATCCCGACCGACTACCGGCTTAGATTTGTTCTCTGCTCCACGCCGGTGCCGGGGGCCGCCGATGCCAAGGCCTCGCTTTATAAGGAAGCCTGCGGCAGGCCAGTGTTTGCTTTCGGTGGGGCTGGGCATGGGGACGCTTTCCATCGCTGGCTTCCTGTTTTTGGTTTCTCTTTGCTGGTGTGACCGAGATGGGAGGCAGCAGAGTACTCGAGTCGAGATGCTGAGCATTGCCATGGCAACCCCGCAAAGGCTGGAGCCCTCAGGGACCAGGAGCCAGGTCCAGCGCTGGGACAGTCGAGTAGCATTAGCAGCCTCTGCTACGGATGGTTCTCTAGAACAGCTTCACGACTCCTTATAAACAAAAACAAAGGTTCCAGAACGGGAAATAGATTTCCAGACGTCAAGTTTCCCACTGGGCGAGTCACAAAGGGGAGAAAGCTGCCAGTTCCAATGGGCTAGAGATGGAGATGCTGCCTGTGACACGTTCAGGGCACTGCCTGAGGGACTGGGGAGGAAATAGCAGCAGCGAGAAAGAAAGGCAGGCTGTAAATCTCTCTAGCCATCCGCAGCTCGGCCTTCCATCTGCAGCGCCTGGCTTGTCAGGAGCCAAAAATAATCACCAGGCAAGGAGAGCCCAGAGCTTTTATTTGCTTTAAATTGATGCAAGCACCTGGGCTGAGCGTCCTCCCATGAACCTCCCCCACGTCTCCCCCCGACGCTTGTCCCGGGCTTTTGTGCTCAGGCGCGGGCTCCTATGGACAATCAGAGCTGCCTGGAAATCCAGGAGGCCCCTTTGATCCCGCAGGTGCTGGGGCCTCCGCCAACCCCTCCTCCCAGCCTCTTGGGCACAGCGGGCCCTTGGGATCTTCTTTGATGTGGGTGCTCTTGTTTGGGGGGGGGAGGTGATTTGACCCCAGGTGTCGTACATCTAACATCTTGCAGAGAGGGGACTGCGGTTTAAAAGCTGGCCAGAGTCGCTGCAGTGATGTCTTTAACAGTACGCTAGAGGAGAGCGTGTGTGGTGGTGGTGGAGGGATTAAAGACCAGGTGCCCCCGAGGGACCGAATGGAAGCTTCCTGGGCACAGGCCTTTCTCGCACCCAGTAGGTATTTAACAAATGCGCACTGACTGGCTGGTTTTCCGGCCAGGGCACTCCTTTAAGACAATGTGAATATGTTTGTACATTTGAGCCTAAATTCTTTAGCTCCTCATTGGGAATAGTGGAGGACGAAGACGCCCCTCCAAAATCATTTGCAAACTGTCCTCTCTTCCCACAAGCTCTAGCCTTTTTTGCCAAATACTCCAATAAAGTCCGTTTTTCCCGTCACACCGCAGTTTATTTTGCTTTATTCAGGGGCATAGGAGGAAAAAAAAATAGCCCTTAGAATACAAAATTAAAGTCCATTCATTAATAAGCCTTTATTAAACTCATCCTGTGTGCGAAGCACTATAGTGGGTCCTACCAATCTACAGATTTCTGGGAGCCGTGGAAGGAGAAGGGAAGAGGAGGTCGGTGCCACCACTTTTAAATAGATAAATATCGTCTGGGGAGGGAGGGGTGGTCAGGAGAGGCTTCCTGGGAAAGATGGCGGAGGAGCTGAGCCCAGAATGAGGTTAGGATTTGATTTCATTGAAAGGGCCCGTTCATAGGCTCAGAAGTGGACACTTTAAAAGTTGGGTTGGCTCTATTTCAAGCTAATGCCTTTCCTTGGGGCTCCTCCTTCCACCCTTTAGCCCTCACGGTGGGCCCTGGGCCGTGGGCCTGCCATCAGTGCCCCAGGCTTCCCCTCGAGTGGCCCTACGTGAATCCTGTGGTCTGCAGGAGAGTACGCTTCTCCCTTGTCTGAGAAGGCATCCTGCCTGTACCAGCCAGTGCGGCCAGGTTCCCAGGACCTCAGCGGCCACATTGGCTTTGAAGCTTCATTTGTAATTCAGTTCATTTCTGTACTTTCTGAATAAATGTCTAACCTAAGCCATTAATTGAACCGGCTCTAGTGTAGACAGGGGACTCCTTCCTGTGACTTCTGAATGCTGGCTTTCAGACGCTGAATCTCGATGGACCTCAGAGGGCTGAGAGAGAGGAGGGTGGGGGTCACCCCCCCCCCCCCAGTGAGGGGACAGCCAAAGGGAATACCCTGATCAATAATGCCTAGGCCAGTGCAATGGGGGCATGCTTTGAAAGACTAAAGCAAGCCCCCAGAAGGACTTCCGGGCATGGGATGGGCATGTACCAGGCAGATGGGAATGTACCGACGGGCCAGGGAGACGGGCATTGGCGAGCGGCTGGGATGGACTGACCACACCCTTTCCCCACCTCTGGCCAGATAGGAGGAGGGTGCTGGTTCAGGAAGGCAGCAGCTGTTTGCTCACTCACTGGCCGTTCAGTAAAGATGTCAGGAGTATTGGTCCCAGACGCTAAGACTGAGCCGTGGCGGTCGCGGCTAAGGAAACTCAGATTCCCTCAAGGATCTTCTGTCCCAAAGTTTAGCACGTGTGAGCACTGGCTGCGGGGGGGGGGGGGGGGGGGGGGGGGGGGGGGAGGCTGATCCTTTTCTCCCAAATACTCATAAAATTAAGTTTAAGCAAAGATGTGAGGAAATGGATACTTAAGTTCATGGAGGATCTTCTTAAGAAGATCTGTCTGACACAAAGCCCAGCCTCCCTCCACGTGGAGCCACACCCAATACATCTGGAGGGAGAGAAATAAAGATGCCCTCTCCCCCGCTTCCTTGCCCCCCGCCGTGGCCCCGAGCAGCATCTGGGCTGAGACCGGAGTTCTACATATTTGATGAACGTTTGAATCCCTTTAACACTGGTGTTGGCGAACCAGCGAGGAGTAGCTTGCATTATTTCTGATGAGACCACCCGCCATAGATATGTCAGCAAGCATTTCTTAAGCGCCCACTGTGTGCCTGGACACTGTGCTGAACACTGAGAATACCAAAAAAAAAATGGCAAAAAAGGAAGCCCCTCGCTTCAAAGAGTTTATTTTCTAATGGGGAAGATGACACTAAAGGTTTGGAGTGGAGGAGAGAAGGTAGCAGGTGGAAAGGGGAGGGGCGCGCCGCTCGGGTTTAGAGGCTTTCCTGAAAATGGAGGTTCTGGGAGGAGCTGACCAATCAGGGAAGAGAAAAGAAATACACTGAAAGGCACTAACTCATGAAGCTCAGTTTTTAAAAAAGACTATGACTTGTCCAAGGTCTCTGGGGGAGTTCCGTCTGAGGCAGGATTTGAACCCAAGGCCAATCAGTGTCTTTCGTAATTAGGTCATTACAGTAGTTTTACCCTGGAAACTTGGGGCTTTCCCTAAATCTTTGGAGACCATACAGGCCTGATCTTATGTAACCCTGAGCTCAGCTCCCCCGTGCTGCCCCAAGACCTCAGGTGTGTGCACCAGATGCAGGAAGAGCTCAGGGACACAGAGATGAGTCACGATCATTCTCCTGTGTACTGGAGACATCATCTGTGCGTCATCCGTGGAGTATAACTCATCTGGATTTTATACTTAAAACATCGAAATAGAACGTGATTGTGAATAGACCTAAAGCACTTAAGCCGGGAGCAGCAGAAGGATCCCTGGGTTTGGGGGCCCTGGTCTTGGGTATGAGTTCTGCCTCTGGGCTCCCACCTGTGTGACCTTGGTCTTGTCGTTGCTCTGGGCCTTGGTTTCCTCCTCAGTGAAATGAGGAGCTTGGAACTAGGTGATCTTTGAGGTCCTGTCCGGGTCAGAGCTAGGTTCCTAGACCTAGCATCAAGATCTGAATGCAGGAGCCTGAAAAGTGGCATTTTGTCTTTGACTTTTTGCCAGGCAACATGGGAAAATCTGAGAGTGGGAAAACCTCACTTGTAATCCTGGTCCTGCCACTTCTGCCTAATCTTGTTAGGTCTCAGCTTCATCCCTGTGAAATGGGTAGGTTCAAGTAGATGCCCTCTGGAGTCCCTCCTAGCACCTCTGCACTAATTGTAAAAGATCACGTTTTAGCTTTAGCTTGGTCCAATGAAGAAGGATTTAAAGGTGGCATTGGGAAGGCTTGGGTTCAAATCCCACATCCAGCATTCACTTCCTGTGTGACTGTGGGCAAGTTGCTGAATTTCTTTGCCTCTCAGTTTTCTCATCTACAAAATGGGACTGTCTTCTTTTTGTCTTTATGTCTTCAGGGATTCATGCTGTGCCCTGCACTTGGCAGATGCTTCTTGCAAGGTAGTTGGGTTGGTTTGAAATTCTGCCTTCCCCCCCACCCCGACTCCAGGCTAACGAGAAGGAAGGAGTGAGTCTGCAGCTTCCTAAGGAGGCTAGGGAGGGTCAGGGAGCCTTCCTGAGAGGTCCCAAGGCTGTGCTCAGAGCACCATGCCATGAGGCTTCCCAGCTAAGTGCCATGGCTGTCCACCATGAGCAAGGAGGAACACCCCTGCCAGCTGCATTTATTTAAAATGTGACCATGAATTCTGGGTCCTCCATCTGATTCTAATCTGGAGAGACTCCAGACCCAGGTACATCCCACCCCCACATTGGGGGCTCAGGACAGACCCCAGACCCAGGCACATCCCACCCCCACAATGAGACTCCTTTTTCTGCCACAGAGGATAGCAGCTGCTACCCTAATAAGGAGAGGATCCTGTTCACCCTCCAAGAAGCCATCCAGGAAGATAGAAAAATGAACTTCATGTGGTGCCTCACCCTGGACAGGAAGGGGAGGTTGGAGGAGCATCGATCTACAACCAGACAGCACTTCATGTAGAGGATCATAGGGTCACAGTCCTAGAGCTGCACAGAACCTCAGAGGACCAGAAAACCCAGCTCCAGAGCTAGACTGAATGTCAGAGAATCACAGATCTGGTCCACCTCAAGTGTTTGATTAAGCACTTACTACATACCAGGTAGTCAGCCAGCTAACATTCTTAACCACCTGCCTGGCGCTGGGCCAACACTAGGCGTATGAAGTAAAAAGAGAGTCCCTGCCCTCAAGGGGCTTCTGTTCTGATGGAGGAAGACAATGTACAGAAAGGTGCCGGTGGGGTGGGGATGGTGGAGAAATGATGGGCCATGATGGAGCATGTCCAGAGGATGAGAGATGGGTCTTCTGGGCCCTTCCTTACAATGGAGGTTCAATGGGAGAAGAGTCTGCAGGAGGGGAGAGCAGACCCTGCCCCCAGCATTAAAGGGGGATCACTGTTATAGAGCTGAAAGGAACCTTAGTGTATCAGAGAACCCAGAACTAGAGCTAGAAGGGTCATGAAGCCCAATCATCTCGTTTCCACTTGGGGAAACTGAGGCACAGAGGTTAAGTATCTCATGCTGGGTCACCCAGGAGTTGAGGGAGGACTGATTTTTCTCCCTGTAGTCACTTTCTGCTTCTCCCGGCGTCACACAACCTCAGAATCACACGTCGCCCCAGCACTATTCCGTCTACCTCCCCCACTCCCTGCTGGAGCCAAGCTTCCTACTGTGCCCTGAGACTGAGAAAGGGGTATTTCTGGGCGGCTTGGGCAGCCAGCCTCTAGGGAGAGGCGCAGACACCAGCCTCCCTGGGCTGCCCACACAAACCGTTCTAAATTCAGACGCTGTGTAGAAGGAAGGAAAATTCCAGTGTGGGGAGCTGGGCTCCCCACCTTGGCAAGCATCCGTCCATTCTCCCGAGCCAAGAGCAGAGATTACAAATTCAGGGAGCGTGTGTAGCGTATTTGGTTCATTATTTTGGCAGCTCCCTATGGTGACTCTGCAGGAGAGCACCCGGGAGGACAACGAGCCGGAGAGGGCGTGTGAAAATGGCGGGCTATGGAGTTGGAAGAAGAGAGCCAGCCGTGGGGCGTCTGGTTGGTTCACCAGCTGATGGTGTGGAAAACTCGGAAAATCTGCAGCAGCAGCATTAGCAGCAGCAGCCAAGTCTGCTCGGCCCAACACCTGAAGGAGAGCTCTGAAGTCACTACCTAAACCAACCCTTTCTATTTATTGAGGACCCCCAGAGAGGTCCCACAGGTAGAAAGTGCTGACACTGGCATTGGACCCAGGTATTCCGACTCCAGACAATCTGAAAACATTACGAGGTTGGCAAAATATTTTAGACAAGTCAACAAGCCTTTATTAAGCCCCTACCGGGTGCTTTACGTATTTCATCTTGGCTTCCTGGGAGCCTAGTGAGGTAGCAGTACGGAAGAGGAAATGGAAGAGCAGAGTTGGGATTTGCAGTCGCCCCAAGTCCAGCACTGGCTGATTACCCCAAAAAACCAGATTCACAAACTCAGCGGCTCCACCCCAGCCACTGCCATCAGCTCCTCAGCTCGTGGGTTTAGGAAGGGAGACTCAGGGCGGAAGTACACACCACCAGTCAACATAGGCGCCAGAGATGCAGGTTAAAGTGCCAGCACCTGACTGGTTCCCAGGGGAACTTTTAAATATAAAACAACCTTGGACTGCTAGAAAATGAAAGGAGCCTTCTACTTCCTTCACTCCCCATGGCTCCCGATGGACACAAGTAATCCAGAGCTCTGCTAGCACTTGGATATCGGAACTGAAGAAAGAAGCCCAAAAGTAATTAGTATAAATGTTGCGACATCTAATAACAAGGATAATTTGCCATGCACGCTAACCATGTAATTTATCACAATGGGACGTTGCAGGGAGGAGGGCTGGTGTGTAATCAAGGGGAATGATAAATGCTTGAGGAAGCAAACTCTAGACATGAGAGCTGGGATGAGAGTTCTGAAGTGAACGGGACAAGATTCCTGCCGGCCTCAGCTCCATCCTCAGTGAGCCTTGAAGCCCAGCCAGGTGAGAGAGGAAGGCAGAATCGTGCAGACATTTGGGATGTAACTCAGGACCTCGAGACTGCGCTCCGATTCAGAGAAGAATGGCTTCATTCACTCATTCATTCATTCATTCATTCATTCATTTCAAGAAGCATTTATTAAGCCCAGCGTTCAGATCCTGCCTCAGACACCAATTTCGTGACCTAGGTTGGGTTACTTGGCTTCATTTTCTGTGAATTATGAAACAGCGCCTGCCTCCCAGGAATCTTGCAAGGATCAAAAGAAAAAATATGTGTCAAGTGCTATTCAAATGTCAGTTATGATCATCATCATTATTAATATTAGTAGTAGATAGGGGAATATTGGTGTTAAACAGATGGATTTTTTTGAGTGTCAGAAGGCAATGAAGGATAATTAAAATACTGAGCAGTTTCCCAAATGCAATCAAGCTGTCCTCCTTCAATTTGGGGACCAGCTCATCATTAGTCAACCAGTCAACAAGCCTTTATTAAGCTCTTACTGTGTTTGGGGAATGGTGCTAAGAGCTGAGATTACAAAGAAAGAAGAAAACAGCCCCAACAGCCCAGGAACTCACGTTCTAGGAGCAACCATGTACATGGGAGACATACTTGGTGTAAATGGGAAGTGATCTCAAAGGAGAAGGCACTAGCAGTGGAGGGGACTAGAAAAGGCCTCTTAAGAGATGGGGGGACTTTAGTCAAGGCTGAGGGAAGCCAGGAGGCAGGGGTGAGGAGGGAGAGCATTCCAGGTATTCAGCCAGGGAAGATGCCCAGAGTTTCAAGATGGGATAGCATGTGTGAAGAACAGCAGGGAGGCCAGTGTTCTTACCTAGGTTGGTGTGTTGAGAAGATAAATACTTAGGAAGGGATCACCTGTAACTCTGGCCCCTAATCTCTAGATGGGTAGACATACTCCTCATGTAGTAGGAAGCCACTAGAATTGTTTGAGGCAAATGCTAACTTGATGAGTGGGGTTGATGTCTTCAGAAGACAAGACGAGGGAGCAGAGTTTAGGACAGATTGGAAAGAATGGAATCTGGAGATGAGGAGATAAGATCAGAGGTTATTGTGGAGCAGAGGCCAGGAGCTTCTGGACTGGTATGTTGGGACAGAGAACTATGTCTGTAAGAGGGAGGGTGGTAGTTTTCATTCATAGGAAACATTACCCCAAAATGAAATTATCAGTAATATGGATATGATGGAACTTTCACTGGGCATTGACAAAAGGACAGTTGAGTTACAAAAGAGGTTTTAGAGGAAGTCAGTGGAACTTGTTAGATGATTAGTTACAGAAAGAGGAGAGCCAGTTGCTACGTCATAGAATCACAGATCTAAAGTTGGAAAGGACCCCGGATTCTGCCTTCTCCCACTCCTTCATTTTATAAATGAGGAAACAGGCCTGAGAAGAAGAAATGGTGCATCGTTTCCCTAAGGTCATGCAGATAGTATTAACATAGGCAGGATTTTTTTTAACCAAGTCTACCCTCTGACTCCAAAGCCTGTGCTTCTTAGGAGAGGTGAGAATGGAAGATAACTTAGAGAGATAGCACCAATGCTGAAGGAAAGCAGTGTGGAATTGGATATCGAAGACCAGCTTCTCCTGCTCTACAGGTTTGCCAAAGGCCAGCCCTGCAGAAAGGTGACTGTATTTAGATCTTTTCCACCGAAAGTATTGGGGATATTTGCCATTACTTAAAATAAGCTTTGGGTTTCTATTTTTCCAAAAGTAACTCACTTATTTTCCTGTATTATGCTTAGGGGCCATTAGGTAAACAGCACCTCCTCTTCTATTCTGAGCTTACTAACACGAGAAGAGGTGAGAAAAAATGGAACTGGAGAACATAGCCCAGGCACGCATGCCTTTCCTGTGAAAAAAGTCTTTATTAAAATGACATTATTAATTTATTTTTATGTCTGGACCTGTGATTTCCTCTATGAAGGGAGACTTCATCCTAATGAGCAAATATAGGCTGACACCTTACTAACTTTTGCTTTTATTTGCTGTTTGACTGTTTTTCTTCTTCCGATTTCTAGTACTGAGTAAAAATTGGTCTTCGGTCACTGGGAAATTTGGGGATTATTTCTGGGGAAAGGGTTAGAGTCAAAACTTTATAGAATGTCACTTGTTATTACCTGTAGGTGGCAAAGCGAAATGATGTTTTCCTCACTGTCTCCTTTGGCTGCCTTGCTCCAGAAATGAATGGTCTTCAAGCTCCCTTCCTATCCAAGATTCCCAAATTCTCTCTCCTTGCCTTCTGGTGGGCAGTGATATCACACATGCTAAAGATGCCTTTTTCACCAGAGTAAAGGTACTCACTTCAAGGACAAGTGATGTTTACAATCGATCAAGAATTGATTAAGCACTTAACTGCTCCCCACTATGGCAGGGGCTGGAGATACACGTTCAAAGATGAAACCATTCCCACTTGCCAGAAACTAATGGGAGAGACAACAAGGACGCATATGAACAGACAGAAATGTATGTGAAGTAATTAAGTAAAAGGTAGTTAGGGAGGGAAGGAACCAGCACTTGGAGGGGTCAACAGGGCCTCTGTGCAGAAGGTGGTGCCTTAAAGAAGGCAGAGAGGTGAGGAGGCAACTGATTCCAAGGAAGGGGACTGGATAGAGCCTGTTAAAGACTGGGTAAACATCTCCACCTTCTCTATGACACAAATATTTCTTGGGAACATTTCTCCCAGGTAGGTCTACCTGAAGTCCTGGGTGGAAACGTTTGCAAAAATGTTCAGCATTCCCCAAAGCCCCAAGACAAACACTCCTTCGTGCCAAAAACAATCCAGGAATTACAATGGGGAAATTTTTGCTCCCCACAAAGTAAATATTTTCACAGGTTTTTTGGGCATTCCATACAGGCTGGCTCAGAAACCAGCATCTGACCTGGGGGAAAAGTCTCCCAATATTGATATGGTTTCATGATGATCCAAAGGAAATGTTTAGAAAACAGCGCACTCATCTCCATCAGACTGGTAGGGGACCAGGAGGGCAAAATGCTGTATACATTTGTCCAATGCAGTCACCAGATCAGTTGTTTTTCTTTGTTGCAAAGGAGAGAGGATTGGATTCCATGGTAGGGTAAGGGAAGAGAAAATATTCAGAATTGGCAGTATTGTAAAAACAAAGAGCACCAACAAAACATTTTTGAAACATGACACAAAAAACTCATAATCCCAGTGGAACGGAACGTGCTGCTACAGAAGGAGCCTTGGAAATGGTGATGAGGGCAGGCACACCAGCAGCTCAGGTCTCACCACGTTTAGGCACAGAATCGAGGAAGCTCCGAGTTAGCAGAGACAAACCCAGCAGCAGCCAGTGATGGGTTTTTAGAGATGTGACTTTGAGCATGAACATGAAGGACCAAAGTTACTTAGTAGCTATTTACAGTTAGACTAATCCAGGGTCCTGGCCGTTCTTACAGAATCCTTTGTTCATTCGTTCTCGTTAATTCTCCTCACAGTAGAGTTTGTGAATGTGTCCTCCCTTCTTCTCCCGCTTTTTCCTTCTCATTTCATAAAGGCTTTTACACATTTCCTCATAGCCTTCCCACTTTTCCGGATTAACTGGACCAAAATATTTCATTCCATCGACATATTGCATATGAGGCAGCTTCGTATAGTGGATAGTGAATCAGGGAGACCCAAGTTCAAGTCTCTCCTTTGATACAAACAAGGCAACCCAACAGGTCAGTGGATAGAGTTTTAGACTTACATACAGTCAAAAAAACCTGAGTTCCAGTCAAGCCTCAGACATTAACTAGCCGTGTGACCCTAGGCACTTCATTTTATCTGTTTCCTCATATGTAAAAGCAGGATGATAATAGTGCCTACCTCCCAGGGTTGTTTTGAGGGTCAAATTAGCTAATATTTGTGAAGCACTTAGCACACTGCCTGGCATACAGTAGGTGCTGTATAAATGTTTATTCCTCCCCACTCCCTTCCTTCTCCTTCAGAGAAGAGTTGACTTGCATGGATAGAGGCAGTTTTCTCATATGAGCGTCCTTCATAGGATCAGTCTCTGCCTTTCTTTGATGCATCACTCTTTATTTAATCGTTCTCCTATCATTTAGCTCACTTCCCCTTTTTCTGGTTGCAATTACATGTATTTAAGGCAATGAAAATATTTGGACAGAAAGCTCTTGGTGCATCTGGGGAATGGTTATCATTTATAGGAGATTATCCCCAAATGAAATTATTGGTGATATGAATGTGGTATTGTGTAACTTACTAGTTACTAACGAGTTTCTGACGAGGTCCTAAAAGCCTACAGTTCTCCCAGCAATGAGTGAGCATGCCTATCTTTCTGCAGTGTCATCAGCATCAAATTCCACTTTTTGTCAGATGTGAGATCGTACCTCAGACTTATTTAATCTGCAACACTTTTATTATTCGAGGCCTCTCGGATAATCTTTTAAAGTGATCGTCAGCAATTTGAGTTTCCTTTTTTGAAAACTGTTTATTTAGCCTTTGACCTTTGACTACAGAGCCATTTTGGTCTGCGAGTTACCACTGGTACTTTTTTAAAAGTCTCTTGTATGTCTTTAGTCATGTTTTTGTCATATTTGCTTTAAATCCTCTCAATCTGTTATTTCTTCTGTTTTAAAAATTATATTTTGTGATACTGAAGCACTTATTTAATATAATTCAACAGCCTGACTTGTTCCAATAATTCTTTTCTCTTATTGAATCAACAAAGTTAATAGACCCTCCACCTCAGAGTCGAATATTTAATTCTTCCATTGTTTTTTAGAGTCCGATTGTTCATTTTCAACGTTTGTCTTACATCCAGCCAGAATTCACTGGCACTGAGGTCAATGGAATAAGTCACATTCCATTTGGAATACCCAGATTCTTTGCTTGCCACATTTCCCAAGTCGGTTTAAGTAGAAGTAGGAGCTGCTGTCTTTCTACGAGGTTCTGGCTTCCTGCGGAACATCGCTTTGGTCCCGTTAGCCAGGAACTGTGTGCGTAAGATAAGAACTTTGAGACCGCATAGGCCAGGACTGATGCATTCATTCAATAAACATTTATTGGGCTTGTTCAGTCATTTCAGTCAGGTCCAACTGTGACCCCATTTGGGGTTTTCTTGGAAAATATAGGGCAAGCGGTGCAGTGGAGAAAACCCCAAATGGGGTCACAAAGAGTCAGACACAATTTTAAAACAACTGAACAGCAATAATGGCAAAGATACTGGAGTGGTTCACCATTTCCTTCTCTGGCTCATTTTACAGGTAAGGAAACTGAGGCAAACCAGGTTAAATGTCTTGCCCAGGGTCACACAACTAGCAAGTGTCTGAGGCCGGATTTGAACTCAGGGAGATAAGTCTTCCTAACTCCACTGCACCACCTAGCTGCCCCTAGGCAAACTTATTAAGCATCTACTGTATACTAGCCTTGAGACATATATCAAGTTTACTTCTGACTTGGGCTCTATCCAAAAGGAACTATAGTCTTTCTATCATTCGGTATTTTCTTTTAAATTTTAGGCTTTCCTGTTTCCCCACTTGTTTAAGCTTCTGAATTTATTTTTTGGTTTTATTTGGAACTTGGCCGTAGTTTTATCTAGAGACAATACTACCTAATACTGAACTTGCTCTCCTGGAAGCTGCCCAAGGTTCATTTGGCAGCTGCCTTTACCATCCCCTTGTTAGAATCTTCAAAACAACTAGTGAGGCACATCTGGGCTGGCTTTTGTCTTCATAAATGTCACCTGCAGAATTTCAGAACATCAATGGCTCCCCTGCATTTTCTCTTAAAAATAATTTTATTGATATATCTTTTGACATTATGTTCATTTCACAATCACACAACACACACACACACACACAAACACAAGGAGCCATCTCTCCTAACAAAAATTAAAAAGAAAAACAAACATAAGCAATTCAGCAAAACTGATCAACATTTCAATGCAATCTGACAGTACATACAGCCTTCTACATCCATAGTCACTCACCTCTGCAAAGAAGGGATTGACGTTTGTTTTCTTTTTCTTTTAATCTCTATCAGGACCCATTAACTCCTCCTCCCCCCATCCTAGGGCCTTCCCCCTATTGATTATCTCCAGTTTATCCCATCTAAACATTGTTTGTACATAGTTGTTTGCATGCTGTGTTTCCCACCCCCCTTCCCCACCCCCTGTAGATTGTAAACTTCTTGAGGGCAGGACCAGCGTCGCCAGTGCTCAGCAATGCCTGGCATAGAGTAGACACTTAATAAATGCTGAGTGATCGCTGACCTTCCAAGATATGCTCCATGTAAATGGGAGGTAACCTCAGAGGGACCAGGAAAGGCCTCCTGCCGAAGGAGAGTGAGATTCGAGCAGCATCTCAAAGGAAGCTGAGCGGGGAGCACATTCCAGGTGTGGGGGCTAGCCACTGAAAAGGCAGAGAGCCAGCTTCCCGACCTGTTCGCCCCACTTGTTTTCTCGCCTTCCATGGCCACCCTGCATTGTTATTCCAGATAGGGGAAGCCTGTTCAGGTAGCCACAGGTAGTACACCTATTGATCATGATGTGGGGTCCCCGTGGGTGTAGATGTCGGGGCTGTGTGTATCCAGGAGGAATTCGGTATCTTTTTATCATGATTGGCAGGGTCTGAATTCATCCTGATAATTAATCTGGTGAAAATGTGTTGATTGGCATGTATTGGCATTGATCCAGCTGCCCCTCATCTCCATGGAAGGCTCACAAATAAAGGAGCAAGACTCTCAGAGCGATGGACAGGGTGTTGGGGGCTTGGAAGTCCTGGGTTCAAATCCCACCTCTGCCGCTGAATGAGAGCCAGCCGCTTAACCTCTGTGTGTCTCAGGCCATGAAACAAGCATTGATCAAGCTTTTACTCTGTCCCAGGCACAGAGCTAGACACAAAAGCAAAATGGCCCCTGCCCTCATGGAGCGCATCAGTGAGTTCTTGGACTTAGCAGCAAAATTCAGACTACGGTTGCTATCTGCATAGGTGGAGGAAGTTTCTACAAGTAGTCACTGATATTAATTAAATTGCTCATTGTGAGTTTTAATTATGACTATTATCAGTAATACCACCAGTGTTCATGCTTCCATTTGTTCACTAATAAAAAAAATGTAAGTCCCTATAAACTCCAGCTTTATTGAACAGGAATACTTCCCCGATTGCGAGCTTTTTAAGGATCAGTGCGGAGCTCTCTCTTGTTTGTAAACCCTGGCATGGTCTGAACTTGGAGCCTCTGAACTTGAGACTGGTCCTTCAGGGCTGGTTCTCTTGTTCTCTCACTGCGCCACCTGGTGGCTAGCACAAGAACCGCACCTGGCAGGTGTTCTGACAGCTTGTGGTTATACATGCCAGTCTTCGGGAATCATTTTCGAACACAGGGAAAGAGAGATCGCTAGTGTCTACACAGCATTTCCCAGAGTGTAAGTCAAATTCAATATTGCTATTTTCAGAGCTGTTGCATCCTTCCTTTTAAGGGATAGATTTCATCGATCGAGCCAAAATTTATATTTGTGTAGGCCAAGAAATGCGGGAGTTGTTTTCTGTTTTTAGAGTTTAAATGAGACCTGATATATCAGATGCCAAGAGATTCTAGTTGACAAATATCTATACAGGAAGGAAAAGAGAGCATTGAAAATGCATTAGAGAAGTTTTAAAACTTTATATTTTGTAAAAATAAATATTATATCTTGTTTCCTGAAAGCTGTGTGTGCACCCTCTTCCATATGGTCCCTCAGAAAAACTACCCCAAGTTGAAGGCATTCTGGGGTCCCCAGGAACTCAAAACTAGCTTACGAAGAGTCATTGATGGGCCCTACTTTTCTGGACAGAACCTGCTTAAAGCAGGGACATTTCATCAGAGTCTAGAAGGAAAAGCAATGATAGAACATTTCCCCACAAATCTGGGACACATGTGTTCCCCACAGACACTCCCCTGTCCATGGGAAGAGCAGATCCATAAGGAACATACTTGGCCAGGGCACACCAAGCCATGGTGCCTCCAGGGAGGTGGAAATCACTCTTGTAACTTGTAACTCCTCTATGGGTCTTCTGTCCTCGAACTCACTTCAGGGGAATCTGTCAGAGAAACCCCCTAAGGGCTGCCTTGAAGCCTGATTTCAAGCCTCCTTCCTTCCTAAGCCACTTTCTGAGTTGGTAAAGGACAATTGTCCCACCCCCCTCAGAGACTGACCCTTCCAGGTAATCCAGCCTCCCCTTCCCCTAGCTTGTAATTCAACATCTTTGTTCCTTTTTTATCAGGGACTTGGTGGTATCCCTCCCTAGCTCTCCTAGAGGCTTGGGTGTTACATTCACAATCTCATCTGATCCTCACAACATCCAGGAGAGATAGAGGCTATCATTATTCCCATTTTTCAGATGAGAGGTTAGGTGACTTGCCCAGGATCACACAGGTGGTAAATATGCAAGACAAGAAACATACCCAGGGAAAAATAATGGGGAGATGTTACAGAGAAAAATGTTGGCTTAGATAGAAACCTTCTCCTTAGAAGTCCCCAGGGGTGAAATGGGCAATCTCTGCAAGGAGCAGACTCCTGGTCATTGGGGGTCAGAAAGCAAAGCTGCGAGGGACTTTGTTCAACCATCAGGTCTGTTGGAGAGGGCCAACTTGGTTCAGGTCACATTGACTGGCCTGCCAGTCCCTCTAATCATCTGATGCTGTGATTCTGTGACCACATTCCCCAAGAGCCGGGTCAGGAAGCTGCCCACAGCCACATGCCAGAAAGGGGGAGCTGGAATCAGGAAGGGAGGAAATTCCAGGGGGCTCTGATTGTGTGGTCCCTGCTCAGCCCAGCCCTCTCCTTCCCCTGCCCTGAGAATTCCCTCATTGCACACAAGAAGAACATTTTCTAAGCCCAGAGAAAGGGGGCTGGGCAGTGACACTTTTCCGGTGTATCAAGGAGGCAGCCCAACCCCAAGCAACCAGGGGAGTCTCTGCCTGAACCACAGCACCCAAAGGCAGAGCCTTTGGAAAGGGAAACCAATTAAGCATGTGTCTGTCATCTGGGATCTCATGGACTGACAACTAAATAGACTTTGTTTTTTTCTTAGAAGTTTAATTCAATTCAAAAAGCATTTACTAAGAGTCCACTATGTGCCAGGCACGTAACTGGGGCCTTGGAGTAAAATCTTCAATGGAGGGAGTGCCAAACCTGGAGTCATTAGAGCCAAGTTCGAATCCTAAGTCTCCTGCTGTGTGACCTGAAACTAGTCACTTCCCTCATGGAAGCCCAGTGAACCTACTCAGAATGGGCATCCTAGTCATTAGACACCTGCCTCACAGGACTGTTGGAAAAAGACCCAGTGGGAGGAACACTGCCAAAGCACAGAAGATGAGATCGAGTCAAGTCTCCACTCTTACTTTCCTGTGCGACCTTCCCTCTCTGGGTGTCATTTTCCTCATCTAGACTTGAGGACTTCTGGCCCTGGATCTGGGATGTTCTGTGATGATGAGACACCTCTGAGAACCCACATTCCCCTGCACAGCTCAAAGCTATCACTAAGGCGGGCAGGATGCGGCCCCTTAGGTGGTCAGGCATTCTTTCCCTGAAGCAATCCTCTGGGGCTGTTCCACCACCTTTGACAGGCTCCTGTTACTCTAATGTACCTCTCTGTAAGTCTTCCCCCTCCAAGGTGTTTAAAAGGGCCAAGGACATAGATTTGAATCTCTTGAGGATGAGCCACTGTCCCATCCCAATGAATTCTTTTAAGTCACTGTAACTCTTAGCTAAGCTTGGAGAGGAGGCACATTCGTGTGTCAAATATTTGTTGAGCTGCGTACTCAGTGTTGGTGATTTCTAACGGGTCCCTGCAATCGTGGACATCCAGGTATAGCCACGAAATAATGCCTGCACACAGCAATGCCTCTGAGAATGGTCATGAGGGCATAGATTTAGAACTGCAAGAGGCATCTAGTGTAATGCACTCTGTGACCCACAGAGGGAGGGCTGTTGTCCCATGGGGAGTGAGTGTCAGAGTGGGGATTGGAACCAGGATTCTCTGGCTCCTAATTCAACCCACTTCAGGATGTCCCTCCACTTCCATGTAATGCAATGACCAGTCCACTCAAGAAGTGACAGTTCACATTGAGCTTTGGTCTTGGCGTAGTCTGATGACCACACGACCACCACTTTGCTCTAAGAACAAGCACAACAAAACAGCTTTGCCCTCTGAAGGCACATCTAATGCCCCCTAGAGCCCCTGGGGACAGATTCAGGGGCAGCTCTCCAAGGTGCTCATTTCTTTGTCCTCCTGTTGTCCCCACAGCTGCGGTGCTTGAGGGTCTCAGAACACCCCATTCTTAGTGGGATCACTTCTCGTGGCCAGTGTCCACCAGAGTATGTTTCCTTTCCAATGCACAAGGCTCTTGCTGGAGATCATCCCGATGAACTAGGGAGAACTCAAGCAATATGTTGTTCTTGGAATTTATTCCTTATTCCATTTGGGATTCTCTCAAACCTGACAAGATTCAGGGTTTTTGCTGATGCCGGTAATGACCAGTGTTCAATCGTGGCTTCTCCAGTCTTCCAGAGGGTTTGCAATTCACAAATTATCCCCAACTAGACTGTAAGTGTCTCGAAGGCAGGCACCGAGACCGTGGAGATGACATTGTCCAACTTCTGCTGATGCCCTTTCAAGCAAGGCATCCAACAGTCTATGCTGGTCACTGTGTTCCTTGTTGTCATGGAGGATGACTCATTCAAAAGCCAAATAAAGGAGGGATTAGGCCCCCTTTGGTGGCATTCTTTGTGTTCTATCCCCCTTCCCCTCCATGGTTTGCTAGCCCACTACTCAGGACAAGCTGAGCACCCAATAAATATTTGTTGAATTGAAATTATCCACATATGGCTTATCTCCAGCAAGTTTTGAATCTTAGAATGGCTTCCTTCTGCCATTGACACATTTCCATGCTATTTCATTGATAGAATGGAAACTCCTCGAGGGCAAGGCCTGTTCCAGTTTGGGCCTGTGTTCAATCTGTCCTGTCTCAGATTGTTCCTTCAGTTGTGGCACATGCCATAAGCTTGTACATCAGAAGTGGGAGGGACCTCAGAGGTCAGTTAATATAACATCTCCAGTTTACAGCAAGAGGAAACTGAGGGGCAGGGCAGGAAGATGACTTAAGGTCATAATGTATTAGAGGTGGGATTCGAACCCGGGTCCTCTGACTCTATCTGAGCTTGTCCTCCTGCACCACCTTGTTTAGTGCCTTTTATTTAACTTTGAGGTTTCTTCCATATCAATCCGCCTCCATTTTCAAGAAGCATTACAGACATTGTGTGTAAATATAGTTGGCCTTATTGATCATTGATGAGGACGCAGGCCCAGGATAATGGAGTACGTGCCGAGTCCCATTGACCCAAGGTTGGAGCTGCTTCAAGGGAAACCTCACTGCTTCCCCGGGTCCTGGTTTGGGCTGCGTTCCACGGACCAGTGATGACCTATTGAGGTATCCATAAATCTTGTTTGAATAATGGTGGGATTGATTTGCTGACAGGGCACAAATAAAGGGCAATGAAACTCACAGATGAGAATGCGCATTTTGTTTTAATTTTCATCAGTTAATCTTATGCTTTTTGAAAAAAGAATGCCTTGTGTTTTCTTTTTTTTTTTTTGGAAAGGGGGAAGGCTGGGCAATTGGGGTTAAGTGACTTGCCCAAGTTCACACAGTTAGTAAGCGTGTCAAGTGTCTGAGGGTGGATTTGAACTCAGGTCCTCTTGACTCCAGGGCCAGTGCTTTACTTACTGTGCCACCTAGCTGCCCCAATGCCTTGTGTTTTCTGTCCCTTCAGAAGTAGTGAGTTGCCCAGACCCTACCTCCCATGTCTGTTAGCTGGATAACCACCTCTCTCTGGGTCTCAATTTCCTCCTCTAAACAAGGGGCTTGGATCAGAGGGTCCTTGAAGGCCTTTCCAGGTTTCAATCCCTGCTGTCATTGCTCATGCTCCAAGCGTAGTTCGCTCTGTGTTCACACTTCACCAGGCTGAGATCCTGGCCCTCTCACTCTCTACCTGTGTGTGACTATGCTCCGCTCCTTGAGTGACAGGTGCCTCTGTTCCTAGCAAGCTGGAGATAACAGTCGCAGATGACATTTCCATACCTTAAATCACCACAAAGGGCTTTGCCATGAGGGGCTTTGCATACCTCCTGTCCAATTCTGGGCAGCAAAGTGGCTCTGGGAGAGTCCAAGTTCAAACCCTGCCTTAAACATTTACTAGTTATGCCATGCTGGGTAAGTCACAGCCTCAAACAGCCTCAAACATCCTGATCTGTAGAATGGGGTAATAATAGCGCCTCCCAGGGTTGTTATGAGGATCAAATGAGATAATATGTATAAAAGGCCCTGCCAACCTTCAGGAGCTCTGCAGATACTAGCTATCAGTCAAAGGGGGTGGCAGGAACAGGGGATGTGAGGGCCCTTCCCTAGGTTTTTGGGAGGCCAAAGTGAAGGAGGAAAGAGCTTGGGAAATTCTTGTGGGCATTCTGGGAGATGCTCTCTGGGTCTTTGGCTCCTTTCTGTTCACAGCAAATGATCGATCACTGCTGTTTTTGGCAATTGGGGAAGAGGGACTGTGGGCACCCTTTTGTTCCTGGCTTTAACATGAACCCGGAGGAAGCGTGGGCTGGAGGGATGCCGGGAACACAGTAAGCTGCAGTGAAGAAGCCGATCCCAAGACTTGGTATCCCTGTCTGTCTTTTGCTACCACTTCCCTTGCCCTACCCGTCTACTCCCAACAGAAGCTCCATGTGTCCATCCAATGTATGATGCTTTAATCAGAAATGAGTGTCTTAAAAAGACATTCACTCCCTGTGTATTTCAGAAATAGTTTCAGTGGATGTATCAATGCTTACGGTGTAGAAGGCCCTGGGCTTAGCTCTGTGAATGTCAAGAAAAATTCAGTGGGGCCCTGCCTTCAAGAAGCTTATAGTCTAATGGGCCACATAGGCAGGATGAAGAACTGTGTTTAAGGAAAAATGAAATAAGGAACCAGAAAAGTGCTGGGGGGGTTGGAGAATGGTTAAAATATTCTTTCATTGGCTTTGGGAAGGGCACAATCAGAGGCTTGTCCAGAAAGATGGCCCAGGTCAGAGATTTGCCTAGAATCAGGAAGCCCAGTGAGGAGACCCTCACAACAGTCCTGAAGGAGCAGCTGCAAGGGGGAGAAGGGAGGAGAGACTGATGGGAGCAAGAGGATGATGGGGACGGTCCCCTCTCTCTTTCCATTCTTCTGTCCTGATGACCAACAGTGAACGAAGGGGTTTCCACTCTCCTGGGGCACATGAAGAGATAGTTATCTTCCTCAAGTAAAAGGAGATGAGATGAGATGAGGGTCACTGTTTAAATTCAGCACACAGCTCACAAGGCAGTGTTGTTCATTGGTTAGAGAGCCAGCGGCAGCGTTAAGTGCCACCTGCGACCCATCCTGGCAGTGTGACCCTAACCAAATCTCTTAATGTCTCAGCATCCAGTCAACACTCCAAGTTACAGAATACTCATCGGTCTGCATTGAGAGAGAGAGTTTCCCCACCAGAAACTCCTCACATCCATGAAATCACAAGTAATAGTAATAGTAATGGTAGCAGCAGGACCAGGAGCTGACCATTGATAGAATGCCTGGAATTTGTGAAAGGGACTGAAATCAGCTGTGAAAAGCCCTTTGGAGACTTCCTTCCTCCAGGTGTGGGCAGACACATCCTTCAGGGTGTTGCGTGGGCTTGCTTCTACTACAAAGAAGGTGACTTCAGGACATCCCTGCTATCATGAATTTCCCTGCCCACCAGCACCCAGTAGTTGGGGCCAGTGTTGGGAGGAGGTGACAGCAGGCTGGTTGGCAGCATTATCTCCTTGCAATCTGTGAAAATAGATATTTGGCAGAAGCCTCTGGGTGCCCCCACTATCAGTGACTTCTGGTGGTTCACTTCAATGGGCAGTGGATTTCCTCCATTTGGAGAAGCCAGGAGGTGTTGTGTTCTGGATGGGAGGTTAATTGTGAGCAAGATGACTAACAGAGGGCGGTCCCCTTGAGAATCTTTGAGAGGGGAAAAGCGGCAGGGACCAACTTTCAGAGATAGGATTGTATTGGCAGCCAGGCAGCCCCTGATGGAACCTGAGGATCAGCCAGATCCAGGTGCCAACAACAGGGCTCTGAGTAATGAGCATAGAGGGTCAGGCTCCAGACTCATCTCGTTGACTGCCCCAGGATTCTCTGAGGGTCCTGACAGTGTCATTGACTGAAGATGTGCCTCCAGGCTCCCACCCAGGTGCAGAATCATTCCATACCATAAGGAGCAATGAGACCATGCCCCAGGCTGGGTTTCAGCAACCTCCACCAACCTCTGTTATAATCCTGCTTCCCTCCTTCAGCATCATTCTCAGGCTAGGTTAGAAAGGAACGAGTTGTTTTGGGTTTGGCCCAAACATTATTGATGTATCCCCTAAATTCATTGTAAGCCCAGCAGGTAAACAGCTGGTCAGTGCAAAAATATAAGGAGAAAATGGTGAAGATGATGTAGCAGCAACAAGCCTGCTTCAGCGGGGTCTGTTGGAAGAGCCATCCTGCTCCTGCTTTGGTAAAGAGCAGCATTCGGAGTCGAGCTCTTCTCATTTCCTGGTTCTGAAATCCTGGCATTCACTCCCCATCTTTTATCAGGCTGGGCCTCTCACTCGTGTCCCGCCCCAAGTTTGCCTCTTAGAGATGGGCCCTTCTCTGTTTTCTCTCCACGTGGTGTTGGCTTGAAGAGAGCTTCCTGCTTCTCCACCTGTCATCCCTTGTTCTCACCATGAGACCTGCTCATCTCCGTCTGTCACATAATACAAAGCAGACCCAAAGGACGTGTACAGTCATTCTGATGGAGGAGGGGAGGGCTCCAAGGGCATCAGGAAAGGCAGGTTGTCAGGGGGAGTTGTTGTGACCCTTCCCCTCCATCTCTAAAAAGGCGATCCTGCCAGGTTTTAGAAACCTTAAAGCATTATAGTAAGTTGAGCTGGACAGTGGGGGTGGGTCTGAGTCCTTGACTCTCCAGGCCCTTCTGGTACACTAGAGCCAAGCTGGTCATCCATGGTTTCTCCTGATAAAGCTGAGCCCTCGACTGTCCCCCTCCTCCCTGCTCCAATGCCTGGAGCCTGTATCAACAGGGACAAGGAGATGCATTTTTACAGGAAGACCTGGGTTCCAGTCCTGCCACCTACACAGACCAGCTATATGACTGTGGGCCAGTCATTTCACTCAGGGCTCTAAGTCAACTCTAAGTTAGAGAGGAGGCGCTCCTTCCTCAGGAGAGGGATTTCTCGCATCTGGACTTTCTACCCTCATTGAAACCAAAGGCCCGATAATGGCCACAACTGCCAAAGGTGGGCCAAGTTCATGGAGGCATCCCTGGAATCCTGCTCCGCTTCACTCCATTCTCAGATGAACAGAAAGGCCCAGAAGTGTCCATGGAGAAAGCTGGAGGCAGAAGAGGATCAATTTTTGTATTAACAGTAATAATGTCGCTGTTCAGTCATCCGACTCTTCGTGACTCCATGGTCATATCACATCGATACTGTCCATGGGCTACGCTTGGCAAAGACACCGCAGGGGTTGGCCACTTCCTTCTCCAGTAGAATAAGGCAAACGGATTAAATGACTTGTCTAAAGTCACACAGCTAACGAGCATCCGTGGCCAAAATTGTACTCAGGTCTTCCTGACTCCAGGCCCAGCACTTAAGCCGCCGAGTCGCCAGCTGCCTCCAGTAATAATAATGACATTAGGTTAGTAGCTAGAGGAGCTTCTGTTGTTCCTGTTCTGTGGACTTCTCCTTTCCTTCTCTCTTGCTCTCCAGGTCACTTGCTGTAGCTTGCTGATTTGCTTCTCCATCCACCCTCTTCCCTTACTCACATAGCCACCACCGCGGGCACACCCTCATCACCTCTCATCCGGACTGTCCTGGATACTCCCTCCCCAGCCCATGCTCCACACAGCTGACAATCCAGAAATCGATCAATGAATATTTAATGAACATCTCCTAAGTGCCAGGCACCGTACTGTGCCCATTGGTATTTGATCAATGAATATTTAATAAACACCTACTAAGTGCCAGGCACCAAACTGTGCCCATTGGTATTTGATCAATGAATAGCTAATAAACACCTACTAAATGCAAAGCATCGTACTGTGCCCATTGGTATTTGATCAATGAATATTTAATAAACACCTACTAAGTGCCAGGCACCGTACTGTGCTCATTGGTATTTCTTTGTTTTGTAAATAGTATTTTACTTTTTCTAATTACATGTGAAGATAGTTTTCAGCGTACATTTTTAAAAAGATTTTGAGTTCCATTTTTTTCTCTCCCTCCATCCCTCCCCCCTCCTTAAGAGAGCAAACAATCTAATATAGGTTTGCCTGTGCAATCATGTTAAACATATTTCCACATTAATCAGCACATCAGTATTTCTAATGCACAAATCTGACCAGGTCCAACCCCCCCTCCCCCGCCACTTTGAGAGCATTCATTTGCTCTGGGATAACATGAGAATCCTCAGCTTGGTATTGAAGCTCTTCACAGTCTTGCCCAAGTCCACCTTTGCAGATTAACTATTTCCTTCTTCCTCACAGTCCATCACAGGCAAAGTGCTCTGTGGCCAGTCCCTGCCCTGGGCATCCACACCCCACCTGGGACCTTGGCATAGAACCGGCCTGGAATCCTCTCCTTTAAGGCTCCTGAGCTTCCTTCATGGTTCAGCTTAGGTGCCAAGCCTCTCCTAACTGCCACTCCAACTCCCAGTTGTTAGGGCTCCCTCTCCCACATCCAATTACATCCACACAAATGTTGGAACATTACTGGCCCAATCTGTCTCCTTAGCGCCTAGCACTGCACACTGTAGACACTTTATATATGCTTATAGAATGATCCCATTCACTCTAGCTCCTCCCCTCTGTCCTTCACCGGGTGGCCTCACTATTCACAAAGATGATACATTTTAGGAGCTTCAGATATACCTGTACTATTCTAAAGTGGGTCTCTGTGGCCAAAGAGCTGACCACGTAAGGAGTCAGCCTGAAGGGATGAGTATCTCAGTACTTAGGCCAGCATTCCAAAGCCAAATAGAAATGATTTTAATTAGCCTAATGAGTGCCTCCTCTGGCTAGCACCAATAATCAGGGGTGGACTGTGTATGCCCTCTGGGGGCTTATATTCAGAGAAAAATGAAAAACCATCCCAATATGCTCAGATGGCAGATGGCATGAATGAAGTGAGTTTGGAGACAAATTCTCCCCTCCCTGCCCAGTTGCTCTGTTCTGTGAATTAGGCACCGCTCACATAAGCTAGCCAAGAAGAAAAGTTGATGCCTGATCCAGAATGAGGAGGTTGTTTATGTGTTGAATGACCCATGATCAAAAGCATTTTAAAGCTAGAAAGCTTCATTCCTCCTTGATTGATGGAAGCGTTGATTTTTAGAAATGAAAGAGACTTTGGTGGTGGGTGCATTGAAGCCCCTCAACTTGCAGGCCAGAAAACAGACCACTGGAGTGGAAAAGACCTACCCAAAGTCACTCGATTGGGGGGGAGGAGGGGCAGAGTGTATGCCCATGGGCATTCAGGCCTTTTCCTGCCCTTCCTCTCAGGGCCCAGGGCACTGTGGCTGTGCCAACCCAACTTGGGTCAGTACCAGGAAGGGAAGGCAAGCCAAGGCTCACACTCCTTTCTGTGCCCTCCTGGCCAACCTCCTTTCAACACATAGTTCCCATCATAGCTGCCAGGCTCTACTCCTACCTCTTACCCAATGGTAAGGCACCCAAGGCTTCAGAGGGAAAGTCCACTTTCCAGTCTCCTGTATTACATGTGTTTCAATAATCCATGATTAGTACAGTGTAAAAGAAAGAGACCTCACCCTGGGTTCAAATCCCGCCCGTGGCATTTACTACTTACCAGAACCAGGGAAGGCCATCCGCTTTCATGGCCCTCAGTTCATTTGTAAAATGAGGGGGTTGGCCTCCTCCAGTGGCCTCTGGATCCTCTCAAGCCTGGGTGCCATGATCTCACTAGTGTTGGTGCTAAGTAGAAGCTGTGTGCGATTTCAGATGGGAAGACCTGATTTCAAATCCTGGCAATGTCCCCCATGACCCTCAGCAAGCTATTACTGAACCTCCTCTGAGTCTCAGTTTCCTCATTCGTAAAATGAAATGGGTGGGCTGGGTAGCCTCTAAGGTCCCTTCCAGCCTTGATCTGTGAGCAGGTCTTTCCCCTGGTGTAGATAGCACCTCCTTCCACTACTTTTAACCTGGATCAGTCTCATCCAGATTTTTCTGCAGATCTTTCACAGGGGCTTCTGGGAGTGCAAAAAAGGCCTGCCTTGGTTTCATCTGGTTTTGTAGACAGCAGTGCGGGGCTAGCTTGGACTGTCCATGTGTTTGCTATCCCCTCTTTCCCTCTCGTTGTGTGACTAATTTGCTTATTTCTGTACCAGAGTGTCCTTGATGGCAGTTTTTAGGCCAGGATGTGATTTTAAGTCCTCACTGGGGAGGTGCTGCCGCCCATGCCCACCCATCCTCCAGCTCTCCACGGCCCCTCAAAAGGGCAGCAGTTTCAGTCTTCTAAGATCAGGGACCTCATGAAGCATAGCCTATAGGATCTCTGGGAGAGGACTGGTATTTTGTTTATTACTGATGTTAAAAAACTGGGCTGCCAAGTACAAGGGAGGCCTATGGTCTAGAGTGCACCTGGGCTCTAGCAGAAGCGTCTCTCTTGTGATACTTTAGGAGGCAAGTCGTCCGCTCATGGGCTCCTAGGGCCCTTTTCCTGCAATGACACAAGGTTCAGAATTAGTGCCTTGCAGCAGCCCTGGAGTACAGGAGAAGACCACCTAGAGATGAATGAGTGAATTATTAATATCACTAATAATAATGATAGCTACTGTGTGTATAGCTCCTTAAGGTTTGCAAAATGACTTACAAATATTATTTCATTTGAAAAAAGAACATTAAGAGGTTACTCTATGCTGAGTCCTTCCTAAGGGCAAATAGAAATATGAATGCAAAAAAGGGAGACACTTGCCCTCGGAGAGTTTACTTTTTAGAGACAGCACACGCAGGGGAGAAGTGGCTCTGGAAAGGTGTTTGGGTCTGGTGGAAGTCACAGGGACGAAGCCTGAGTGGTGCACCTGGCAGTCAGTCATCTTTCAAATGAGCAGTGGCTGGCCGTGGTACTGAAGCTTCTGACTCCTCTCTTAGCAGGCTCTGAGCCTGGCACAAATGGTGGGTGTCCTCAGTCCAGAAAGGTGATTCAGCACCCTGGAGAAAGGCAGCAGGTGAACCCCAACAAGAAGCCTTTCTTGATTCCTCCTGTGACGTTTAGAGATATAATTTCTGGGTGATTAATCATTTTATTAACAATGCTAGCATGTTACCAATAAAATGAGTCACTGACGCTCTCAAATGCCAAAGAACAGTCATGGCAGTGGGCTCGCAGTGTGTATGCCCTTGGAAGAGTGGATGTTCCTGAGGGTGGCGATCAACACTGATTGGTTAACAATGAATGAGAGAGAATAAATTGTACGATAAGAGATGGACCCATTCTAACGAGGGGGTATAACTTTGATTCCGCCATTTACTTCTTAAATTACCCAGCTTTGGACAATAACAAATTCTACTCCAATCCTCCATTTTAACTCTGTGTGCATCTCTCATTCTTAAATGAGTTTCCTGTAAACAAAATATTGTTGGATTCTGATTATTAATCCACTCTGCTATCCATTTTCATTTATGTGAAGTTCATCTCATTCACATTCAAAGTTATAATTACTATTTGTGACTTTCCCTCCATCTTACTTTTTACTATTTTCCTTCTCAGCCTTTCTTTTTACCCTACCCTGTTACTTTATCTTCTCCCCTTACCCTCCTGTTCCTTATTTTACCTACCCCTTATCTTCTCCCGCACCCTCCTAATCTAAATCTACAAACCTTCCTAAAAGTCTCTCCCCCAACCCATTTCCCAGTTTTCTCACCTCTCTGCAAGTTCAGAAGACTTCTACACTCCTCCAGATGCACGTTGCTTCCTCTTAACCCAGATAAGAGAAAGGTTCCAACATTACCAGCCCTCCACACTCACCTATTTCTTCTGTGTTAGTTCTTCCTTTCACACCCCATTTTTATGAGATAATTTCTCTTTTTTACCTTTTCCTACCCAATTTTGTTTTTTAGAATCACCCCATCATACACAACTCAGCTTGGACAATCTAATTAAAGAATTTAACCCACCCCAACCTGTTTGCAGAGGACAATGGCTTCCCTACCTGGGTAGGGTCTGAACAAGATTGAGGAGAAAGTTATTTCAATCTCATTATCAGCATGTCCTTCACAGACTGAACAACTTATAGTCTTCTGACAAAAATCTTGGTCCTAATTCAATAATTTATTATTAATATGAGGGAGAAATAATCATTTCTCTCACCCCCAGTTACTAGTCCCTGAGGAATTCCTTTGTTTACTTTATATGCACATAGTTTGTATTTATTTACCTATGGAGATAATCCATGCAAAGCCCTCTGCAGCCTTCTATAGGGATACTGGCCATCAGAATTATAAAATAATATACATGTAACAATATAATACAGAACATGACATGATATGATGTAATATGATGGGTAGTATATGATACATGATGTAGAATTATATATCATTGTATTATTACATGTTATGATGTATATAATAGACAATATGATATATACTGTGCCACATTATAGAGTATGTTATTCCCCAGCCCATCATAATTCCAGTACTTTCTCTCTTTTAATTATCTCCTGTTTATCCTGTCTGTAGCTTTTTTGTGTACTTTGGTGCATGTTATCTCCCCCATTCAATTTTAAGCTCCTTGAGGAAAGAGACTCTCTCCCGCCTCTTTTTGTAGCTGCCCCACCTAGCACAGTGCTGGGCACATAGTACATGCTTAATTAGTGTTTGTTGAATATTGTTATGTTATAATAATGCAAAAATTTTAATAATTATCATTATCTTGATCATTTTTGCTCAATTGAATGGGAGCCCCCCAAGGGTAAGGACTTTCTCTTTGCTTTGTTTTTCTTTTTTTTCAGTTTATTATTTAATATATTTAGTTTTCAGCATTGATTTTCACAAGAGTTTGAATTACAACTTTTCTCCCCATTTCGACCCTCGACCTACTCCAAGATGGCTTATGTTCTGGTTGCCCTGTTCCCCAGTCTGCCCTCCCTTCTCTCACCCCACTCCCCTCCCATCCCCTTTTCCTTTCCTTTCTTGTAGGGCAAGATAAATTTCTACGCCCCATTGCCTGTGTATCTTATTTTCTAGTTGCATGCAAAAAACTTTTTTTTTTGTTTTTGAACATCTGTTTTTAAAAC
>CM053624.1:5704407-5737278 GCA_028646595.1 Phalanger gymnotis | reverse complement strand
GGTAACTGCTGCAGCTCACTGATTCAGGGAGCTAGGGCACGCTCCGCCCTGCTCCTGGTCTGGTTGGTCCTCAGTGCCCACACTGGGCTCTGCTCAGCTCCGCTCCCCTCCGCTGCTTCGTGGGGGATAGACCTCACCGAGAGACCACCCAGGCTGTCCTAGGCTGGAGCCCTGCTTCTCTCTGCTATTTTGTGGGTTCTGCAGTTCTAGAATTGGTTCAAAGCCATTTTTTATAGATTTTTGGAGGGACTTGGCGGGGGGCTCACGCTAGTCCCTGCTTTCCAGCCGCCGTCTTGGCTCTTTGCTTTGTGTTACTAGCATGTGGCACCTAGGCAAAGCTGACAGTTGTCTGATGAATGCAAGGCAGAGGCGTATTTAGATCCTTCGATTAGAAAGCAATTCCATTTTCCAGCGGCTGTGGTTTGGAAAAGCTCTCTACCTAGTGCTGTGTCGTTTTGTTTTGTCTTGTTTTGTTTAGGGGGGGGCGGTTTGAGCACAGCAGTGCACAGAGTAGGTGCTGAGGAGGCACGTGGGGAGTGAAACTGGATCAAACTGAGTTGTAGAGACCATGGAGAATCTGTCTGTGGGAAGGGCTGACGCTCCCAGGCTCCTGGGCGAGGGAGAGGAGCTCAGAGGTGCTTGGCTGCTTCCCTGGTGCCCTGGCTCGCAGCAGTTGGGAGTTCTCATTTCTAATGACAGAACCACCGTATTTAGACAGCCCAATTTAGAGGATGATTTCCCCATAATGTGGTATCACTTGCACCTTAGGGAGCCTCCATTTCCATATGAGGCAGAATAAAGAAGCATCCCAGTGGATCTGGATCTCACACTCGCGTCCTAAGGGAGCATTTTTCTTTTCTCTTGTATGTTGGCAAGCCCTGGGGTTGTCCAGAGACTCTGTGGAGGGCCCTGAGAGCAAACCCACGCACCCCCGTGGCCTCTCACAGCCGGGATGCACACCTTCCTTCTCTCCTTTGCCCCAGACCATCAGGCTAAGCAATCTCCTATACCCTAGGCTGAACGAGATGGGTGGCTCCGCCTGGCTGGACCTCAGAGGTCATTCTCAGCTTCAGGTTCTTCACCTTGCTTTATTCTGGAGTGTCTCCATCTCCTCCAAAGCCTTCACTTCCCCAAGGTTCTCAACCAATGGCATTGATTGTCCTGAATTTGCCATACTGCAGAATCTTGCTCAACGTGAGCAATGGATTTTTCATCACCCAGGGATTTCCTAATTCACTGGGTTGTTTATGCTTGGAGTTGATATTGAGAATAAAGAGCACAGAAAGTATTTGCCTATGCATCCATCCAACAATACGTGTACAGAATCTCCCTGGCTGACAGGCTAGCTTCAGACTGGCGTGGGATGCATTTAGAGCAGAGCTCCCAAACAAATGTGTCCCTTGAGGGGATCTGTGCCTGGGGGAGCTTGAGACATCCTGGGGATCCCCCTCCCCCAGCCCAAGGCTCTCTGTTGATGAGGCTGCATTTTCCTTTATCCATCCATTCCTATGAGGAGGCTGAATTGTGCAAAGGGGCAAACCCTGGGCCTGAAATCAGGAGGGATCCAGGTTTGAGACTCAGCTCTGACACTTACTAGCTGTGTGACCATGTACAAGTCACTCTGTGTCCCTGAGGCTCAGTTTCTTTATCTATAAAATGGGGATAACAAATAGCAAAGCTCAAATAAGATCATGTACGCACACTTCAAAGGGCTATACGAAAGTCGATTATTTTATTGTCTGGTCCTTTTAAAAATGCCTACTGAAGAGGGGCTACGACAACAAATGAAGGTATTAGCTGGGATTTCTCTGGTCCTATAAGGCTCACAAAGCACTTTAGACGCCTCCATGCCATAATGTAATATTACTGGCTCTTTTATAGATGAGGAAACTGAGGGTAATAGAAGTGAGGTCTTGCTAAGGCTCTCACAGTAAGAGGAAGGATTGGAACCCAGTTCTCTGCTGGGGGCTCCCCCTCGTTGCCTCAGTTTCCTCATCTGTAAAATGAGAGGGAGGCCCCTTCCAGTGACCCTATTAGCCTCCCTGTCCACATTTTTTCAAATAAAACTCCAAAAGAAAAAGGCCTCGCAGCTGCTGAACACGCGATCCTTCCAGCATCCAAAAATAACCCAGTTGCTATTTATCTGGCAAATGACATTTACAGATGCTGTTTCAAATGCTGATTTCATTTTATTTTGTTGATTTGTCCCGATTAAGATGAATGGAGCTTAATTATCACTGCCAAGAAGCATTTACCCAGAGAGTTGAAAGCTCGCGCCTTCAGAGTTACAGCGATAACTTTCTCCACCTCTGCCTCCATCTGAAGAGGCCTTTACAGGTTCCTCCTCACACTCCCCCTCTCCAGGACTTTCATCTGGAGCCATTCTCTCTGATCCGGTTGGAGGGATGGGATGACAGGCGCATGCCTGCCACACTTTCATCCAAAGGATTTAGGAGCTGCTGTGACCAAACCCAGCTCTAAACAGCCTTCAGTTGTTTGGTTTTCAATGAGAAGGTCTACATGGCAGAAATTGGCAGGGCCTACTTTATTGTTTCATTAATTGTCTAGACTTAATATGTCTGCATACGTTTTTTTTTTCTGGGGAGCAGGTTATAAAACATTTGCAGCACAGACCTGGTTGGGACTTCCTAACATGCTGGTGATCTTCCCTGAATGCTGTGCACCTCCCAGGTATCTTTATGGGGACAAAGAACACGACAAGATGAGATGCCAGTCAATTGGGGATTGGCCAAACAAATGATGGCCTATTGAAACGATGCCATTCTGTTGTTCTGTAAGAAACGACCAAGGGCGTGGTTTCAGAGAAACCTGGAGAGAGTCTTAGGAACCAATGAAGAGTGAAGGAAACAGAACCAGGAGAACCATTTCTACAATGACAATAACATTGTAAAGACAAACAATTCCGAAAGAATTAGATTCTCTGATCAGTGGAATGAGCAAACAGGTTTCCAGAAGACTGGCAATGAAGGAGGATGATGGACTGAGATTGTATAATGAGACATATATTGTGTGTATGTGGGTGTGGGTGTGGGGGGGTGTGTGTATTATATATATATATATATGTATGTATGTATGTATATATATAATATGAATGTGTGTGAATGTATGTGTGTATATAGGTATCTGTGTGTGCATGTGTGTGTGTCTGTGGAGGCCCAGAAATAAGGGACTTGACCAGGGCCAAGGAGTGCCTTTATAACACCACTAAGTTGGGGGTACAGAGGACTTTGTCTTTCTCACTAGCTCCCCACAAACCCCACACTTCCTCTCTGTTCCCTCACTCTCCTGCCTCTTTGATGAAAATACTTCTCTGCCTAGTATGGGGCAAGCTGGGGTGGAAGGGAGGGAGGTGCTATCCTTGATGCATGTTAAATACAGATATCAGAAGTGGGGATTGTCTCATTTGTTCTCCTTCTCTCTCTCCCTGCCCCTTGAGGAGAATCACACGCACAGCCTGGGCAGACTTCCAGTTGAGTACAGTGTCTCTCTTCTGTCTTCCAGACCTCTCCCCTCTCATTTCTGATTCCACATTCAGTGTTTCTGCACCTCCTTTTGTTCCTGCAAAGTCTCCTTTGTCCAGGCAGCAGGTTCCAGGAGAAGGTTCTAGTTTCCCAAGACCTCAGGCTGGCCTTGGCCATCTTGCTCTGTCCTTTTGCCCTCGGCCTCACTGTCAGTCTTCAGTGAATGCTGGGGGTGGGGTGGGAGCTGTGAGAATAGGTCCTTCCCCCACCCACCAATGATCAGGAGACCCTACAGAAAGCAAACAATGAGCCAAATGGGGCCTGGGCATAGCCTCCGGGAACCGAGAAAGTCTCTTGTTTCTCTGCCCTTGTGAGAATCGCGTTTTCTTCTTCCCATCTTTTTTGTTTGTTTGTTCTTCTACTCCCACAAAATCTCCTTCATCCACTTCCTTTCTGTGCAACGTCAATGGTTTCATTTTCAGATGATTTGAAATGGCCGTGGGCAAAGACAAGGACTGTCCCACCTAGCCATTGCTGTCTCCATTTTTGGACAGCCGGGTGATACCGCAGTGGACACTCCAGCTGGGCCTGGAGTCACAAAGACTCGTCTTCTTGAGTTCAGATCTAGCCTCAGACACTTACTACCTTTGGGACTCTGAGCAAATCACTCGCTTAGCCCTATTTGCCTCAGTTTCCTCATCGGTAAAATGAGCTGGAGAAGGAAACGGCAAACGCTCCTGTACCTCTGCCAAGGAAACCCCAAATGCGGTCCTGTCATGAAGAGTCGGACATGACCGCAATGACTGAACAAAAACATCTCTGTTTTCAGTATAATTTTCCTTGAATTGTAGATGGGACCTTTTTTTATGTGTATGTGTACAATAGAGCATCCTTGATAAAAGTGATAGAACTTGCTAGGGATTTGTCTATGAAATGTTGTGTCTATGAATTGCTCTTTTGATTAGAGGATTTCTGTGTGGATCCAGACAAAAGTCCAGACAGAAATGGGGGAAAAAACAGCAGAGTATCAGAGGATGTGGGTTCAGACCCTGACTCTGCTACTTAGCACACATGTGGCTTTGGCATATCATAGACCTCATCTGCTCACCAGTAAATACCTGCTCAGGATTATAGTGAGGGTCCAACGAGATAAAGTAAATAAATGAATGCATAACAGAAGAAGTGTTTACTGCCTAGGAAGCACTGCTCTAAGCCCTGGAGATGTAAGCTCAATGACTGTCCCTAAAGACTCCGTCTGGATATATTGGACTTGGGAATCATCTGGTGAGAACTGACCCCATGGGACCTGAGGAAGTCACTCCAGGAGTTAGTGTAAAGGGAGAAGAGGGCCCGGGACAGAGCTTTGCAGGTGCGTAATGTGCAGGAAGATCCAGCAAAGAATCTTCACGAGGAACGGTCAGACAGGTTGGAGGAGAAATGGGAGAGAGCTGCAGCATGAAAGCCTAGAGTGGAGAATGTGTCCAGGAGAAGAGGGAGATCAGCAATGTCCGTGGCTGCAGAGAGGGCCAGAAGGATGCGGACTGAGCAAAGGCCATTCCAGTTGGCAATTAACGGATCACACGTAGGTGCTTAATAAATGCCCATTGACTGGCTGACAGATCTGTCGTCAACTGTGGTGAGGGGCAGGGTAGAGAGCTCATTGGAGATTTGAGGCAGGATGAAAAGATTTGGAAAAGCTGCCTTGGTGAGTGAAATGGAGAGTAAAAGAAAGGCCAGAGGCCAGACTTCCTTTTTGTCCCTTCCCCAAGTTCAGTCTTTGCTGGTGGCTCCTGGAGGCTTCTGCCTTAGGATAACTTTGTGTACAGAGATCTCCCCACCTGCTGGTTGCCCTGGGCATTAGGCAAAGCTTGAGTTTGACAGCTGTAAAGCAGACCCTGATTTCTGCTCTGTCAGCTGAAATAAACCATCTGTTGCCCTCCCCTTCTAGTGCTCTGAGGACACAGTGTCTGCTTGGACATCCTGGAGCGTCATCTGTATTGATGGTGAAATGCTCATTTTATGTTTGGGTTTGTTGGAGTTATTGCCTGGAATAGAGCGTTAAGTCCTGAGATTCGATTATCCTAGGATATAAAGCTGGATGCCCCCTCCCCTGCTCTGACAGATGAGGGAACTGAGTCCTAGAGAGGGGAGGGGGCTTGCTCACACTCCTAGGATCCTAGATTTGGGGATAAGATTGGCCTTGGTCATTTACAGATGAGCAAATGGCAGCACTGAGTGAAGCAAATGGTATGAGGGGGATTCACCCCCACTCCTCTGACGCCAGCACCCCTCCCACTGCACCGCACTGTCCCCTGGATCACAAAGAGCAGGACCCTTCTCTCACACTCTTGGGTTATCATGCCTCTGTCCTCAAGGAAAATGGTCTAAAGCTTAAAGTCCATTTTATGTCTAGGCTCTCCCCAAATGGACAGAGTAGAAAGGTCCTCGGATGTACGATGAGGATCAGATATGGGATGGGCATTTATTTCCTACAAACGAAAGGTCTCACCAGGTCGTATTGGCAGGGAGATAGAACAGGATCTGTTAACTTTTAACCACAGTTACATTCAGCAAATATTGACGACGACTCAAATAAGTAGCCGCTGGCACACGTTATACCCCGTAAGCCCTGGAACGTGAACGTTTGTGCGCTCGCTCAGCGGGCGCTGGCACGGTTCACCTTGACTCTCCGCTGTCCAGACAACTTTAAGCTGTGACAATGCAAGGTGGGGCTTAGTCCCAGCCTCTTGGCCCCGGGGGTCGTCTTCTCCACCGTGGAAGCTCGCTTGCTCCCTGTCAGTTACCTCCAAGACCGGGCAGGTCCACCTCAAGATCGCCATTTAGTCATCTCCCTTGAGGCGGGGAAACAAAGCAGGGAAGACGCAGCCGGGGCTGAGTGCAGGCTCATCTGGTCGAGTCCTTTTTCTAGCTGCCACTTAGGAGAGGTTGCTATCCACTTGGTGGAAGAAAGGTAGCCAGCCTCCTGCTCCTCCCCCGCTTCTCTCTCTGAAAGAGGCACCAGCAGGCTCGGAGGCCAAGAAGGGGAAGAGCAAGGTCAGGCCACTCCCTTTTAAAGGTGCAGAGTCATTGGCACTGAGGAAGCAAACTGCCTCAAACGTACCATACTCTGGACTGAGGCTCTTTTAAGTCCCACCAGAGACAGTTCCACTAAAGGGCTGATACGATTTGCTTTTAAAGAGACTCTTTAGGTTTATTTTGAAATTTAATTCAATTTTTCAATTAACAATTTTTTTTCTCTCCTACTTCCCATTTAAAAGAGAAAAGAAAAAGAAAACTCTCATAGCCAACAGGCATAGTCAAGCACAGTGTTCCCACACTGGCCATCTCCACAGTGTGTCTCCTGCACCCTGAGTCTTCCAGGGAGAGGTGGTTGGCATACGGCGGCATCGGCTCTCTAGAATCATGATTTGTGGTTGCTTCGATCAGAATTCCCAAGTCTTTCCAAGTTGTTTTCCTGATCATTTTTACATTTTTATACTTTCCCCTTATAATGTTGTCTTCATATACACGGTTCTGTTATCTCTGCCCACTTTGTCCTGTATCAGTCCACACAGCTTCCCCTAGTTTTCTCTGAAACTGTCCATTCACATGCCATGATCTGTTTGGCCATTCCCCAATAAGGGAAACTTTTTGCGACTAGGAAAAGATCTGCTACAAGTATTTGTGTAGACGTTGCTCCTTTCCTCTTCTTTCATCTCTTAGGTATGTGAAGGTTGATGGATTGATACATGCCCAATAGTTACAATGCCAGATCAAGGGGTGTGAAGAGGTGAGTGACTTTCGAGGCATAGTCTAGGCTGCTTTCCAAAATGGTTGGCGCGTTTGCAGTTCCACCAACTGGCTCAAGGTGCCTGCTTTCCCAGGGTCCCTCCAACTGCTGTCATTTTCCTACTTGTCATTATGAGCAATCCGTTGGGCTTGAGCGGGAACTTCAGAGTTAGTTGGTCAGTCAATGACATTTATTGAGCACCTGCTGTGTGCCGGGCACTATACTAAGCCCCGGGAATCCAAAGAAAGGTAAAATAGAGTCTCTGATCTCAAGGGGCCCCCAGACCATTGTGGGAGACAACATAAAAATAACATGTCCAAACAAGCTACATACAAGATAAATTGAAAATAGTCAACAGCGGGCAGGCGCTAGAATTCAGAGTTTGCATGTCTTCTTTTGAGAACTGTCCCTTAGAATGTGTGCACAATGGAGGGCTCACCAGGGGCATAGCTGTGAGGCCCCTGAGCGGTGGCTTTTCTTCCCCGGGTGGCCCTGCAGAATCATCCCTTTTAGACCCTGAAAGATCCTTGCTTAGCCCACAGAATCTGGGTGATAAGGACTGGCAGCCCCCTGCCACGTACAAAAACGTGAGCTGAGGAGAGTCTACCGGTCTTTCATTGTCACTGCACTGCTGCCGAGCAATGACCCAATGGATGGAGCGAGATGTTGGGGAGGGAGGAGAAGGAGAGGCGAAGAGTCCTAACATTTCCCACCACCCATCTGGCTCCTAGTTCCTTTTCTCGTGTCATCTCGGGAACATCCCGCCTCCTTTTGTGAGGACGGATTGTAGATACCTCGGAAAGGGGGTTGAGGTGGGGGTGACCAAAGCATTCCAGTGCCCCATTCTCCCACCGTCCCTCCTTTGTATCTAAATCTTGAGGCCGACCTTGGGGTCTGACAGTGCTGAGACAGGAAGAGCCTTCCGCGGGAGAGCCAGGCAGATTATTGGCTCGTCACACCCAGTTTCTGCCAGGATTACTCAGCGCGTCCTTCAGGAACGAGGTTGCGGGCTTCCCAAGAACAATCACTGACTCGTCTGCGGGCCAAGTTTGATCTTTGTAACAAATGGTCTGATTAGCTGCTGGACAAGTGCGCCTCGCTCGTATCCAGGGCGGGGCTGACCTTGGATGGACAGCAGGAGGGGCTCTTGGGAGCCTAGTTACTGTCGTGTCCAGATACCGTGGAGCCTACGGAGCCCCCACCTACATCCTCTCATTCGAGCCGCACATGCGGTCCTGGTTTAATTATTCACATAGGCAGGTGAGCAGACCAGGGTGATTTTGCCAGGGCCGAACGGAGCTTGTAAACATCAGAGGTAGAAGGTGGATACAGAGGCAGCCAGGAGCCTCACGGGGTTCAAGACCTGAGTTCAAATCCAGCCTCAGACACTTAGAGCTGTATGACCCTGGACCATTTAACCACTGTCTGCCTCAGTTTCCTCACCTGTAAAATGGGGATCAAAAGAGCACCCACCTTTCAGGGGTGTTGTGAGGATCGAAGGGGATGTTTGTTAAGTGCTTAGCACAAGTGCTGTGCACATAGTAGGTGTTTATTCCCTTCTTCTCTCCCCTTTCCTCCTTCCTTGACCATCACTGAATTCACTAGCACACACAGCATGCTAAGCTCTTAGGTCCTTTTTAGTCAGTGGTTGTAACCAGCTCCAAACGTCATCCCTGCCCAAAGCTTCCAGGGTCACACCTGCCTGAAGCGGAGCCTTCTAGGTGCAGTCCTGGCTCTGGGGGCATCTCAGACGGACACCTCACCTCCTGAGCCACTTCCCTTTGGACTTTGGACATAACTTGACTGGATTCCTCCTTTTCACTCTGACATCTTCTCCCTTGGCTGTTTGGTTTGTCATCCAGGAACGAGACGTCCTCTGACTCAGACCAAGTGACGCTCACCACCAGACCTAACTGGGCCTTAACAAGTCTTTCTGAGCCTCTCTTCCAGGGGAGAGAGAACCCCAGGATATTGGCCCAGCTCTGCCCTTCTACTTACCTCTATCTACCACCATCCTCCTCCCACTTGTCAGATGCCCCACTGTAGGTCAGAATCACCTCTGCTGGAGGGAATGTCTCAATTGCATCCCATCACGCCCAGAATCATCAGCTCTCTTTCCATTCAGGGCAGGGACGTTGAGGGCAGAAAGGCAGCTTGCCATAATAAGGCAGTGAGAGGTCATGGAGAGCCAGAAAGTGACTTGATGTTAGCTGATGCTTCAGATGCTGTTAGGGACTACCAGAGGTAAAGATTCATAGAAGGTTAGCCCTAAAATGAGCTGGGAGACCATCTAATGCCCCCTGCCCATTTTGCAAATGAGGTAAATGAGGTCTGACATAAGTAAAACTTAATAAAAATTAGGTCCTCTAAGAGACAGATAGACTGCTTTGGGAAGTAATAAGTTGCCCATTGCTAGAGGTCTTCAAAAAAAGGCTCTCTGACTTGTTGGGGATTGGGTAGAGGGAAGCTGCTTGGATTTGGAGAGCATAGTGACTCCAAATGCTCTGGATGCCGTACTTCAGGTAGAAGGGAGGCCTCACCCAGGACAAGGACACAATGTCTGCTGTGCTGTTGTGAGGGGCCTGCTCCTGATGGGGGACCCCTGGCACTGCCTGGTTTGCTTCCCCTACAATGGAAAGGGGGTAAAGAGAATCACATGAAGGGTGCTGGAGTCTCTGAGGCAGCCGGACTCTTCTGTGGTGGTGTCCTTTTAAAGAGTTCCATTGAACCTTTCTGAGGGGCCACCAGCTTTCTCAGAGAAAAACTAAATCTGTCCCAAGAGACAAGAGGAAGGAGGAGATGCTTGGCTTTGTCTTCTCTGTCTTTAAAGGGATGAGGAGGGTACTGAATGATTGATGTGGAAGCTGTGGGAAAAGAGCCCAGTGGAGCCGAGCCAGGCCGGGCCGAGCCGGACCTTCAGTCGGCAGAGAAACTCCAGAGCTCACATTAAGTGTGAGGACAGGCGTCCATCTTGGCCACAAAGGGCCTTCCGATAAATGTTCTGGTTCATGTTTACAGCCAGAGACAGCCTTCGCCCCCTGTCTCAGCCTTTGAGCTCACCACTATTGACTATTTAGATTCAATGTTTTTTAAACCTTGGATGCTTTATAAAGGAAGCCTCCTTTGGTAGGCCATGCTCTTGGTCATGATCCTCCATGCAAAGGAAGCAGGAATTCTTTTCCAGGACTGTGGACTCACTGGGAGCAGCTCACATCTCCCCTGCTGACTTCACTCCCTCACCTTTGGCTTCCTTCCCAGAAGGGAGATGGGGAGGAGAGAGCGCGTTCACCATTAAGCTCACTTGCAGGCCAGGCCCAAAGAGAACAGTAACTCACGACGTTGTGTGGCATCCTCTAGAGCAACTCTTGTCAGGATTTGGAGGGGACCCAAGATGGGGGGGATTTTTGTTGATTCCCCCTGGGGAATACCGCTGGACATGTTCAATTTGCCATTTTAATGCAAGCTTTTCCCAGATATATGTGAAAATCGTGAAGATCTTGTCTACCTGAGAGGCAGTTTGCAGAGAGTTGGCTTTGGGATCAAGGTAACTGAAAGACATCCACTCGTGGAGGAGGCAACTTTGGGGTGTGCTGGGGTCTTCCTCGGTGGCCTTCAAGCAGAGACTGGATGGAGTCTGAGCCATCATGGGTCTGACAGGGGGGAACATAGCAGTGTGGATTTGGAGCTGGAAGGGACTGGAGACATCACTAGTCCAAGCTCCTAGTGATACACATGAGGAAACAGGCTGGTAAGATATGCCCTGCCTGTCCCATAGGGTTGTCCTGAAGCTCAGTGGAGGGAATGATTGGGAAGCTTTCTCTCTACCTCACAGCACCATATAAATTTTATTTTTACTTCTCGTGTAACCCACAGCTAGTTGCTCAAGCATTCCAGGCTGCCGTTTCTTTCTCTGAGGTCCATCCCAGCTCTAAATCCAATTTATAAACTCCATCTTTTATTATTCTCTTGTGGTTTCTCCATTCCAGCCAGACTGTCCTTCTTCTTGCTCAATATTTAATTGGGAATCCTCCTAGAGTCTAGAGCCAGGAATAGGGTGAGCCTCAGTCTACTGCCCCGCCATATGCCCGGTCTAATAAACTTGGGGTGAGAGGAATTCTGGAGGTCTTCAAGAGAGGCCTGGATGTCCACCTGTGGAGGGTGGGGAGTGACCAAGCAGACCCTCCTTCAGTTCTAGCTGTCCTGGACCGGCTCTGATACCTGGGATTCTCCAGAAACACTCAGGTCTTCCAGCCCAGGCCCTGGGCGTCCTGGTTTCTCCTCTATCTTCTCATTTCTGAGGTTGTTGCTTTAGTTCCAAGGCTGTTTAGGTTGCTGTTAGTATTCTGCAGAGTGGATTCTTGCTCAGGGTCAGGCCCAGGATGGGCTCGGTCCCTTTCGTTCTCTCGGACAGCTTGGGGTCTGGATTCGGGGTCGTCTCCTTAAAAGCTGAAATACAAGGGGCCGAAACTCCCTCCTTCCTGGTGCCTCCTCAGGGTTCCAGAAAAGGGGCTCCCCCTAATCACTGTGTATTACACCAAGAGAGACCCAGCTTAAGAAAAAGGAGAAGAATTCCTGTGAGGGTCTGGGACCAGGAAAGAGTGTCTGCCCTCCTTTGGATTCCCTCTGGAGCTCAGAGAGGCTCAGAATGAATATCTGTCCCAAATTCTAAGCCTCTTAGCAGTAACTTTCTGACTGCCCAGCAGGGGCCAACACTGACTCTGGCATCTCTGTGCCATCCTCTTGGCCCCACTGAAGACTGACTGTGTGCATGCCTTTGAAGTCTGACTGTGCATGTCTTAGGAACTGGAAGGATGAAAAAAGCCAAAACACTGTTCTCCAGGAAGTTTGGCCAGCAGGTGTCACTGCAGGGTCACCAACAGCCTACAGGGGGAAGAAGGAATTTAAACATTTATTAAGCATCCACTGTGTACTAGGTGACAAAAAGGGTAGCACAGACCTTTGCAAACCTTGAAGCGATCTGTAAATGCAGCAGGGTGTAGAGATGAATAAATCTGAGGCTTCAGGGTGGGGCCTAATGCTGTGTTTATGACTGTGACCCTGGGAGAGTACCATTAGCACTAGAGACCTCAGTTTTGTCCTGTGGAATAGGTGGGTGATCACTAAGGTTCCTTCCAGCTCTCAAACCTTGGTTCATTTTGAAGAGCTTACAACTAGGGGGATCAGATAACAGAGGAGGCATGAGGAATAGCCTGTGCAAACACATGGTGGGTGGAGATGAAATGCTGGGCTCAGTATAGCTGATGTCCCACCATGGCTGCAATGGGGGAAAAGACTGAAAGGCAAGCCATGGTTGGACTGTGGGGGCTGTAAGCACCGTCTGAGGGGTTTGTGCTTCGTTCTAAAGGAAGAGGAGCCCTGTTAGCAGGGAGCGATGCCTTTAGATCTGTTTCTCAGCAAGGCAGCTGTGCAGAGGAGGGATGAGAGAGGCTGGAGACCGGAAGCAACAGGAACAAGTAGGAGGCAGTGATGGTAGTCCAGGATGGGCTGCTAGGTGGCGCCACAGTACATCTGGTGATAGGAGGACTTGCTGTCCTGGGTTCCAATCTGGCCTCAGACACTAACTAGCAGTGTGACCCTGGGCAAGTCACTTACCCCTATTTGCCTCAGTTTCCTTATCTGTAAAATGAGCTGGAGAAGGAAGGCAAACTACCCTAGAATCTTTGCCCAGAAAACGGGGTCATGAAGGGTCATATGGGACTAAAAATGACAGAACAACAACCAAATAGTCTAGGAAAGAGGATATGGGGGCTCACTAGGGTGCAGGGTGTATGAGTAAAGAGGAGATGAATGCCGTGGATCAACGAAAGTCAAATCGACAGAGACTGGTGGCTGGTTGGACCTGGAGATGAGGAAGGAAATTAGCCCAGATGACTTTGGGGTCACAGACCTGGGCAAGGGGGAGAAGATGGTGGTGCCTTAGACAAAAGTCGGGATGTTTGGAGGGAGGGGCGGGTTTGGGAAATGAGAACTTGGCAAGTCTGAGATGCCTGAAGGTTGAGGCGATGGTGGGTGGGGCCCAGAGCAGGGCCCAGGGCAGAGGTTTGGGGGGATACAGACTAGAAGTCGCTTGTGAGCAGGGAGTCAGGGGGGCTCTTGAAACCATCAGAGGACCCGGGACAGAGCCCAGAGGGAGCTCGTGGGGAATCAGTGATGGCCCATGAACAGACGCTGGAGAGGGCTGGGCAGATAGGTAGGAGAGATACAAGGAGAGACCCTGAGGAAGAGAACATCAGGAGCCGTGTGTTCTTGGCTGTGTCAAAAGCTGCAGCAGGTCCAGGAGGACGAAGGTGGAGAATGGCCTCTGGACTTAGCAGTTCAGAGATTGTCGGGAGCCTGGGAGAGAGCTTTGGCAGTATAATGGCGGGGCCAGGAGCCAGGCCCTGATACAAGGACCACCAGACGATATCCCTTCTCTTATTTGGAGAGGTGGGATAGTGTAATCACTGGAAGATTCAGTTAATCTGTTGGTTATTTTTCCTCCCTTCTTCCCACTTTTCCTATTATTGTTGAGGCACCTCCACCCTCCCAGTCCTCCAGGCTTCCAACTTCATTGTGATCCATGACCCCTCACTCTCACTCACTCCATACATCCAGTCTGTTGTCAAACCTTGTCGTTTCTTCTTCCACAACATGGGTCACATCTGTGGCCTTCTCTTCACTCACACAACCACCGTCTTTTTTCAAGCCCAGTGAGAAAGGGGAAAAAAGATCTAGGAGTCTTAGTGGAACACAAGCTCTCTAGCAGTCTGTCAGCTAGGGGAAATAGCAGGAATCTCAGACTGTGCAAGGAGAAGCCTGGAGTCCCCGAATGAGGCAGGAGGTGACACAGACATCTGTCCTCTGCCCTGGTCAGGCTCTGTCACGACGGCTATGCTCCTTCCTGGACCACAAATGCCTTTGATAAGTTGGAGGGCAGTCAAGATGGAGCTTGGGTCCCTGTCAGGGGGATAGGGGAAGGAGCTGGCCCAGGTGATCAGCTTGCAGGAAAGAGATTGGATGTGTCCACGTGTTCTCAGGGCTGTGAAAGAGAGAATGTGCTTCCTCTGTTTGGATCCAGAGAGAAGACCCAGGGGCAGAGAGCATCTGCAGAGGGGCAGATATGGACTTAGTAGGATGAAAAACTTCCAAATAAGTGGAATGAGCTGCTTCAGGGGATGGAGATCCTCCCTCACTGGAGACCTGGGAACAAAGAGCAAGCAAGCAGCAAGTGCTTTCTAGGTGCACTTTAGAGGGGATTTCTCTTCTGGTGTATACTGGAGGACATGCCATTGAGGTGCCTTTCATCTGAGATTCTGTGAAAGGTCGATGAAAACATCTAAGCAACTACAAGGTTGAGCCTAGAGGCTCCACAGACCACCCCTATCTTTCAGTAGAACCTTCATCTCCCCATCCATCCATCCATCCATCCATCCATCCATCCACCCACTCACACCTCCATCTCTTCCATTCAGTAATGAGATGAATTGTTCTTTCCTTCATCAACAAAAGGTACTCGGTGATTTGCCTAAATCCATATTTTCACTGCAAGAACAGTTTTTTAAGTCAACATATTTATGTGTTAAATTGAAATTATTTTAACAATGTTTAACAACTCAGTCCAGGTGCTTGGTTTTAAAAGAAGAAAACAAAACATGTTTCTTTCTTACTCCTATTAGCCTTGAATGTCAGGGAGGGAAGGAAGGTATTCTTCCACCCCGGATCGCTGGGGGCTCCAGCATCCTTCCGTGGCTTGTGGGCCAGGCAGGGTTCTGTAGTATGGAGGGGCTGAGCAGTGTCGCGGGAGCGGCTTGGTGGGCTCCCATGGCTCTTGCAGCCTCCTAGCCATGGGGCCTTGGAGGATCCCCTCCCTGGGCTGCCATTTCCTTTTTCTGTAGAATCAGGCTAATGAAGCTGGGCTCCTTCCTAGGGCTATCATCATGAAAACCTGGCTGCCAGGTGGCCTCATTACTGATCCCCTGCATCTTCTGGGTTGCTTTGCAGATCCACGATGGAACCTGTGGGCCAGCCCCTGCTGCTCGGTGTTAGCTTAGCCCTCACCGCCATTGCCACCGAGGCTTCCACAGGCAACGATACCACACCCTCGTATAATGAGACTACTACAAGTAAGTTCTCCCCTGTCCACTGGACCCTTCTTCTGCAGGGATGCCCCCAAGTGCAATGCTGTGTTCCCCTTCTGAGATGCTTCCAGGGGCATCCTGCTGTTGGGTACAACCACGGTGAAAGGGCAAGTTATTTTCACAACAGAAGATGCCAGGCCCCTTAGCGCTCAGAGCAGTGGCAGTCTGTCCCAGAACAGTAGCCAGGGGGCATTAACTAAGAGTAGAGAGATCATTCATTGCCAGACCAGCTGCTTTTCAGAGTTTGTGGCTATGAAAAGTCACATTAAAGCCAATAGGGCTTCTATACCATTCTGGAGTAGAGCACAGAGGGAGCCTGGGAAAAGAAGGCCCTACCCCAAGCATTGATGTCTGCCCTGCTCCTTGTCGGGGATGGGGCTTGGTGGAATGGGGTCTCTGCAATCCATCCTCCACCCAGCTGCCTCTTGAGGCTCAGGCTCAGAAACCTTAACTGGCTCCCACCCCTTCTAGGATAAAATAGAAACTAGATATTCTGGGACTGAAGGCTTTGTACAGTCTGTTTCTAACCCACCTTTCACAGATCTGGGCTCAAATCCTGCTTCAGACACTAGCTCTAGTGACTGGGCAAGGTGCTGAATCTCCCTCTTAACCTCAGTTTCCTCATCTGTAAGATGGGGAGGATAATATCCCCTGTCTCTCAGGGTTGTTGGAACAACAATCAGGCGGGATATTTATGAAGTGCTCTGCAAGGCTTGAAGTATGATAGAAATGTTAGTGGTTATTGTGATCCTTTATTAATGTCATGAATTGATCATTCCAGTCCATCAGTCAACAATCATTTATTTAGTGCCTACTGTGTGCCAGGCACTGTGCGAAGTGCTGGGGACATGAAAGAGGCAAACAGCAGACCCTGCCCTCAAGGAACTCACAGTCTAATAGGAGAGACCACAGGCAAACTCTGTATGTGAAGCAAGTTCTATATAGGAGATAATTCACAGAGGGAAGGCATTGGAATTAAGGGAGTGGGGTGGGGAAGGCTTCCTGGAGGAGGGGAGAGTTTAACTGGGACTTAAAGGAAGTCAGGGAGGTCAGTGGTCAGAGAGGACAGAGAGCCTTCCAGGCCTGAAACACAACCACAGAGGATGTCCAGAACAGAGAGATGGAAAGTCTTGTTCATGGACAGCCAGGAGGTCTGGGTGCTGGATCTAGGAGTATGTGGCAGGGACGTGAGAAGACTGGAAAGGGAGGGAGGGAGGGAGCGACTGTGTGCCAAGGACTGTGCTCACAAATAGGACCTCCTTCAATCCTCACAACTCTGAGACATAAGGGTTGTCATCACCATTCTACAAACGAGGAAACTGAGACAAACAGGGTTGGGTGACTTGCCCGGGGTCTCCCAGCTAGTGAGTGTCAGTGGCTGGTGAACTCAGGTCTGGCTTCTGGGCTCTGACTTTGACTTCTCTGGCTAAACGTGTGTCAAGTGTATCTAGTGGTCAGCTGTCACAAAACCACCCAGGATTTGGGTGAGTGTTCCCTCCATGGTGGGCATGGAGCCAGCTGAGCCTGCTCACCCTTAAAGGGGGTTTCAGGTTTGCCATCATGCTGTCCTGGAATGTGTCATCCTGTGTTCTCAGCTGGACATCGTCAAGGCTCAGCTCCCATCCCTGAGCAGCCCTCTCTGGACAACCTCCAGGGAATGGGCACCTTCCTCCCTCCCATCCCGCATCTTATTCTCACAGGTTTCCCTCCTGCTCCCGTCTCGTAGCCCCCCACAGCTTGCCCCTCATCATTTTCTCTGGACCCAACAGGACCACACAAATGCCTTGGCCTCAGTGAGATTCATCAGGGCCAGGTGTGGTGAAGAGGTCCTGCCTGGAAAGGGCCTCAGAGACCATGGATTCCACACCCGTGATTTTACAGACAACAGAGCTCAGTGTCACACAGCTAACAAGGACAGTGGGAGATGGAATCTGCCTCCCTATACAGCCCTCAATGTCCCTCTGTAGCCTGCCACCCAAGACCTGGAATCAGAAAGTGCTGGATTCCAATCCTGCCTCGCTGGAGGACTTGGGAGGACTTTGGACAAGTCCTTCATGCTCTCTTCCACCTCTGTGAGATGGGGCTAAAAGTCAGACTCCCCTCTTGGACAGACTCCCCGTGTGGACACGGAAGCGCAGTACAAAGGCCTGGCATTCCTGTTAGGGGGTAGCCAGCAGCCCCTGAGATCCCTAGAGCCCGGAAGAGAGGGAGGGAAAGCTTTTCTCTCTCTATTCTTCTGCCCTTTCGGGACACCCCTCCCCCCCCCCCCCTCACCCCCCTGCCCCCGCAGTGATATCTCAATGGAGCCTTTTATCTCAGAAGGGAATTGGGATGCTGGGGTGGGGGTGGAGGTGGACACCTTGTGACTTCCAGCCAAGGACCCAGAGGGAATGTGAATGTTACTCTTTCTTGTTTCAACCATAATCAAGGTCTTGCCAGGCTCAAAACAGCTGGTCCACCAGATGTTTCTGTGGTTCGAGCTGTGAAGACTGAGGTTTTCTGTCAGGGGTAGCCAATAAAAAAAGGCATAAAATCTTTCCAGGCAACCATGTAATAAGAAGACAGAAAGAGAAGAAGGAAGGAAGGAAGGAAGGAAGGAAGGAAGGAAGGAAGGAAGGAAGGAAGGAAGGAAGGAAGGAAGGAAGGAAGGAAGGAAGGATGTATTAAGCACCTACTGTGTGCTAGGTACCAGGCTAAAGGCTTTACAAAGATGATCTCATTTGACCCTCACAACCACCCTGGGAGGTTTTACAGATGAGGAAATTCAGGCCGGGAGAGGTTAAGTGACTTTCTTAGGGTCACACGGCTGTGAAGTATCTGACTCCAAGGTCTGTCCTGTGTCCTTGGCACCCCGGGTGTCCCGATGCTTTATAGAGCACTATGGTATTTATTTCCCATAAATAACTTCTGGCTTTTTCTAATTAAGGCTAATTAAGAGCCAGATTTGGAGTCAAAGCCCTAAGGCAAGTGAGTTAACCTCTGCCTTGGCCTGTGTTTTCTCATCTTCTGGGCCAGGCATTTCCGGCTTTTCATCTGTGAGATTATAATTACCACATTAACTAATGATTAAAAACTAGCGCTTAAAAGGGGGAGGAAGAAAAGATCAGAGTAGAGATTTGTCTTCTACCAGAATCATAGTGATGTTAGACTTTAGAACTCACATTCAGCCCATTTCACTGATCAATAAACTCAGGCCCAGAACGGCGGAGTGAGGCCCTTTACTAATTGGTGGAGTCAGGACAGGGGAATGCTGGTCGATGTTTAACAACCGGCTCTCTTCTTAAAAAACGTACGTATAACACACATCCCAGTTTAATCCGCATTAGGGTTTTCTCCTTCACTTTCCTGAGACTGGACAAACAACAAAACAATAAATCATTAAGCCCTGCTTTGCGACATGAGGTGTAAATGCTCACAGTGAAAACTTTAACAATCGGCTTTCCCAAGCTGGTGTTGAGCTGACTCTAGCACACGCCCTTAACAGGGTCCCCTAAAGCCCAGCATGTGTTCTTTCTGATCCTCAGTGCAGGAACCCATGAAATAGGGGAAGTTTCTTCAAATACATCTTCCACCCTTTTCCTCCTCCTGCTCCAAAAAGAAGTTCATGTCTGGATTTCGGCCAGATGCTTGACAGAGTCCCATGATGTCCTTGTGAAGGAGCTGACAGATTGGATGTCAGAGGATCACGTCCTCGGCAGATAGAAGTGCTGGGCCCCAGGGGCTCAGGGATCCAGGGGAAAGGACCCTGGGAGGGAGAGGTCCACGGTGGGCTGCCACAGCGGATGCTCAGCTGGTCAGAGCCTGGCAGAGTCCGGTGTTGAGGGCTGGGAGCCCCTCTTAGCGCCCCTATGGATCATCTTCCTGGGTTCTCCTCTTCTGAGCCCATTTCCTCACTTGTAAAATAGTGTCATAACACCTGCTTCAGGATGGTTTTGAAGCTCAGATGAGATAATTTATGGAAAGTTTTTGTGCTATAAAGCAGCACAGACATCTCAGCTGATTTTATTCACTCCAGAAAGCAAAATCAGTGGACAGACCCAGACCTCTTAAGCTTTTTTTGCACTGCAGATCCCTTTGGCAGTCAGGCTGGCGAAGCCTGGGTCCCCCTTCTTGGCACAAGAGTTCTGTTTGTTTAATTCATAATTGAAGAAACCGCTGCATTTCAATGAGCTGTTAGTGGAACAATTTTCACCCATCCAAGTTGAGACTCCTTGCCATTTATCCACAGTCTGAAGACCTCAGACTACAAACAGACTTGGCTCAACATAAGGAAAACCTTTCTAATCAATATGGGAGTGACTTCAGAATTGGAAGCCTTGCTGCCTGCGGTAATGAGATTGCTATTACTGGGAGGTAGTCAGAGGGTGGCTGTAGACAAGGTAATGGGAGAGCTGACTCTGAGGGGGCAAACTGCTCTAAGATGATCTGATCCTAGGAGTGAAGCCTTCTCTGCCTCCTTTGGACCACACACCTCTCACTTCTTCAAATTCTGACTAGAATTCTGGAGTCCCAAAAGGTCAGAGATGGGAGAGGCCTGAGGGATCTTCCAGCCCTCCAGCCAACTCTCTTGCTTGGTTCTGGGCCAATGAGGTGATGGGGATGGGAGCTGCAGAAAAAAAGCCAGCTTCATTCTTGTGCACAGAGGAGCTTCCCAGACTTCAGAGCTCTTGCCGGGAGCAATGGGCTGAAACCTTCCAGCTAAGCCAGGATGGCCCCTCGTGGGGGTGCAAGCTCCGAAACAGACCCGGCTCTGCCGTCCCTCTTCCTGAAGTCCTGACGCGTGGGGGGAGACGTGGAAAAAGAGTTTGTTTACCAGGGTGACCCCATCACTGGGGAAGTGGGGGCCCACCCTCAGGATTCAGCTCGAGAATGACTCAGCCTTTCAGTGGGAGTTCTGGTTGGGGGGGTGGCAGCTTCGAAGCAGGGGCAGGGGGAGTTGGACTTGAAAGCTCTCCTTTCACCAAGGCCTCTCTCAGTCTGGGTCACAGACAAAGTCTGGACCAGGTGCATTCCTGAGAAGCCTGGTTTCCAACGCTGCCGAGCGGCCGCACCAAGATCCCAGCCCAGAACCGCCATCCCTCCCTCCCTCGGATGGCAGCTGCGAGACCCCAATGCAGAAGACTTGCAGACCCAGATGCCCCATAAGACTGTTGTCAGCTGGGGTTGGTTCTAGGCTTCCCCAGGCCTTCCCTGGCCCCTCCAGGCCTTCCTCCCCCACCCTTTGGGGGCCCAGAAAAACAAGGGATTTTCACCTGTATGTGATCTGTCGTGAGCCCTCCTCTCTACCTCCTGCTGCCTCACTCCTCCCCCTTTACTGGTTCAATCTGGCAGGCTGGATGGACGGAGAGCCGTCCATTCTTCTGAAAAGTTATCCTCATGGCAGTAAAATGAAGCCAAGATGACTAGAATAAGTAACCTTGCCTCTAAAGGAGAGATGAAGAAATGCAGAGGTGGAGCACCATGGGTGTGTAATGCCGCATGCACCATCATTCACAGCTGCTATTTGGGTGGGTTTGGCTTCAAAGCTTTTCTTTGTCCCCAAGGTGGGAGGCTCGCTGGATCAGCCGTAGATCCAGAGAGGGCAAAAGGCATCTATAAAACTTAAACGAAAATCAGCCTCCAACTTCTGAGCTCTGAGAACTTGGCTTTGACCCTACTGCAAAGGTAACCACACTTTATCGATTCCCTGACACTCACTGCTTGTGCTCGGCCTGTGAGATGAAGCTGGCCAAAGAGACCCCCATCTGATCTTCCCTGGCTTATCCGTGCCCTTCCTCACTGATGGTCTCTGGCTAGCAGCATATCAGTCCTGTGGCTCTCAGCTGACTCAGCTACAAATGCAGAAGTGGGAAAAGTCGAAAGGGAACCCATCCCCCACCGGAGGGTAACAGCCACTCCCCAGAGGCCACTCATTCAAGATTTTCTCATTTCGGAAGACAACAGCCCCTAGCTGCCTCTTCTCAGAAAACACCCAAGGGGGAAGGAGAGAAAAGCTTAGCACTCAGTCAGATGCCCTGGGACTGGACGGTGAATCCAAGTCCATAGCCCAGCTCTGTTATTTTGCATGCCACAGCACACACCACTCACAGGCATTAGCTGTGTGACCCTGGGCAAGTCACTTCCTCTGTCTTCCTCAGTTTCTTTATCTGTAAAATGAGGATAATAATTACACCTCCCAGTGTTGTAAAGATCCAAGGAGACCCACTACATACCAGTCATCTAATAAATACTTGCTCCTTCCCTCTTTTTTTATTGCCTGTGTGACCTTGGTCAGAACCCCTTTCTGGGCCTCAGTGTCCTCACCTGCGAAATGAGGGAGTTAGACCAGATCAGGGATCGTCATCCTTTTTGGCAATCTGGAGAAGCCTGTGGACCAGTTCTTAGAACAGTGTTTTTAAAAAAACTGGAGGAAATGCTGAATTTCAATTTCATCTTTCAGAAAATAAAGATGTATTTTCCCCATTCAAGTTCGTGACTCCCTGATAGCTATTCATGGACTCTGGGTTAAGGATTTTTGGACGAAGTGGCCCACAAGCCCCTTCTCCCTCATTATCTGGGATGCTAAAATCCTGTGGCCTGGTACCTTGGGAGGCCCCTTCAGCTCTGACCTTCCAGGAGTCCGTGATACAGACCCGGCTCTGCCATCCCTCTTCCTTAAGTCCTGACGTGTGGAGGGAGACGTAGAAAAAGGGTTTGTTTACCAGGGTGACCCCAACACTGGGGAAGTGGGGACCCACCCTCGGGATTCGGCTCGAGAATGACTCAGCCTTTCATTGGGAGTGTCATGGTGGGTGGGAGGAATAGCTTCAAAGCAGGGGGAGGCAGGAGGGGACTGACAGCTGAGAGCTTTCCCTCCTACCAAGGGCCCCTCTCAGTCTGGGTCACATGGACAGACTCTGGACCAGGCTTGTTCCTGAGGAGCCTGGCTTCTGATGATAGGCAGTTAGTTCTCCTGTTTTGGCTCTTCAGCTCACCACACACTTGAGAGTCTGGGCCTGGTCTTCAGGCCTCCCTACAAAGGAAGGTGCCCATAATACAATATAAATCAGGTATGGGACAGGTATTTATTTCCTGCACACAAAAGAAAATGCCAAAAGATTCAAAAAACTTACAGGACATACCAACAAGATACACAGTTTCAAAGGTTTTTATAAATATTATCTCATTTGATATTCACATTGACCTAAATAGGTAGATGCTATTATTATCCTTATTTTACAGATGAGGAAACTGAGGCAAACAGGTTAAATGATTTGCCTAGGTCTCACACAGATAGTAAGTGTCCAAAGCAAGATTTGAACTCGGGTCTTCCTGACTCCAGATCAACCTAGCTGCCTTTTGCAGAAGACTGAATCATCAGAATATGAAGAATTTTGAAGTACTATCAAGAAGGTATTCCACATTTCACCTCAGCTTGGCACTGTACCCCTCATGGCGATGTCTCCCAACAAGCTGGGCCAAGGATTGGGTTCATTCTGTCAGAGGTCACATCCATAAGTTCTGGGAAAGTTGTCAGGGATTCTTCTGCCTGCTGCTGGTCAGATCCAACCAAAGGAAACAAGATCTCTTAGCCTCTTGAGTTCCCTGAGTGGCCTCCCAGCCAGGACATATCCATCTTGGGATCCATGTTCATTCAGCCAAGATGAGAGAAGAACAATGCAGAAGAAGCAAAACCCAGGTTCAGGCTCTCCTAGGTAAGACACAGGCTTAAGCTGCCATGTGCTCCTGGCCACATGGTGGCTGGGGTCAGGGAGCCCCAAAGAAGTGATGTTGGCCCCTGGGAGAGTTGAACAAAGAAAGCAACAGAAATCGTGGCTCCCTTTTTAAGGGTCCCCTGAGTCATCAGCCTTTCCTGCCCAATGGACAATAAGAGGATGCTCTGTTTTCCTAAAGGCAGCATGTTGTGCGTGGGGGGGAACAGAGGGAGGAGAAAGCTTTGAGGAGTGGAGCCGTGAGCAGGTGAGGGTGTCAGAGATGGCAGGGAGTCCCAGAAGAAGGAGAATTCTTTGGATTTGGCAGCTAAGAAATCATTGGCGACTTTGAAAAGAGTAGCCAGCATTGAATGATGGAGTTGGAAGCCGGGCTGTCTAGGGCAGGGCAGTCCAAAGTGTGGTCCATGGACTGCATGGGGCCCACAGTGCGATTTTACGTGGCCTGCCTGTGTTTACTACAGGTGTGGAAATTAACATGAATGCTTTAACTAAAGCATTTGTGTCGATTTCTGTGCTTGTGGTGGACACAGGTGGGCCGCATGGGGGTGCATGACCCATTTTTGGACAGCCCTGGTCTAGGGTATAGAGGAGAGGGAGAACATGCTCCTAGGTCATGCCCATTCAAGGAGTTTTCAAGAAAAGAGGAGGAGAGATGACGGATGATCTCTAGATGGAGGAGAGGATGGAATCTGGGGAAGATTCCTCAGCGACAGGGAAGTGCAGACATGTTTTTAGGCAGCTGGGAGGTATGTAGGCACATAGGGAGAGATTCAAGATTAGGTGGGGAGGGATGAGGATGGGGGCCATCTGGAGGACAAGACAGGAGGGCTTGGCCTTGCTGGGAGAATGGCCCGGCAGGAAGGAGGCCATGGAGGACCATGATGGCAGAGGGGTGTGAGATGGCAAAAGGCAGAAGTGGGGCTCAGAGTGAATGGCCTCAGATTTCTCAGGCTGCCAGGACCTCAATGAGAGGTTGGGGGATGGGTGTGCCGTGGTAGGGCTGATGAGAACAGAGAAAGTTTGGCAAATGGTGAAGGAGGGTGGAGCACAAAGCAGCTGGTGGATCTTGTCAATATTTGGGGTTCCTAGTATAGGAAATGCAAATAGGGACCCCTCCATAACTCAGCAGAAAACCCTAGAAAGGCAGCTCAGCCACCCAGAGATGAACTGACTTGTCCAATGTTAAGTTACTCTTAAATGTTAGATTGGACTTGACCTGGGTCTTTCTGACTTGAAGCCCAGCCCACTGTGTCTCACTGCCTCTACGGAACGTGATAGCTCTCTCTAGATACTTAAAGGCTCGGCCCATCAAGCCAAGTCTTTGTGTAGCATACACTGGCCTAAGTACTAGGGTACAAAGGTATAGGACCTTGATCCACCACAATCCCAGACTCCTGACTCTCTCATGCAGCAGATCCAGGAAGTTACCAGATCTTCCTGTTTCTATATCTGTAACATCCCTAACATCCAGTCTCTTCTCTCCACTCACATAGCCACCACTGTGGTTCAGAGGCAGAATTTGCACCTGGGTCTTCACAGCTCTGAGGCTGGCTCTCCATTCATTCTTCCACACTGATGTTCTGTATATAGGGATACAAGGAAAAACAGCTCTTGAAAAGAGACTGGATTGAGGCTTCATACAGATCAGGCCAATGAGCATTTATTAAGTGCCTACCGAATGGAGACATTTAACATGACTCAATGTGCCCAAGAAAGCTACAGACAGATTTCTTCTCTTAAAGAGCGGCCACCCTACCAGAGGAGACGATGTGCCAACGACTGCGCGCAGACAAGGTCTGGGCAGGATGAGCTAGAGACGTTCATCAGGGAAAGACTTCTTGCAGAAAAGGTGTAGTCTTAGCTGGGACTTGATGGAATATTCCAGGCCTGGGGGACGGCCAGTGAAGGTGCCTGGATTGGGGAGACAGGGTGCCAACAAGGAGGCAAGGGAGGACATGGGAAGGAAGGTGGAAGAAGATGGGAAAGGTAAGAAGAAAGGGCTTTTGTGGCAGAACCGGTGCCGATGGAGAGAGGCCCCAAGGAGGCAGATTTTGTCTCAAGTTAGGGAAAAGCTTCTGAACAACCTGAAAGTTGCTCCAAACTGGAATAGGGGGATTCTTTGGGGAATTGTGGGTGCCCTGAGCCTGGAGATCTTTGAGCAGTGGGGCTAGGCAATCTCCAGGCAGGGATTCTGCAGGGAGGAGTCCTCCTTTGGGCCTGGGCTAGACTGGACGGTCACCGAAGGCCTTTCCAGTGGGAGCTGCCATGGCTGTGGGTTTCTAAGCAACTGTGCAGGGTCTGGAATATAGACCTGTAAAGTAACCCAGCTGGCCATGGGCTACCAGGCCATGTCTGCTGAGGGAGGTGGGCCTTTGATCAAAGTCTGTCATGTGGGAAGAGGGTTAAGTTTGTTCTCCTTGGAGCAATGGAGTGGCCTTCCTCCAAAGGGAACAGATGTATTTGTCACTTGACGTTTCTAAGGGGAAGCTACACGATATCTTGTTGAGGATTGAAGAATTAGGGAATCTCAGAGCTGGAAACCATCTGGATGGATTTGTACCTGGGCAAGGATCCCCATTGACCTCATCCAACCCCTCCACTCAGGGTCCCCCACCTCCCAGGGCTGCCTTCACCACCCTGGGTCAGCTCTGGTTGTGAGGAAGCTTTGTCTGGTGTCAGTGAAGACCCCCAGAGGGTATCTCCTCAGTCTTGATTAATGAGACTGAGTACCTAAGCCTAGACTTGCATCTGGAAGGAAGGTCAAGGTTACCTAGCCCAGCCGTCTCAGTTTACAGATGAGGAAACCTCTCTGTTCCCTCAGTGGATCCTTGTATGGTGTGATTCCCTCACCAATGCCCTCCAGAGATGGAGTGCTCAAAACTGAACACAGCCATCCAGGGGTGGCCTGGATGGGGCAGAAGGACACCCCCCTCCCTGCTTCTGGACACCTCCCCAACACTCCCATTGCCTTCATGGCCGACCTACCGCCCCTCCCAAAATTCTCTAGCATCCACTTTGTATGTATTGTGTGTGTGTGTGTGTGTGTGTTGTCTCCCTTCGTGTAGAGAAGGTAAGCTCTCTGAGGGCACAGCTATCTTGTTATTAGCTCTGTGTGCCTAGCACCCAGCACATGGCCTGGCCAAGAGCAGAAAGCTAACAGATGCTGTTGATTGGTGGCTGGATTTGCAGATCACTTGATGCCACCTCCACATCTCTTCAAGCAAACCTCTAACATCTAACCACCACATCCCCCCCACCCTATACTTAGGAAGCAGACTTTTTTTTTTAAACTCAGGTGAGAGAGGATTAATTCTTTAAGCAGCTGTTGGACTAGAGCAGGATTTCTTAGCTGCTTAGGTACCCTGGGGCCCCTTTAGTGATCAATTCAGTGAAGCCTGGGGATCCCGCCTCAGATCATACTTCTGAATACATAAAATCAAAGATAGAGGATTACAAGGGAATACAGTTGCCAAAACATACTTTAAAAACAAGTTCACAGGCCCCAGGTTAAGAATACCTAGACTAGATAATCTAATGTCACGTCCACCTGGTATGGTGGGGAAAAGGGATAACTTGGTGACTGAGAACCTGGATTTAAGTCCTGGCTGTGTTCCGAGAGGCTGGTAGCACAATGTTCAGTGCCCTGGGTCAGGAAGAGCTGAGTTCAAGTCCAATCTCAGACACTGACTAGTAGTGTGACTCAGTTTTCTCACTTGTAAAATGAAAATGGCACTAGCCCCTCCCTCCCAGGGTTGTTGTGACGATCACATGAGATACTGTGGGCAAAGTGCTTTGTAAATCTTAAAAGGAGCTGTGCGAATGTGAGTTCCATTCTCTTGTGTGTGGCAGAGAGGCTAGAATCCAGCGTGTCTTTGACACACACTGGCCACAGGACCAAGGGAGTCATTTAACCTCCCCATCTCCCAGGAAATTCTCCAGACTAAGTCATAGAGGACTGTGGCTCATAAAGGGCTTTTCCACACGGGGCATTCCCTGTATGGGCAGGACCACAGGTCTGCCCCTAAACTTCACTCCCTTAAGGGCCTTCATCTGTCTCGTCATTTGGGGATTGGATAAAAATTCGTTCTTAACCTGGGGTCTATGAACGTGGGTTGTTTTTTAAAAAACGTTTTGGTAACTATTTCGACATCATTTCAATAATACTGTATTTCAATATAACTAGTTTCTTCTGTAGTCCTATGTACTTTTTACCTTTAAAAACATGCTTCTGAGAAGGCATCCAGACTGAGGGCCAAGGGGTCCCTATATAGACCCCCTGGATTAGATAATGCCTAAGGCCCTTTGGAGGTATAAAGATTATGATCCTGTGGTCTTAATGCCTCAGTATCCAAGACTCTTGTGATTCCCCTCAGCTCCTGGGTCAGTGTGTACCCTCCACCAGGGTCACGGTCTCTCCTTTTTGCTTCCCAGACCCAACAGATAGCAGCCACACCAAGTCCCTGCTCGTCGGCGTCCTGGTCCTGGTCTTACTGTTCATCCTCTCGGTCCTCCTGGCCAGCTATTTCTTCAGGTAGGCGTCTTCTCTGACGTGTCTCCTCCAGCTCGTTCAGGCTTGTTTTGATATGATCTAAGGAGGAAATGAGAGCTCACAGCAGCGGGGCTCTCCTCGGGTGCAGAGGATGCTTTCTGGCCGGCTCTGCTGACACTCTCTGCCCTCGGCTGCAGCCATGAATAGGAAGAGTTTTAGCCGGCTCACCTGGTGGGTGCCCTCGTTAGAGAGAGGACGAGGACGGGGGCTCCCTCCCCACTGCCTCTACGGAAGTGGGTTTGCTAACGCTCCAATGTCTTCTCCTCCCAAGGTTCAGAAGGCAAAGGAAGGCGGTGGTTAGCTCCGGTGACAAGAAGATCCCCAATGGAATCTTGGAAGAGCAAGGTGAGGAGAGGGCCCTGGCCCAGGGAGGGGCTGGTGGTCTGTGGTTAAAGGCCCCGGCTGGGTCCGGAGCTGGAACCCGGGGCCTGTGGGCAGTGCCTTCTGCCTTGGAGGTTTGCTTTGCTCTATGCTCGAGAGCTCTCGGCTTCTACTCCCATCTCCTGTTCACTTTCCTCCCGGGTCCATAACAAGTCTGTAACTTTGGTGTCTGGTACTTGAGGGGTTCAAGGCCATTCTCACATAGCTCTTTTTCCCCTGGGTTTGCCAAGGACTCTCCCTCTGTCATCCCGGGATCCCGTAGGCAGCCCTTTGTGCCGACAGGCCCATTCTTGTCTGGTACCCGGCTGTCAGTGCGGGACGGTGGCAAAACCAGGAATGTGGAGGCCAGGGTCTGGGGTTCAAGCCCCAGCCCTGTGACCTAATGCCTAGGGGACATGGGGCAGGTCACTTCCCTCATCTCTAAAATGAGGGGGCTCAGTAGATGGACCCCCAAGAATCCTCCCACCTCTAACCCTATGGATTAAATCTGCTTGGGGCCGTGGGGGAGGGAGGCGTTCTAACACTCTTCATTTTAGCATCGGCTGCTCACTCGCAAAGGCTGCTTGTGAAGCCACAGGCTGGGGGTTGGCTTTTTTTTTTTTAACTCACACATTGAAAATGTGAAGAACGGCGCCGGCTTTTAAGAGTAATGGTTTGTGCCGGTGCCTGCGACTTCCTGTAACACGAATCGCACTTAAAAAAGAAAAGAGCTAAGCCCAAGGCCAGGCAGCGGGGGGAAGCTTCTGAGGACCTCCACGGAGGAGCTGCATGCCCAGAGAGAAGGGTCTGAAGGAGGGCCCCGGGCCCGCCCCAGCCCCAGGGGATCATGGCATGGCCGCTTCCAGAGGCACTCGGCCCTTTCTGCCGGGTGTGACCCTGACTAAGTGCCAGGTTTCACTGAATTGAAACTGAATCAACTCCCCCCAAGACATTTCCCACAGGGATCGCAAGGCCGGCCTGGAGACCAGCAAGCTCAAGCCGCTGCCTGGCTCCCCGGGTGCCCCTGAGAGGGGAAGGTAGGGGAGCGGAGGCTGGCTTTCAGTGCTAACGCCGGCTCCTCTCCCTGACACAGCTGGCTTTGGTCCCCTGTCGCTCCTCTGGGCCGAACCGGATTTTTCTTTGAACGGGCCCCAGCGTGGTGGCCTGTCAGGCATCGGGCGGTGCCGGGAGACAAGAGGGAGGTCTGAGGCACGGCCCGACGACGGGAGGAGCCATAATTAGAGGCCGGCCGGTGCATGCATCTTGTGCAGAACTCGTCCTGAGCCAGCAGACGGCCTAGGCAAGGCTGCGTCTTCACAGACAGTTAGTCCTTCTCAACTTCCCTAGCAACTGCCCGCTTTGTAGGCATTGACCTGGAAGAAAGGGAGGAGGGAAGAAGAGATTTCTTCTTCTTTGGCCTGTGCCAAATCCTCATAGGCACGTAGGTAGGATGGAGGCTCAAGATCTAGACTCAGGGTCAGAAAGCCCTGAGATCAAATCCAGCCTCAGACAGGCACTAGCTGTGTGACCCTGCACAAGTCACTTAACTTGCGTTGCCTCAGTTTCCTCATCTGTAAAGTGGTGATGGTAACAGCCCCTCCCTCCCACGGTGCTGGTGAGGATTGAATGAGCCGAGAGCCGGAACTCCCTCTGGAAAGTTCAAAGCACTGTTGCAGTGTGATGTAGACAGAGGGTGGGGCCGCGGGGCCCCCCAGTCCAGTCTCCTAATTTTACCCCCTGGTTTGGGGTCAGGAGAGTTGGACTTTGGACTAGCTGAGTAGCTGGCATTCTTCAGCCTCCAAGTAGATACAAGGGCTCTTTCCTCGAAGGGAATTACAGTCTTTTCCAGTTTTCCTCCATCTGCTCATTCACTCAACAGACCCTTATGGTGCATAGAGCCCTCTGTGCTCCACACAGGCGACACGATGCCTGTCCTCAGGGAGTCTGGGAGACCTGAGATGTGGCCCCGGCCCAGAGCACTGAGAGGCACTTAGCAGACTGTTTACAAAACTGAATTCATTTGAAAAGAGGACGTCTAGAGGACATCTACCGGATTTGGACTCAGAGGCCCTGGGTTCAAATCCTGGCTCACTGCTTACCCCCGGTGTGACCTTGGGCCCCTGGGCCTCAGGAACTTCAATTTTAAGTAAAGGGTGGAAGTGGAAGAGTTCCTGTCTGGCTCCAGCCGTAGGATGCTCTGGTGTGGGGGCAGGGCTTCTTGCTGGTGGAGGCTGGTCATCGTTTGGGGAATAGATGGGGAGAAGGGAAACTGGCATATTTCCTCCAACAGGGGTCTGCCCTTACTACCTGGATGACTTGAGGCCGCTCATTTCACCTCAGTTTCCCCAACTGTCAGAAGAGGGGGTTGGGCCACATGGCCTCTGAGGCCCCTTCCAGCCCTGGGTCTCTAGGCCCAGGACATGGTCCCCTATCCCTTCCTGATTTCAGTGAGGAAGGATGGTAGATGCTGCCCCTCCCGCCTCCCGGCCTCCAGAGGATCATGGGGTCTCCAGTTAGAGCCTTCCATCCCAGGTCCTGGGGGCCTTTTCTCCGTCACACCAAGCCCAGGCGTGGTCCGCTCTCGCTAATGGCTCTCCCGGACTCTTCGCCCCACAGAGCAGCAGAGAGTCATGCTCCTGAGTCGCTCTCCGTCGGGCCCCAAGAAGTATTTCCCCATCCCCGTGGAGCACCTGGAGGATGAGGTCCGCGTCCGGTCGGCAGACGACTGTAAAAGGTTTCGAGAAGAGTTCAACGTAAGTTTGTATTGCTTTGCCTTTCTCCCTTTAAAGATACAACAGGTGAGGTCAGACGGTAGGACCAGAAGGTCGTTTAGAAATCGGGAATCCCCGTCCCTTCGTCTGATGGTGAATCCAACAGGGACTTGAGGAGAGTCAAAAAGCAGAGCCTCGATTTGAACTCGGGTCCTGACCGCAAGTCCAGCGCTTTTTGGACCACACCACCACGTCTCCTGGGATGGCCTAAGGTCTGAGCTCCTGGGAGAAGGGAAGTTTCGTTCTCTGTACTTGTTTCGCCAGTGCCCTACACAGCCTCTGGCACGTAGTAGGTGCTCAATTAACTTGTTAATGATTTATTTGGAGCAAGGAGGGCCATGCTATTGCTGATCTGCCTCACAAGCCTGTGAACTCCAGCTCTGGGACCCTCAGAATTGGCCCCCTCTCTCTGAGGATTTCTGGTGCCTCTAAGAATCACAGATTCAGAGCCGGCGGGGGCTTACAGGCCAATGTGCCGAGCCTCCTTATTTCACAAAGGAGGACACTGAGGGAAAGGGGAATTGCCCAGGGTCATGCTAAATGACAGAGCCTGGCTTTGCACCCATTTCTCCTGACTCTGGGTCCAGCTGCTTTTCCCAGCCCTCTGCCTCATCCTGTGGGCATCTGTGCATGGCAGACTAGAAATGGATGTGACTACATAATTAAGGATAATTTCTAGAGTGATAGGAGAGAGCTATCCTAATTGGCACTCTGCCTCCCAGATCACAATCACATGTGTATCAACAGAACAAGGACTAGGGTGGGGCAAACAGAGCTTTGCCTCAGGGTGCTGAAATTTAGAGATGCTGACTGTACTTACAAATTACTGAGGCTTCCTGAGCAAGATTAATTCATTTATATAAAAAGCTACTTCCCTTCCCAGCCCCCAGCCCCCTGCCCCAAATGAGCACCATTGCAGTGGCCCAGGGTCTTTTCCATCCCCCACCTATTTGGGATCATGATTTAGGGCTGCTTTCCCCCATGTAAAAGCTCCGACCAGACTGTGCTTACAGACGAAAATACGGGACGTAACAATAATAATACCTGACATTTCGAGGGTGCTTACAATGTGCCAGTCACTGTGCTAAGCACTTTACAAGCTTTATCTCATCTGATCTCACAACACCCTGGGAGGTCAGTGGTATCAGGAGCCCCACTTTACAGATAAGGAAACTGAAGCAATCAGAGGTTAAGTGACTTGCCCGGGGTCTCACCGCTGGTACGTGTCTGAGGCTGGATTTGAATGCAGGCCTTCCTGATCCCTGGCCTGGTGCACCACCCAGCTGTCTCTATGGTCTTTGATTTTAGCATGAAGACCACAAGATAACAGCCAAGAGTTTTAAGCAGTCAATTGACAAGCCTTTATTAAACAATGACTGTATGCTGAGCCCTGGGCTGAGCAATTAAGATACAGGGCAAGGCAAAAACTGCCCCCTTCCTTCAGAGATCTTGCATTCTAATGGGCGAGCCAGCACCCCATAAAGGGATGTGGGCACAAGGCACCCAGAGGGCACAGTGACAGCTTCTGAGGCTGACTTTGAGCTGAGTCCAGAAGGAGGCCAGAGACCCGAGAGACGGGAATGAAGGCAGAGCCCCAAGGCTGGGTGTGGTTGGGTAGCCGGTTCCCCATGCCTTTGCTTCTCGTGGGTGGGGAGGGGCAGTTTGCTTCCTCAGCTTTGTCCAAGGGTACCCCCACCCTCATTTTTGCTGAGGGACGAGGTCAGATGGAAAGGAATCGGAAGGCACCATCTCCAAATGGACTGGCTGTGGTCAGAGAAGGTTGGAGGAGGTCAGTCGGTATTTCATTTCTCGAGGTGGAAGGCCAGTAAAGTGGTCAGTCTCTGAGTCGGACTCATGTCAGTTCCTCCTTGCTTATCGTAAAACCTTCTCTAGACTTAATTTCCCCATCTCATAAGTGGGGACAAGCCCACTAGCAATCTTGTCCACCTTCTGTGGTTTTTAAATTGACCTTCAGGAGAGAGGCCCCAGGAGGCCACAGAGAGCCCAAGGGCACCTGGGAGACCTGAAATCTAGCATCAGCCTCATCACCATCACAGACTGGTGCCTAA
>CM053624.1:5653469-5700969 GCA_028646595.1 Phalanger gymnotis | reverse complement strand
ACATCTAATAAGTGTTCATGGGAGCCGAACTTGTATCTTCCTGCCTAGAGTGCTTCCAGTGAGACAGGGATTCCCATGGGGGCAGGAGTTCACCAAGAGCAGTTAGGTTTCAGGGTTGGCGTCTTTACACACAAAGTCATGGCAGTACTCAGGGGAAGCAGGAGGGATTTCCAGGCACCCTGTGAGTGCCAGGGCTGCCACTGCTGCCACCCGCCAGGCTCATCCTCGCTTTCCTTGTCTTCTCAGCAGCTCCACGATGGCTGCAAAGCCCCACGGCTGGTGACCCAGCTCCACTTCACCAGCTGGCCTGACTTCGGGGTACCTTTCACCCCCATTGGGATGCTGAAGTTTCTGAAAAAAGTGAAGACCTTGAATCCTTCTCATGCAGGGCCAATCACTGTTCACTGCAGGTATGTCCCGGGGCTCAGAGCCATCATCCACTGGTGTTGCCAGGACAGACAAGGAGGTCCAGAGGTCATTTCCATCCCTTTTGTCCTTCTAAGAATGGAATTTGTATTTGTTAAAAGCTGATGCAGAGGTTCATGGTGCCTTAGAACTAGAGAGGAACCTTCAGGGTCATTTAGGACACACTCCATTTTACAGATGAGGAAACTGAGGCTAGCATAGTTTGCCAAAAATCAAATGGCTAAAAAGTAGCAGTGCCTGGGCCCGGAGAAAAGCCCTTTGTACACTTTAGGGTGCTGTGAAAATGGGAGTTTGTAGCATCATCTTCATTATGGATACTGGCTTAATTTTCTTTCTCTATTTTAACTCTCCCTGAATTCAATATCAAGCCTGTATTTCTATCATAATAGAAACTCCTTCTTTTCCTATTTTTGCCAGCAGTTTATATATTAATGTTCTTTAATATATATGTTTACATAGTGTTTATAATATATTTGTTTATAATATAATATTCTTCAAATTACAATTCACTTTTTGTTTCCTTTGAGAGTAAATTTAGGGAGTGTTTCATTTTCTCCATGATCCTCTATTTCCTGCTCCCTTAATCTGGGCTTTTATATTTCAGTAAATATTTTCCACCATTTAAATTGTCAATTTTTTTGGCATAAAATTGGGTGAAAGAGTTTCTAGCTTCTTCTTACTTCTTCTTTGTTAGTTATGAATTCAGCCTTTTCAATTTTGTTTCTGATCGTTTGGTTATCTTCTTTCTTTTCTTAGATCAAGTCGTTCTTCGTTTTATTTATTCATTTAGGGTCTTTTGCTCTTATTAATTAATGTCTTCTTTGCCTTTCAGTGTTTCTGTTTCAGTGTTTAATTGGCTTTTACAACTTTGTTGGCTTCTGATGTTTTCTTTCTCATTGGCCTGATGGCCATGGGCTCTTTTCCTTTTACTGATTTAAGTATTTAAAGACATAGAGGCAGTGTCAGGGTCGGGGGGGGGGGTAGGGGGCAGTAGATAGAGCACTGGCTGATGAGTCAAGAAGACCTGAATTCAAATTTGGTTTCAGACCCTGTGACCACGGGCAAGTCACTTAACCTGCATGCCTTAGTTTCCTCAACTGTAAAAATGGGGGTAATGATTGCATCTATCTCACAGGGTTGTTATGAAAATCAAATGAGATTACATTTGTAAAGTTCTCAGCACAATGCCTGGAATATAGTAGATACTTAAGAAATGCTTGTTCCATTATTGAACTTTTTTAAACCTGGAAAAGATATTAGAGGAACCTCAGTCCCATCCCCTTCTTTACATCTGAGCAAACTGAAATCCAGAGAGATGAGACGACTCCCCCAGGCAGGAAGGATTAGTGGTGAAATTCAAACTCAGCTCTCCTAACTCTCAGTCCACAGCTTCACAATTTCCTTCATACCACAGTGCCAATCAACACCACTCATGACATTTTGGAATACCTGTGATTTTCTTTAATAATTAAATCCTTGTCTTTTGGCTGTAGAATAAACCAGGGACAGCCTGGGGGAATGGAAAGGCTGGGTTGAACTCCAGCCTCTGACATTTAATAGCTGTGTGACCTTGTCCAAGTCAGTCTTTCTCTGAGCTTCAGTCTTCTCATCTGTAAAAGGGAGATAATGTTAGCACCTACCTAGGTAGGTAGGAGACTCCAATGAGATGATATAGGTGGGTTCTACAAAGATATCATCTGTTGTTACCTCCTTCCCTGCCGTCCCCATTCTTCTTCTCTGTCCCCCCCCATTTCCACTAACAATTAAACCTTCCATCTTAGTGGCAGCTTCCTGTAAAATGCTGTGCCCTGGTTAGCAGGGAAGCTCAGGAAGGGAATCTGTGACCTTATCTCTATGGAAATGGGAAAGACAAGGCAAACATCCCATGTTCCAGACTCATTCTCCTGGGAGTTAGCCAGCAAGGCCACTGGTCACTGCTCTCAGCTTTTTGTCCTGAGATGATTTTAAAAGGTTGGTTTGGGGGCTTCAGCTCTGTATCTCACATCTCATTGCTACGTAGCTTGAGCAATTAAGTCAAGGGACCATGTTAATAGGAGGACTCAGATCCTTGCTGAGGGACTATAGTTATTATTTATAAATTGGGTTTCAGCCAGACTCTTAGGCAATGAATATAAAGCATTTTGTAAATTTTAATGTCCCACATAAGTCTAAGCAATTACTCTGATTGTTGTAATAAGTATAATTTCTCGAATAATATCACCTCTCTGCCTCTGGATATGCCTCCCTGAATTCCTGGAATGCTGGCCCTCCTCATGTCTGCCTTTTAGATCCCTAATATCCTTCAAAGCCCAGTGCACATGCTGGGTCCTACACAAGAGCCCTTCCCAACTGGCCCAGGTGCTAGGGCCTGAGGTGCCCTCTCCTACTCTCATGGCCTCAGGCCTCTCCCATCTTCCTCCAACTGTTGTAAAACTACTCTTCCATCAGGGTTCAATCAGGTACAAGAAGCCTGCCTGCTGATCCCATCACCCCTAGATGGGCCTATTTGCTTTCTCCTCAAATATTCCTAGTGGCAGCTAGGTCGCACAGTGGATAGAGCACTGGCCCTAGAGTCAGGAGGATCTGAGTTCAAATTTAGCCTCAGGTGCTTGATACTTACTGTGTGACCCTGGGCAAGTCACTTAGCCTTGATTGCCTCACCAAAAAAAAGTGACTTTATCCTTAAATATTCCTCCTTTTGCTAGCCTTTTAATTAAAAAAAAAAGATGCCTAAGCCCATCCTGTGTGCCAGCACTCTGCTAGTTACTAGAGATAGAAGGACAAAAGTGAGATGATTTCTGTTGTCAAGAACCTTATATTTTATTGGGAAAAAAAACCATGTGCCCAGATATATGAATATACAAGGTACTGGTAGAAGAATTGGGGGGCAGGGGCTCTAGAAAGTGGGGAAGTCAGGAAGGCCCTTGTGTAGGATCCAATGTGCTCTGAACTTCAAAGGAAATTCAGGATCTAAAAGGTGGAGACAAGGAGGTGAGCATTCTGCCACAACCGTGCCAAGGTGGAAAATTGGAAGGTTATTTGTGCAGGAGAACGAGTATAGAGTGTGTGGAGGATGTGTGATAACCCAGGAAAGAGGTCAGAGTCCACTTGTGAAGAGTTTGACCACAGAGGCAATGGGTTGTCATGCTGGGGGCTTCATGATCAGGAGTGTGATGTGATCTGAGTTGAGCTTTAGGAAGATCAATTGTGCAGCAGTACTGTGGAGGATGGACTGGAGTGGGGAGAAGTTGGAGCCCCCAACCTATTGCCATAGTCCAGATGTGAGGTGATGATGACCTGCATGAGGAGGGGAGGCAGTGCCAGAGGAGGGCATAGTCAAAAGATGCAGCAAGGGGGTGTGAAATTGACCAGAGATGCTGCAGTAGTGAAATCAACCAGACATTAAATCAACCAAAGATGCTGCAGAGGTGAAATCTACAAGAGATTCTGCAGAGGTGAAATCAACCAGAAATGCTGCAGAGGTGAAATCTACAAGAGATTCTGCAGAGGTGAAATCAACAACAGATGCTGCAGAGGTGAACTTGACAAGAGATGCTGGTGGGGGAGAGGGGTGAATTCTAACAAGTCTTGACTCATAGAAGATAGTGAGGAATCTGGAATGACTCCTAGATTGGTTGGGACTGCGGAAAGCAATGCCCTCAACAGTAATAGGGAAGGTGGGGGAGGGGCCAAAGGGGAAGGATAATGAGTTGTGTTTTGAACATGTTGAGTTTAAGATGTCTGCTGGACATCTAGTTAGTGGTGTCTGAAAGGCACCTAGAAATTTGAGGGTTGGCAAGAGACATAGGGCAGGAGAGGTAGTTTTGAGAATTATCAGTATAGAGATGGTAATTAAATCCATGGGAGCTGGTGAGATCACCAAGTGGAGTGTTATTTAGGAAGAAGAGAAGAGAGCCCAGAACAGAGCCTGAAGGACATTGATGTTTAGAGGGCAGGATCTGGAGAAGAATCCAGCCAAGGAGACAGACAGAGCCATCAAAGAGGTAGGAGGAGAACCAGGAGGGGGGGGGGCAGGTCCTGAAAACCTAGAGAGAAGAGAGTATCAAAAGAGAGAGGATAATCTACAGTATCAAAGGCCACAGAGAAGTCAAGAAAGATGAGCCTTAAGAAAAAGCCACTGGGTTTGACAGGAGATCACTAGGAACTTTGGAGAGAACAGTTTCAGTAAAATAAGGAAGTTGGGAGCCATATTGTAAGGGGTTAAGAAGAGTGTAAGAAGGGAGAAAAACATAGGCCTCTATTGTAGATAGCCTTTTCAGGGAGTTTGGCTACAAACGGTAGAAGAGAAATATAAGTTAGCAGGGATGGAAAGATAAAATGAGGGGTTTTTGAGGATGGGGGAGACAGGGGCATGTTTGTAGGTAGTAGGAAATAAGCTAATAGAGAGGGAGGGATTGAAAATCAGTAAAAGAGGTGGGGATGGCAGAGGGGACAATATGTTGGAGGAGATGGGATGGAATGGGATCACTTGAGCAGGTAGAAGGGTTAGCCTTGGCAAGGAGTGAGACCACCACATCATGAAAGACAGGACTGAAGAGAGAAGGGCAGAAGGCACCTGAGTGATGGGAGATGAGGAGGAAGGGAGAAGATGGAACTCTCAATTAACTTCAACTTTTCAGTAAAATATAAGGCAAGTTTCTCAGCTGAGAGGGTCGGGGGCAAGGAACCATGGAAGTTTTGAGGAGGAACAAGAAGATTTTGGATGATCCTCCGTGGAGAGTGAGAGTATGATCTGATAAGGGAAATAAAGACTTCCGTCAGCGAGGGCCCAGTTGAGGTTATGGAATGTAAATTTGTAGTGGACCCAATTAGAATGGTTACATGGTTTTCTCCACCTTTGTTCAGCAGCTGTTGTGTTTGTCCTTTGTTTTTGAAGAGGACCATGGCATCAGGGAAATAATGACATGACTTGCAGTTCACTTGTATTTGAGGGAGGGAGGGCTGGGCAAGGTCACCAGTCTCACTTTCTCCTCTAGAGCCATCTGGATCCAGTGACCAGATATTCATCGGGACAACTGGAGATGGACCAGGATGCAATAGGAGACCCTGGCCCTTTTAGGCTAAAGCTTTTCCATGTACTCACTTAGAGTGAGGTAATGCCCATTCAGTGAATAGGCCTCCTTAAGAAGTGAGTCAAGGGATGGCCCCGTTAATTAGAAAAAAAATCAAGCTGGGAGGCGAAGACCCTTAGGGTTGCTGTTCCAAAGAGAAAAAGTTACCACTGACATTCACTCTAAGCCAGGAGGGCCCGAAATACAGCCATGAAGTGGACCTTGGGCAGGGACCTATTGTGCACTTCAGAGTGAAGTGGGTAGAGATCCCAGGCCAAGGCTTGGCTGGGTGTAATTATGGAGGGGGGGCGGAGATGAGAGGAGGACAAGAGAGTAGGACAGTATAAAGATGAAATGATTCACCAAGGGATCAAGATGGGGAGGAGAGGAGAAAGTGGCTAGGTCAGGGGAGATTCAGAATTGATGGATCAAGGGATTGGAGGTTATGGTGTGGGAGCAGGGTTTGGTAAGGGAAGGCAGAGAGAGAGATGAAAAGAAAATAGGTTATGGTTGGATAAAAGGATTTCAGAATTCTTGAACATAGAGATGGTACATATGTGGGTGATGACAAGGTCAAGGGCATGACCATCTTTGTGTATGACTGAGGCGAGGTGGAGGAGGAGCTTGAGGGAGGAGAGTAGGTTAAGGAATTGAGTGGTTAGGGTGTTTGAGGGAGAGTCTATATATAGGTTGAAGGAGAGGAAATTTGTGAGCCAGATACCAAACTCATGGAGGAAGGAAAGGGAGTGATCAGGAGGTCTATAGACAACAGTTACCAGGATTTTGGTTGGGTTGTAAATATGAATATGACTTTCCAAGGAGGAGAGGTTACTGAGGTAATGGAGGTAGAGGGAGAACCTGGCAGTGGCAATGGGGGAGCTCACAGTATTCCAACTCTAACCCCTCAACCAGTGAGGTGATGAGAAAGAGCAAAGGTGCAGCCAGTACTGGAAAGGGTGGCCAGGGAGGCTGTGTCTTCAGGGGGAGCCAGGTTTCAGTAATAGCTCATAAGTGGAAGGAATGGAAGAGGGAAATATTTAGGAGGAAGGGAGGTTTATTGACCATGAAATAGGAATTCCAGAGGGCACAGTGGAAGGGGTGGGTGGGACTAGGAGGAAACTTTGGGATGAGTGGGTTGAGGGGGGATGGGAACTGAGTGGGGGGAAACGGGGAATGGGGTTTGGAGGACATCCTAGAGGAGTATTGAATTCCTGAGATGTGTAGGGTATGTCTAGGTGTGAGAAGAGTGGAAGTCACCACTCCTCTACCCAAGACCTGAGTGGTTGTGAATAGAGTAAAGGGAAGGGGACAAGCCTGAGAGAAACTGTGGAGATGAATTCACCAAGATGTGGCACCTGTTTAATTATAGGTGCATAAGGGAGCGAGTCAAGGGTGACCATGAGGTGGCAAATCTGGGAAACTGGAAGGATAGCGGTACCCTCAGCAGAAACAGGAGAGTTCAGCAGAGGGATGGGTTGGGGGAGGGGATAGACAATGAGTTTTGTTCTCGTCCTTTTGAACCTGTGGGAATTTCTGCCTATTTGACCTTGACCAGTTACCTTTCTTTGGCTGGACCCCAGCCTCCTCTTCCATATATCAAGGAGGATCTCTGAGGCACCTTCTGGGGCTTGATCCTAGGCAACGTTTCAGTTTGTCCTCTGGGGATTGGTGACATCTTTGCAGGGACTCTTGTTGTCTGGTTTATGTCTCCTGGAACCAAGTACTTAATGTTGATGATATGAATGAATGAATGAGCTTCACTTGGGGCTGACTTAGAAATATTAGAACCATGTTCCATAGTTGCTTTTTTTTTTCTTACAAAATATTGGCACTTGGGGCCTTCACATTGATTGGTGGCATTTCAAAAGGTATGAGCTTCACTTTGTGTGGGCCCTGCCTCAATCCACATAGATCATAACTTTCTCCATGGATTGGCCCAGGATTTCTCAATCTGGGGACCATGGGTAGATTTCAGGGAGTCTATGAACTTAGATGGGAAAAATTACATTTTTATTTCCACTAACCCCTAAAATTTAGTATTTTCTTATAATTTCGAATCCTGGAACTGGTAAAAGTAAACGCTGACCTTTAAAGGTGAATCGTGCCTGGACTCTGAGAGATGAGCTACCCAGGATAGCTCTGCCACTGCGGGATGTGCTAGGAAGCTGCCTGCCCACCACCCTGTGGTGAACCTGTATCCTTAGCATGACATGGGTCTGGTGATAAGCAGAGGTGCCATCCTCACTTCCTCCAGGAGGCCATGATGGCACCTGAAGTCTGGAGTTGGGCTCACAGGGAGGAGAGCTGTGGGCATGCCTGGGAGCATCTTGGCATTTGAGTGAAATCTTCTCTTTCTTTGGGAGGCGGAGGGAATTGGCATTGACTCCAGTCCTTTCTCTAAAGAAAGTGTGACATTCTCTCAGTCCAGTCCAGTTCAATGAGCCTTTATTGAGCACCTACTATGTACAAAGAGCCATGCTAAGTGCTTGGAATGCCAAGACCTCAGTGAGCTCATTCTATAAGGGGGACACTGACTGACTAGCGAGCATCAGGGAAGGCTTCCCTTGGCAGGTGATGCCTGAGCTCAGCCTCGAAGGGAGGTCGTGAGGCTAAGAGGAGACAATGGGGAGAGAGGGCTTCTGGACAAGCAGGACAGCCTGGACAGAGGCCAGAATGCTGGGCTCGAGGACCAGTCGATTTGCCTAGAAGGTTGTGAGCCTGAAGCGGAGGCATGGGGCATGAGTCTGAGAAGGCAGCTTGGAGCCAGATGGAAAGGACTTTGAAGGCCACAAAGAGGGGCCCACATTAGATAAGAGGGATCAGACTCCACATCTAAGAATCCAAGCCTCATGGCTCCCTTATAGAAACAGCTCCACCAGAAGGAGCCCTGTGTTTAGGTGGAGAGGACCTGGGATCCAGCCCCAACTTTCCTTCTCACCTAGGCAAGTTGAGTGAGGGCTCAGACTACATGGTTTACAAGGGCTCTTCTAGCTCCAGATTTCTGGAGATGTCACTGTAGAGGAAAACATCTCCATATAATCCCAAGGACCTGTGATGTCTTCCGTGGGGCCACTCCCTCCAGTAATGCAGATTGCAGCCCCTCCAACACCCAACAGGCAGCTCTCACTAGTTACTGCAGCTAGAAGAGCCTCGTGAGCGGGGTCTAATTCTGGACGATGGCTCTCGTTCTCCAAATGCATGTCCCGGGGCTGTCAGTGGCATTTTGGTATGATCCTTTAAACCAGGATCTCCAAAGGCTGCATAAGCATTTTGTGATATTCCACTTGAAGTTCAGCCTCCCCCTCCCCTTATACTTCAAGGAATGGCCTTTGAAAGTCAGTCCCACATGGGGACTCCAGGACCCCGAGGTGCGGAGACCCTGGGAGCTCTGACTCCCATCTTTCTAAGTCCTTGTTGTCTAGGCTGGAAAGGCCTTGGCACCGTGAACCTCATTAGTTCATCCTTAAAAGGGAGAGAAATGGAACCTCCTCTTTGCTGTTGTGGGTGGGGACGTTCTCACCCACTGGCTCTGAATTCAGGTACCAGCCTACGGGGCCGCAGTGAATTTCTCCCCCATATCAGAGCCAGGTCATTTGAGGTGAATAACCCAGGATGTCACCCAAACTTTCTCCTGAAAACTCGGGCCACCAGCAGGGAGAATCATTTCTGAGGTGAGGTCTCCCTCTAGTGGCTGCATTGCAGATTGGCATCGAGGCCTTCATTGGTATGGACAGGACCAAAATTTAAGTCAATGATTCCTGACTGGAATTCCTCCATGGAATCTGAGCCCTGGAAGAAAGTGCTGAAGCTTCGTTATATATCCCCAGAGACTGTTTACCTGCCAATAAGCATAATAAGTAATGGCTTTCTCTCTTCCTCTCTCTTTTCCTCCCTCTTCTCCCTCCCTGTCCCTGTCCTTCCCCCTCATCTCCCTCCTTTCTCCCCCTTCCCTTCCACAATCATCTCCCTCTCCCCCTCCCTCTCTTCTTCTGTCCTTCTCACTCTGCATCTCCCTCCCTTCTCCTTCTCCCTCTCCGTATCCATCCCTTCTCCCTCTCCCCCCTCTCTTTTTCTGCACCTCCCCCTCCCTCTTTCTCCCTCTCCCTCTCCATGTTCATCCCTTCTTCCTCTCCCCCCATCTCTTTTTCTCCCCCTCCCCCGTCTCCCTCTTCCCTCCCTCCATCAGCGCTGGTGTGGGCCGGACTGGCACCTTCATTGTCATCGATGCCATCATAGATATGATGCATGCTGAGCAGAAGGTTGACGTCTTTGAATTTGTTTCCAGGATCCGTAACCAGCGGCCTCAAATGGTTCAAACCGATGTAAGTGAAGGTTTTGTTTGCACAATTTTTCATTCTGATCCCTCTTGCAGACCAAGTCCATACACTTACATATGGGCCATTCAGCCCCATAAAACCACTCCAGTGATGTTAACGAAAAGGCTGTGTGGTCTATGGATCTGGATGAAAGGCCCTGCCCTCCCTCCCCTCAGCTCCTCATCTGTAGAACAAGGCTAAGCTCCAGTCTGGAACCACGTCCCTCTCAGGGGAGAGATGAGGGGCAGTGGGTGTTGAACGTTGCATACCCTGTAAGTTCCCACAGTTGTGTTGGTTTGTTTTTTTCTTTGTGAGTTAGGGATAAGAAATCAGGAAATGTCTGTGGTCTAGAAAAACAAAACGTGGAGACAAAACTAAGAAAAAATAAAACTGTCCAGGTTTACCCAGCCTGCTTTCAGAAGCATATTCCTTAAACTGCATAAGCATCTTTTTCCACAGAGAAGAGATTTCCATGCAAACAATGATTGATCTTTACCTTATATCCCCCTTTCTGCTGTCCCCTCCAACCACGCACACACCCTCACCTTCTTTTTTAGGACCAGTGAGGACGTTGGGCCCAAGGAGCCTGACTGGGAGGGCCGGGTGGGGGGCCCAAAACCCCACCACCGCTCTGCTCACCTCCAACTGTCCCTTCTTCTTTCTCTCCTCCCCCGGCTCAGATGCAGTATACGTTCATCTACCAAGCCTTATTAGAATACTACCTCTATGGAGACACAGAGCTGGATGTTGCCTCCCTGGAGAAGCATCTCCAATCTCTTCACAGCCCCACAGCACCCTTGGACAAAATAGGCCTCGAAGAAGAGTTCAGAGTAAGTGCCAGCATTGGGTCCTGGGCCTCTTGGGGACATCTCTGGGTTGGAGAGGAAGCATTGAAATGGATACATGTTGGCATCAAAAATGCATAAACCGTGTGAGCCCTGGGCATGAAAACAAATCCAGGAAGGGGGAAGATATGGTGTGGTAGAAAGAGGGCTGGCCCTGGGTGCAAATCTTGGGCAAATTCCTCGACCTCTGAAATAGAGAGGTTGTCCTTACACCACCCACCTCCCTGAGCTGTGGTAGGAAGACAGTTCTACTCATTAGAATGCTCCATCAAGGTAAGCTGACTTCATGACTGAGTAGGGCAGCATGATAATGCCTGGGTTCAAACCCCAGCTCTGACATTCATGAGTTATGCCTCTGGGCAAATCACTTGTGCCCCCTGGGCTTCCCTTTCCTCATCGGTAAAATGGAGGTAATCCTCTACTTTCTCAGCAGGGTCATTGTAAGGAAATTGTTCCATAAACTTTGAAGCACTATGGGTGTGGGGCTATGTTATTAGGAAGTCTTTCCAGACCAGTGAGCTGGGAGGAGATGACGAGAAGGAGGAAGAGACAAGAAGGAGAGAGGTAGCATGGTAATAAAAGTGGTGGTTGTTGTTTTGGACCGAATCCGTGATTTCACTGGCCAGGATATGTCAGAAGGAGGACCTGAACCCAGATCTTCCTGTCTCTAAGGCTAGCCTGCTATCCACGAAACTATGACAATAATAGTGTAATTCATATTTCCATTAGAAATTGAATTTATCATGAAATTGAAATGCAACCTAATAATACAATTCACAGTTCTTTGGGTGAAAGGTGCTTTGCAGGCATTGTGGTGAGAAACAAATGGGGGACCTACAAGTATTACCATCTCCCTTCTACTGATGAGAAAACTGGGTCTCTGAGAAGGGAAATAATTTACCTTTGATCACATGGGTTCATGAGTGTCTGAGACAAGATTCAAACTCAGGGCTCCTGACCGCAGGCCCAAGACTCTATCCACGAAACCACACTGCCTCCCAAATATTCCTAGTCTTAAAACCTGATGCTGTAATCTGGCTTCCCATAGCAGGATTAATTTTTTGAGGACAGGGTCAGTTTTGTTGATGTCTTTGTACTCCTAGTGCATAGCATAGAGTGGCTGGTTACTAAATCCTTGTTGGATGGGTGGATGGATGGATGGATGGATGGATGGATGGATGGATGGATGGGCGGATGGATGGATGGATGGATGGATGGATGGATGGATGGATGGAAGGGTGTATGGATGACATGTTCTTTGCTCTTTTCTGAAGCCAAGGAGTTGAAGTGAAATGAGCAAGGCACTCACCTCCTGGGTCTGCTCTTCCAAGGCCCACCATGATATCTTGCAGAGAGGAATCCAGGAACCACCCAACATAACTTTGCCTCTCTGTATTTCCAACTGCAGAAATTGACAAACGTTCGAATAATGAAAGAAAACATGAGAACGGGCAACTTACCAGCAAACATGAAGAAAGCGCGTGTCATCCAGATCATCCCATGTAAGGCAGCCACTAGGTGGCGATCTACATGATTATAGATTACCGCTAGGTTTCATGAGGCATTCCCTGATGGGATGATCCAGGGTCCTCCAGGAGAGTTTAGCAGGCTTCTGGAAGCAAATCTGTGCTGGAAGCTGAGATTAGTTACGTGAGCGTCTAGGAAGCCTGGTCCACATAGAGGGCCACAAGCCTTGGTTATAATAGCATCAGAGATGTGGAGCTGGGAGGAGCCTCAGAGATAATCCAAGATCCTGAAGCATTCACTCCAGTCAGTAGCTGTTTGTTAAATGCCCCTTGCCAATCTAATCCTATGCACCCTGGCATTATGATGCCTGAAATGAACCCAGCCTACAGAGAACTCCCTCTGTAATTGAGGAGACAAGACAGAGTCTGAGGACCTGGGTTCAAATCCTGACTCTGATACTTAATAACTGTATGACCCTGGGCAAACCATTTACACTTTCTGGGCCTCTGTCTCCTTCTCTGGGAAATGGACAGGGTGCACCAAGGAACATCCGAGGCCCCTTCTAGCCCAAGGTCTCCTCACTTTGGCCAGTGACCAAAACAACCACCGCAAAGACTTCATTAGATGCAGACACATAGCATGTGCACCACATGTGTCATATAGTATTGACATGCAAGAAGAAGGCAGCGTGCAATGAGGTCCTGGCTTTCTAATGGAGACAGTAAATGTGAGAGAAATTGGAGAAAGGGGGTGTCCCTGTGAGCAGGCGTCAATAAGAAAGGCTTTGTCGAGGAGAGGGGACCTGGATGGGCCCTGGAAGGGTGGGTAGGACATGGCAGGTAGGGAGGGGAAGGAGTAGAGAGATTGTTAAGCTACATAGATAAAAGGGACCAGAATGGCGAGAAGATCGGTCCATCCTAGGAGAAGCGAGGGGAGTTCTGGGGAACAGGAGGACAATTGTGTGGGGTCAGATTATGGAAATGGGATAGGCCGTAGAGAGCCACTGGAAGCTCTTAAGCACAGAAGGAGCATGCCAAAAGCAGAATTTTAAGAAGATTCATCCCATGGAGGATGAGGGTGGACCGGGGTGGGGAGAGGCCGTTGTGGAGTGGGGCAGAGACCCTCTGGGAAAGGAGATGGTAACATGGCTTTGGTGAGGCAGGGGCAAGTCCGAAAACATTGTGGGGGGAAGCTCGTCGCTGGTTTAATGTGAGAAGATCCGAAATTGGGTGTGGGGTGTAGATCAAAGATGACTCCATCCTAGCAAATGGGAAGCCCTTGGCAGCCCAGGGCTGGAAAAGAGGGATCCGTTTGAGGAAGAAGAAATTAGCTACAGGTGTGACCTCTCTGACCTTCAGTTTCTTTATCTGTAAAATGAGGGGGTTGGACAGCAAGATCCTCTAAACCTCCAAACCCTCAAGCCTATGAGCTGAGCTATAAACGGGAGTGGTACCAGCACCTCGCCCTCAGGATTGGTGTGGGGATCTAACGAGATCATCTTTGTAGGGCACTTTGAAAACCTTCAAAGTTCTACACAGATGTTTGGAATAGCTATGATCATCCTCTGACTTTAAGTAGGGGGATTTCCATATCCATTATTCAAGATTCCTTAATTAGTGATACTCTGCATTACTAGATATCTTAAGCATTTCCTAACAAATAGAACACCCAGAAGTGAATGAACAGGAGGCCTCAGGAGGTAATGAGTGAGTTCTCATTCTGAAGCTCCATATGCAGGACATGGATGAACCTCCTGTCAGGGAAGGAAGAATGGGGCTCCATTGGGCTGGGGGCTGCCCAGCTCCCCTCTGACTCTGACATATCATTCTCCTCCCCTGTGTTCTAGATCACTTTGAGCGTTGATGCCATCTTTTTAAAGCTTATGTTTTGTCGTTGGCATTTTGCAGTCCGCGTTCAGTGCAGTCAGTCATGCACAGAAAACAAAAGCATCCATGAGCTATTTTCTAGAGCTCAGGTATAAAGCAACGATAATGTCGATAGTGCTGAAGGTATAATAGCTAGTAATAATAGCTAAGATTGTAAATTTGTAAGCACTTTCAAAGTATTACCTCATTTTAGCTTCACAACAACCCTGGAAAGTAGGTTCTATTATTGCCCTCATTTTACAGATGAGAAAACTGAGGCACACAAGGTCAAGTGACTTGCCCAGGGTCACACAGCTAGTAAGTGTCTGAGGCTGGATTTGAACTCAGTTCTTCCTGACTCTAAGCACAGGTTTCTATCCGCTGCGCCTTTGTAAATAGTTCTAAGTGATACAAGTTTGAAAAAGGAGAGGCGCTTGGTTTCATGGGATCTTCACATCTCAGTGATTATATGTTAGAAGCTGGAAACGAGGGAGCCATTCAGCACACGTGATCCATTCCAACAAAAGAAAAATGCTTTTTTTCCCCTTTTTTTCATTTTTTTTGTAGATGACTTCAATAGGGTGATTCTGTCCATGAAAAGAGGCCAAGAATACACTGACTACATCAACGCCTCCTTCATAGACGTAAGTGTGCCCTGAAGACTCACCTAGTCTTCAGATGAAATTCTGGTATTCAGTAAACATTTATTACACACTCACTGTATGCTCTGAGATGCTGGGGAAACAGAGGCAAAGGCAGTGCCAGGCCCTGGTGGAACAGACACAAAAACAGCCCTGCTTTCAGAGAGCTTACCTTCTATTGGAGAGAAACAATAAATATGCACAAAGTATATATCCAGTAATGTTTGGAGGAGGGTTCATAATTAGTCAGCAAGTATTGTGGCAGGATTGAAGATATTCCCAGCATTAGGAACAGCCTGGAATCAGAAAAGTATAGGATCTGTTCAGTGAGGGACAGAATTCATCTTGGCTGAAAAGACTGAGGTAAGTCTAGAAAGGATAGTTGGTGCCAAATCAAGTTGGGCCTTGAATGCCAAAAAAAGGAGTTTGGGCAATGCAAAGCCACTAAAGGTTTTTGATCTAAGGAGTGACTTGGCCAAATCTTTCCCTTAGCCAAGATTGGATGCAGGAGCAAGAGGAAGCCAGCCAGAAAGTAACTGTAGGTGTTTAGACAGGTGGTCCTGGGAGCCCATCATGGGCTAGTGCTAGTGGGAAGAGGGAGAAGATTTGAGAATTGCCCCTTGGGTCAGAGCTCTCTTTGCACATCATTCTGTTTGAAAAAGGCCCCTGCTAACCGTTGGTGAGCTCTCAGCTCAGGAAGGCCTTCCCTGAGACAGACTGAGACTTTCAAATAGCCTGAAGAACTGCTGGCAACACTTTCCTCCTTTATTATTGGCCCTGCCTACAGAACCTTTTATAGGCACAAGTGATGCTGGGGAGCAGAGATGTGCAACTTATGCATTTGCTTGGAGGTTGTCTCTAACTGAACATTCTCGAGAGGAGCTGGCAATCTATAACACCCCATCAGAAATGAGCTGAGAGTCAGATTTATGGATAAAGGAAGAATTTAGGACCAAAGAAAGTATAGAGAGCATTACAAAATATAAAATAGGGCGACAGCTAGGTGGCTCAGTGGATAGAGCACTGGCCTTGGAGTCAGGAGGACCTGAGTTCAAATCCACCCTCATTTACTTACTAGTTGTGTGACCCTGGGCAAGTCACTTAATCCTGATTGCCTCAGAAAGAAAGACAAAATGTAAAATAGATAATTTTGATAATATAAAATTAACAATGTTTTGCACAAACAAAATCAATGCAACCAAAATCATAAGGAAAGCAGAAAACTAGGAAATCTTTTTTGCAACAACTATCTCAATAAAGACCTCATTTCTCAAATGTATGAAAAACTAAGTCAAATTTATAAAAATAAAAGTCATTCTCCAATTGATAAATGGTCAAAGGATACAAACCAGGCAGTTTTCAGACAAAGAAATCAAAGCTATCTATACTCATATAAAAATGCTCTAAATCACTATTGATCAGAAAAATGCAAATTAAAACAACTCTGGGGCAACATCTATTAGAGTGGCTAATATGACAAAAATGGAAAATCAAAGGGATGTCCAACAATTGGGAAATGGCTAAACAAGCTGCAGTACATGATTATGATGGAATATTACTGTGCAATAAGAAACAAGGAGCAGGATGATTTCAGAAAAACCTGGACTTACATGAACTGATGCAAAGTGAAGTGAACAGAACCAGGAGAACGCTGTACTCAGTAACAGCAGCATTGCTTGATGAAGAACCCTGAATGATTTAGCTCTTCTCAGCAATACAATGATCTAAAACTATCCCAAAGGACTAATGATAAAGCAGATTATCTGCCTCCAGAGAAAGAACTGATATTGACTGAATACAGACTGAAGCAGGCTATTTTTCTTTCTTTTCTTTTTTCTTCCTTCCTTTCTTTTTCTTTTATTCAAATCTTCTTGTAAAAAATGATTAATATGGAAATGTTTTACATAATTGCCTATGTATACCCTATATCTGATTGTTTACCATCTCAGGGAGGGGGAAGGGAAGGGAAGGATAGAATTTGGAACTCAAAACTTTAAATAAAAATGTTTTTAAAAACTGGGGAAAAGAAAGAAATGGGGTGGGAGAATGCACCGACACTTCAGGGATCTGAAGCAGATGAATCATTCTGTCTAAGGGGGTGATCTCGTCTAGGTCACCTGCTGGGCTTGGCTCAGGTCTGGGAGAGGACACTCCACCCACTTCTGCCAGGTCCTGAAGGTAGCACCTTTGATGTTAAAATCATCACTTGACTGGAGCCAAAGGCAATGTGGGAGGTGCTCAGAATCCAACTGTCTCCCTTCTCTTTAAAGGGATATCGGCAGAAGGACTATTTCATCGCAACCCAAGGACCGCTTCCACACACAGTGGAAGACTTCTGGAGGATGGTCTGGGAGTGGAAATGCCACACGATTGTGATGCTGACCGAGGTCCAAGAGAGGGAGCAGGTGAGGAGCAGTCCCAGTGGCAGCTTATCTGCCAGATCTCCTGTGGAGGTCCTGGGCATTGGGATCTTAGGCTACAGAATGTTTGAGCTAGGGTTATTGTTTGAAAATTTCCATTATCCTAGCTCCTCCTAGTACTCGCCCTGCTAAAACTGCCTTGTAGTTATTTTTATGTACCTATAAATATGCATGTTGCATGTGCCCCTACCCTTAAAGAGTGGAAGCTCCCCAAGGGCAGAGGGTTTTGCCTGGCATAGTCAGCACTTGGATAAATGTCGATAGATGGTTTGAGTCCTGCAAGCTAGTTTGTGAAGCCTTGTGCTTCATGAAGGCATGGTCACCATGGAGTTGTATTGGGATAACAAAGCCTTCTTTTACCGTCCTCTAAGACCTTCTGTTTAGGCGGTGTCTCAACTCTACCCACTTTTGTTTGCCAATATCACCAGCTGTGGAGGGAAATGTTATTCCTTCCCATTATGTGAGATCATAAAAACATGGAGATTAATGTGTGTGCCCAGTTTCTATGTTACTACATAAATGGAAAGAATTAGAAGTCTCTGGAGCTGTTCCTAAACTTTTCTTAGAATTTGCAGGAAAATAGTGACTGGAAGTCTTTGTTTTTTATTTTGATCTCCCAGGAAAAATGCTTTCAGTATTGGCCAGCAGATGGCTCTGTGACTCATGGAGAGATCAACATTGAAATAAAGAGCGACACCATTTCTGAAGCCATCAGTGTACGAGATTTCTTGGTTACTTTTAATCAGGTATTGGATGCATCATTTTTTTTTTCTTTTACCCCTAGGGAGGTGGAGAGTAAAAATTGAAACTCAATGACCCGAAAGAGTTCCAGAAGCGATGAATGTGTTTTGGGTTTTTATTTATTAAGCAGGAGCACTGCCCACACAGTTATTCATTCATCTGAGAGTATGGCAAGGGAACCATGATAAGCCTGCACAGTGATGCCCACCAAGGACCCCCTTTAGCATCTTGACCTTCCCCCTAGTGGAGATCTCTGGTATAACATATTGGTGAACCATTGGAAACATGGAGGTCTCTGGGGTCATCTGCAAGTTTTCCAAAGGGGAATTTTAGAAAGCAGTTTCTAACTGCTATTTTCTAACTCAGTGTTGGATGTGAATGTTGCATGTGTTTAGGTTCCTAGTTTTCTCTGGGTCAGTAAGGATCCTCAGAGTTCATTTTACAAATGAGGGGGAGTGAGAGAAGGGGCGGGGGAAGAAGCTGAAATCTCATCAGCTGCTGTCTTTTGGCCTCTTGCCAAGGGGCCAAAAGACATCCCTATCCTCTGCAGAGTGAGAGGAACAGGTAAGCAGAGAACTAAACCCAGCTTCATCTTTGGGTGCCCTCATCAGACGGCACCTCACACCGGAGCAGCCCTCCATCCCCCTCATTGGGAGTTCCCAACCTTCTTTGGTTCCCATAGCCTAAAGTTTTCATGAAATAGATCTGGCCTGGGGAGTGACCCATCAGGAGAGTGGACCTCAGGGCAGACACTTCATAAAAGCTTGTGGATTGTTTGATGGAGGGAGATCAGAACCTGAAAACAAAGTATTCAGATCAGTCTTCCTACCTGACCGTAGGTACCTAATCCCCCTGCCCTGTGCCTCAACCCCTTTAGGAGAAGAAGAGCAGGCTGGTCAGACAGTTTCACTTTCATGGCTGGCCTGAGATTGGGATCCCAGCCGAAGGCAAAGGCATGATCGACCTCATTGCCGCTGTTCAGAAGCAGCAGCAGCAGACCGGCAACCACCCCATCACGGTGCACTGCAGGTAAGGTTCCTGCTCAACCAGGCTCCTTGGTGGGTCCATTTGTTCTCCTGCTGTGGTCTCTTCCTGCCAGTAAGCAGGTGCCTGCGTTGAGCCCATGCTGGAATGGGAACTGAAGTCCCTCCCACTTCATGGACTGCTCCATGCCTCAATTTCTACCACTGTAAAATGGAAGCCCTGCTTGCACTCTCTCTGTCTGGGGCTTGCTATGAGGAAATCATCTTACAAAGCTTTGAAGCACAGTAGAAATGTGAGTTATTATTAGGTGCAAACAGGTGTGCAGATCCTAAAGGCCCACCTCCAGTCTTGTATCTGAGTGTCCCTGGTCCCATTAGACTGGCTTGTCCATGAAGGGCAGTGGTCCTGCCTGGTGGAGGGCCCGCAGAAACAGGCTCGTCTAGTGGCAGTCCCTCTGCCTGCTGGGTTTCTGCTTCCTCCTCAGGATGATGAAGGGCTTAAATGGCCCCTGAGGCCTCTGAGGCTCTAAATCTAAACACATTTTACTTTCTTTTTGCTAGCTGTTTTTCCTAATCAGATCCAGAAATCTCAAAGTGACTTCACTTCCCACCCCACACCCACCCATTGCCCTCACTCTTTCCTCACATTAATATCAGAGGGTGAAATTAACAGGTTATTCTCATCTATTTCTTTGTAAAGGGCAGGCCCGGCTGCTGTCCCCAGGCTGCCCACTGGGTGGGGCAGAAAACTCTAGTCATTTACTGCTCAGACCCATTTCCAGTGATTTTTGCAATAAGATGCCAATAAGAGACTTAGGAAGGAGCCAAGTTGGAGGAGGCCAGAGCGGGCACACCCACCCTGGGACAGCCAGGATGCCCTCCTCCCCCACCCCGCCTAGGGAAGCCAGCTCCTTCCAAAGCTACCCAGAAGCTGTCAGAGTTAGAGCCTATGTAGATAGGTCAGTATTTGTCAAACCCTTAGGGCTGAGAAACAGACAATTGAGTAGCTTTTGTATTAGCCCCTCGGGGCCACCGACACTCTACTCTGGGAAACAAGGTTAGGCTTCCCTGGAGTTTGGTTGGCAAAGAAACAGGAATTGAGGGGGGCTGGAGCAGGAGTGCTTTTTTGTGTCTTGGACCCCCTTGGAAGTCTGGTGAAGCCTAGGCACCTTTTCTCAGGATCATGTTTTTAAAATGCATAAAATTAAATGCAAAAGACGGAAATTATATTGAAATACAGTTATCAAATATTGGAGGAAGAAAAAAAAAGTTCCCAGGAACCTAGTATTTTAGCGAGAATAATTGAAGTAAAATGCTTCCTTCCTTTCCCTCCCCCACCACATACTCCAGGTTTATACCTGCTGAGTATCCTCTACCTGCCCTGCTCCTGCTCCACTGACTTGTCATCCTCACCATCCTAACAGTTTGTAGTGACCTGGGGTCTCTGCTCATAAGGGCTATTGTCCCAGTAAAGGGCTATTGTCCCAGTATCCGTCTCCCCCAAATGAGGCGGTGACTGGTCTCCCTCACCATCACTACATCCCCACAACTGAAACCATCATTAAAAATTTTATTTGAGGATATTTTCTTTTGTTGGCCCTGGGTACAATAATTGCTGGCTGTACCTCTGCCAATTTAGGACAGAACCTGGTGTTTTGCATAAACCAGCCTGTTCTGAGTCAACATAGAGGGGTAGTATGGCCACAGATCATAGATACTTGTATGGCCTTACTTTGTAGGGAGTGATAGACAGAAGCGGGAGGCATGGATGGGTCCTAGAGTCTGAGCTAGAAGGAAGGCTCTTCATCCAGGCCAACCTCATTCTCCCCCCTTTTTTTCCCCACGGGATGAAACTGAGGCCCATGAGGGCCCAAAGGTACACAGGCAGAGCCAGGATCTGAACCCAGTTCACCCGGTAGACCTAGCAAAAGAAGCTCAGATTGAGAAGGGGGAGGGAGGGAATCGAAGCTATTTGTTCTGTTGTGTTATATTTTAATGCATCAAGATATAACTTAGGACTCTATGATAAAAGAACTAGATTGTTATAATTTTCATAGACCACTCCCCCTCCCCACGCTCTACAAACATCACTTTAGCTAGGACTTTCAACCTCCTCACCCCCCCCAACCCCCCCCCCCCCCGGCTGGATGGCTTTGGGCAGGCTAGGCTGCCTTCCCTCTCTGGGCCCTCCCCTATGAGAAGATGAAATGGGGCTAGACCAGGGGTGGGGAACCTGTGGCCTCGAGGCCACATGCAGCCCTCTAGACCCTCAAGTGTAAAACTCGGACTCAGTCAAAAGACCACACTTGAGGATCTGGAGGGCCGCATGTGGCCTCAAGGCATGGGTTCCCCACCCCGGTCTAGATTCTCTCTAAATTTCTTTCCAGGTCTCAGGTTCTCTTTTTTTAGGCTTGCCTAAGTTATAGAGAAAAATCAGGGCAGAAGGAGCAAAGGAGAATGGAAAACAAACCCATCTGGCTTTTGTTTGACTTGGTCCTCCTCTGAATTCACCCTCTGGTCAAGGTGCCCCTGGCATTCCAGTTTGGCAGTGAGGCCACAAATACTTGAGTTGGCTCTGGGTACTCAGGATGATGGTGGTGATGGGGGCCAGTGACAGCTGTTAGCTGCCTTTGGTTCTCATCTCTTATTGCCTTCAAACCCCAGCTGGAGCACCAGCTCCCACGGGAAGCCTTTCCCGATTCCCTTATAACCTGATATCTAGAGGATACGTACCTACTTATGTCTGTGTCTACTTAAGTTGTTATTAGCCCATATTATGTGGTAGGCTCTGAGTTAAGGGCTGAATACAAATGCCACCAGAAAGACAGATGGTCCCTACCCTCAAGAGGCTTACATTCTAATGGGGAAAGGGAAGCTGAAAAGGGGGCAGAGGGTAGAGGTGCCCACATGGGGGCCTGGTAGAGAAAGGCCAGGTAGAAGCAGGTGTGCAGCCTGAAGCGAATATAAGCTTATTAGGGCAGAGACTCTTGCTTTTGTCATTGCTGGTGCACAGAAGGCCTGTAATAAATGCTTGAGTTTTCTTTTCTTATTGAAATTTTTTTTCTCAGTTAACAAAAATTGATTTTCTCTCACTCCCATCCCTTCCAAGTTAAAAAAGAAAAACAAAACCCTTCTAACAAATATCCACAGTCAAGTAAAACAAATTCCCATATCAATAAATGCTTGACAATTCTTGGTTGGGCCGAGCTTGGTTCAGTGCAAACGGACCCTTGAAAGCTGAGTGGGGCTGGGGCAGCGGTTTTTTGCAGGACTTTTGGCCTTTCTTTTCTTCCTGAGCCCTTTGTAACATCCAGCAATGGCTCATTCAAGTACCATCTAACTGTCCCTAATACGTAAAGCCCTAACAAGGCTGAGAGAGGGACAAAGATGAGGCAGGTCATTCTCGGTCTGCCTTGTAGGGCTTACGGTCTAATCTGGGCTTGACACATGTCCCACTGCTGCATTCCTTGCCAGAGAACCAGGAGCCGTTAGGTGCCTGTGTTCTTTATAGAAACGGGAGGCAGGAGGCCACGGTCACCCTGACCATTCAGAACCTAAAAGTCACTACGAGGTTCGGAGCATCTTCCTCTGCCAAAGGAGAATCTGAGAAGGAATGGATGCTCTGTCACTGTCCAGAGCTTGGGCCAAGGGCAGGAACACCAACCCTACCCTGGCTCACCTTCCTCCCTTGAGCACCACCTCTATGGACAGTCTGTGATGTCTTTTCTGACAAGCTTTGGAGGCGAGGCGACCACTCCTCACGTCCTTTTCTCCCCAACAGTGCTGGAGCGGGGCGGACAGGTACGTTCATAGCACTCAGCAACATCCTGGAACGAGTCAAAGCCGAGGGCCTCCTGGATGTCTTTCAGGCCGTGAAGAGCCTGCGACTGCAGCGGCCACATATGGTGCAAACCTTGGTAGGCTATGGGGTCCGGCGAGTGGGCTGAGCATGGGGCGGTGGTGGCGTTTGGACCCAAAAGGTGCATTTGGCACAGGGGCTAGCGCGCGCTGGAGGCCGCCCGACCACCTCTCCCACACCACTGCCTTCTTACGGGCTGCCCTGGGTCATCACAAGATTTTTGTGATCAAGCAGTAAGTGCCTGCCGTGGGCAAGATACAGAACTGGGCTGTGGAGGACCAAACAGCCCCTCCCCTCAAGGAGCTTACCTTCTACCGGGAGAGGGGGAGGACAATACAGGCACACAAGACCTAAATCGATACTAAGATATTTAGGGGTTGGAGCACCAAAACTGGAGCAATCAGGAAAAGGTTCCTGGAGGAGGTGGCCCTGGGCTTTGAAGGAAGGGGGAGCGGGGCTGGGTGAGGAGGGAGGCGGTGCGCTTCATCAAGGGACCCTTTCAGACCGATTGTTTAGACCAGGGAGAAAAATTAAGAGAGTTCGGTTTGATTTTGTTATTGGAATTGAGAAATGAAGGCCATGAAGAGCCAATACTACCATTGGCTAGCGGAAAGGCCAAGGGTTTTCTGGAAGAAGCGCCTTCCTCTTCCCCCGACTCGGAAGCAGCTCGGTTTCAGGCAGCACATGCCCTTTTTAAGGTTTGCCGGGACAAGCTGCTTTCTTCAAGTCTCTTTATTTGACCCACTTTTCCGTGGTTTCCCAAATGAACACAGCTACTGTCTTCTCTCCCCCGTGCACACTCTCAGCGCTTCCCTCCCCCCCAGACACTCCCTTAGTCCTCTTTGGTGCATTTGCAGTAGTCCCTCCAGAAGTCCTTTGCCCCAGCCCCACAGCTCACTGTGGTGCAAGGACGTTGATCCTGGCTCTGAACTTATGGCACAGTGCCGGCACAGAAGAACCCTCAGGATTGCTTGTTGACTGGCTGCTGACCAACCTGAAACACAGCTCAGATTTACATTTTTACATGAAACGGTTGTGTCAGACCCTCAAGTGCATCTACTAAGGCTGATGTTCTTTTGTATTTTTTTGCAGTATAAAATATTTCAAACTTAATTATACAAGCTTAAAAGACTTTTTTTTTATTTTTTTTTTTTTGCATTCCCAAAATGTGTAATCTAGCCTGAAACCAGACACTGGTATTTTCAACCTGAAAAGACTACTTTACTTTCAAAATAACAAACCATGACTGAAAGGACAGAACCTTGTAGATAGAAAGCGACCCGAATTTTTGGGCAAATTGGCCCAATATTATATGCTGGGGAGGGCTGCTAACCATGGAGAATCAACTAGCTGTTTCTCTCTCTCTCTCTTTTTTTTTTCAGGAACAGTATGAATTCTGCTATAAAGTGGTACAAGATTTCATCGATATATTTTCTGATTATGCTAACTTCAAATGAAGACTTCTGCCTTAAAATGTTTTTTTTAATTTAATGGTCAGTACAAATGTTTGTAAATCTTGTTAATTTATTTCATAGTTGACATTAATATTGTTTCTAATTCCTGTGTATATATTTTGTTACACTTTAAATATCACCTGTTTTAAAAGATAGACATTAAACCTAATATCATTATCTTTTTTTTTAATTGGCATAACGTATTAAGTAAAATCATGTTCTACCACACATGTATATATTGCACTGCCAATGGCAGTAGTATTTTCCCTTGTCAATAGCTTAATAATGCATTTCATTTCAAAGGCTGAGCATCTCAGAATTTTGTACGGCCACCACTGGAGCTCAAAAGATGAATAATACATCACATGATTATTTCTGATGCTGAAACAGCCGTTCCATTGTTGGTCAAACAGTTCAGAGTTCTCCAAGCACCACCAAGCATGGCTGGCTACTTTTGCTTTAGAAAATCCTGGGCATCCCCATTCCGGGGCACCTCCTCTCAAGTTTGGTTCATTCAGAGTCTCAATAGAAGGTTTTTAAATCTTCTATTTTAATCTACATATTTCATTTTCATTTTTAAAAATTATATACCCTTTTAAAGTCTGGATGCAGGTCTAAAACATAGGATAATAATTTTATATACATATATATACACATACATATATGTATGTATATATGTGTACGTGTATGTTTTGGCCAGGGCTGTCTACCGAGGGACCCCAGCTCCATACCTACTGGATGGACCGACCCCACGAGTACCCGCTTTGCCTCTTATGGGGCATGTAGAAAACTCTTATAGGCAGATCACCTGGATTGTTCAGGCCTGCCTCCAATTCAGTGACACGAGAGGTTACTCAAGTTTGACTTGGCTCAAGCTCTGCCGAAGACTTGTTCGCTGTCCCTGAATGATGCCCCACCCTCACCCAGAAGAACACCCCACGAGGCTCCCAAGCATCATTCCAGATTTTACCATAGAGCCAGAAAGTCTTCAAAGCAGAGTACTTAAGTAGAGGCATCCAGAGACATAGAAGTAACTCGCCTTTAGATTCTCTGGAAAATGCTTTAGTGTGAAAACTTGTCCTGTTTTAGGAAAGAACTGTAATTTTTTTTAATTTTCAAACACGTTTAAAGTCGATCTAGATTTGTATGAGCTTTTTAAAAGTATCTCTTAAGGTTAAAAAGAGATGAGGAAATCCTCCAGCAAAAGTAGTTTGTTTGGGAATTGTAATACCACTGAAACCTTATGTACAGGAGGGAGACTGATCCCACCACAGACAGGACTGATAGAGGAGTAAAGAAAAGTACAAAAGAGAGAAGGGAAGATGTCTGATTTAATTCAAGGCTCTTTAGACAGAGATATATGAGCACAAAAAAAAAATCTTAACCCCATTTGATTTAACTTACTGCAACCCCTGGATCCAGTCGATGAATTTTTAGTCTTTATTTACAAATAGAAAAGTCTCATTGAGAAGTCAGGTGATTGTAGCTACTGGGCACTGTTCTGGTGCGACAGGACTATCCCTGCCTGTGCAGGATGAGTCTGGGGACTTGAAATTGCTCAGGTCCATCCTAGAGGGTACAAGCACACTTTTCACCTCGCCTTGAGGCTGTGGCCGTGTTTGGGAGGAGATGGGGTCCCCAGGCGAAGGGATCCAACGCACACTGTGATCCTGCCTCATCGTACCCACGGGCTGGATGGCGCAGGGCTCCCCATCACTATTTGTCGTATCCACATGCACTGAATGTTTCTGATGCCAGGAGAAGACATGCCCCAAGGGATAGCAGGGATGTAAGGGTCTAGCAATTGTTCAAATGCCAACTGCCAGAGGTCTTTGTTTGACTAAAGAAGAAGAATGCAAAAGGCTAAAAATCTTCTGCAGTGATGCAGGTGTGGTGGGAGCATGAGCTTCTAAAGCCAGAAACCCTAGAGATCCTCTCCTCTAGCCTGGTCACTTTTTTTTTTTAGAGGAGGAGACTGAAGGTCTGAGAAGTTAGGAATTGCCCAAGGTCACGAAGGTAATAAGTAGCAGAATCTGGATTCGAATCCAGGTCCTCTACCTACGAATCCAGTATTTGTGGTTAAGTCCAACAACATTAATGTCTTTGAGTATCTTCAAGGCAAAGTCAAGTGCCACATTTTTGGTTTTGGTTTTTGGTTTTGTTTTTCTTCATCTTAAGCTGATCCTGGTTACTTGCCTGGATCCTGGATGCTTGCAGCCATCACCTGATCAGAGCTGACATCTCTCTTCAGGAAACATTGTAACGGCAGGAATTAGGATCCTTGATGGAGAGATTGGAGGGGGACTCCAGAGGCATGTAGGACTGCCCTCTCCTTTCACAAATGAGGAAACTGAGGCTTGGCCAAAGTGGTGCAGGAAATTGAACTCAGGTCCTCTGGCTCCAAGTTTAGTCCTTCTCAAGGGCAGTTCTAAAGAAAATAGCCCCAGTACTCCCCCCTTACATCACTTCTAGGTGCTGGTCCCAGTCCAGCATCGTGGGAGCTGCAAGGTCTCTTGCTTGTCTCTAGCTCTGGGGTCTATGTTGGGATGGGCAGTTGGTCTTCCCACTAATTTCTTTCTCCACATCAGCCTAATGAATAAATTAATTAAGCTTTCCATAGCAGACACAGTTCAGAACTCCCTGCCCCCTTTTAGAAGCAGAACTTGACAGACCCAGAGCTCTGGCTTTGCCTTCCCCTGGGGGTGCCCCGAACATTGATGGCGGCCGTGCCTCCTTTGCCCCGGTCAGTCTTGCACTGCAGCCCAGCCGAAGACCCTCGTTCATCGTTTCTCCATCAGCATTTATCACTGCTACGTTTGATGGCCCTAAAATAGCCCAGAAGAGAATGATCTGGCGAAATATTTTCTCCATGTGACGCTTAGACTTTAGTCAAATAAAGCCGGCCCACTTCTCCAACCAGCCTCCTGCAGAACTTGTGGCTCTTCTTTTCAAGTTTCCTCTCTTGCATGTAACTGTATTAAAATGCCAAATAATGATGAGAAGGTCCCTTCTGATCTGTACGCTTGATTGGTCACCGTGTGACCGCCTGAACTATTTCTTCTCCTGTGTTACATTAATGAAGAATGCAGACCGTGCTTTCAAAAGGTATTTTTATGTGTTTTTAAGAACTTTTCGAAATGAGCCTGACACTTGTGTTTCAGCATTTTGAAACATTTCCACGTTACCTTTTTAAAAAAATGTAAGATTATAGATACTTTTTTTTGTTTAACTAAATTGTATTTAATTTATGCACAATCTTTAAAATATATGTATGTATGATAAAGTCTCAGTGATCATGCCTTCTTTTATTCCACTTATAATTTGATCTGGCTCTGTTTATCACACAGTGAATGTTGCTGAATTCTTTGTATATGCAAATTGCAAGATCTAATACATTCCAAGGGAAGGATCAATCTTCTCTTGCCTTTTCAGCCTGCATTTTGGTCTTTAAATCTCTTAATTTCATACCCATACTGTGCATGCATCTAGACTAGGAATTCATCAGTAACTGAAAATTCATTATGTAGGTAAGTTATTTTGTAGTTTTAAAGAGTCTTTACTACAGGGTTTGGAGCTTTCCACTAGTAGGTCAGAGCTGGGGCCCAGCTGGATTTCATGGTGGACCAAGGGGCATGTCCCCTACAAAAAGAAGTTGTCCTGTTGGTCCCTGGAGCTCCGGAGGGATTGACCTGGCCGGCTCATTCAAAACAGGACTATGAATGGTGACTAAGGAGGATTTTATCAATGTTCCCTCTCCCACCACTATCTGTGGGTCTGACTCAGCAAATAGTGGAGATAGCCATTAGTGTACAGACTGGCTCACCAAGCAGCATATAGCATACTCACCCAGGAAGGAAATGCCTGGCTGCAGAAATGCTGCCAAGGAGGAAAAGCACCTCAGTGAGCCCAGCAAGTTGTCCTTCAGGTTCAATCTGCCTTTTAAAAAAATAAATTTTTAACCACATTACTTCTTTTGCAGTGAGAAATCTCTATGTTCAGTGCTGGGGAAAGCCCTTCTGCCTCCCTCCTTGTCTCCCTGGCCACTAGCACCAGGGGCAGTGCAGCCTAACCTAGATCTTTGCAGGTCCGGACCACATTGGGGAGGTAGGGGCAGAGCTGGCCACCTTTGTCCTGCTTCATGTAGTCACACAGTAGGAGCTGCTACCTAATAGCATCTGTCTACTCCCCATGCCATCCTGCAGAGGACAAGGCTGATGATTTCCTTAACTGGATGGAGATCAATTTTACAGGAAGCTATCCATAAACCCTGATGTCTTCCTATCCCACTGAGTTTCATTTTCAGCACCACATTGAGAAGAACAATTCTGTTCTGTTGGGCTGGATGGAGGGTGGCATTTTTGGTCACCATAGGATCACCCTCAAATAAGAAAAGCCTTCAGGCTCTCATGATCTCCAGGCTCTGGTGGTCTTTTAGAAGAGGTTATTATAACTGGACAAATCAGAAGAGAATATCTCCAGTATTGGAGAACACCAATATCGCCTGGAAGCCCTCGGGTAGGATTGTCTGTACCTCAGCCAATGGAGACAGTGAATCTCTGACCCCCATCTAGGCCACATTTAGAATTGGGTGTCAGAAGTTCCCACAATGCTGCTTCCTCCCAGACACTACAGCAGGTACCTCCCCTCCACCACCCCAGACACTATCTCAGGAGGGGCCTTTCACAAGCCATAAGACCCTAGTGGAGGCCACAGGACAGACCTTTGGAACATAGCTATGGCTATAGGCAATCTCAGCTATGGAAACCCAGAAACCCAGATCAGGAGAGACCTGTCTCCTTTCGAGGAAAATATCTAGCACAGGGTCCTGATCCCTTTTTTGTGTCCTGGACCCTCTTGGCCTTCTGGTGAAACCCAGAGACCTCTTCTCTGAATCGTCTTTTTCAAGACATAAAATAAAATACAAAGGCTTACCGAGGAAACCAATGATAATGAAATACAGTTACCAGCTAGGCCCCCACCTCACCCCCATGAAGAACCCCTGTTTGGGACTAAAGATTGAATGAACGGCCCTGCTGCAAGCCCCCTTCTCAGGGTCCACTCCCCCTCTCAGTAAAATAGCTTGACCTGTCCGCACAGCTAGACTAGAGTAGCTGGTCAGAGGCACTCGCTCCCCTGGACCCACAGTTCATACCAGGCCCACCTTCACTCCTTCATTCCTCATGTCCCAGCCTCTTTATCCCCACCGAGGTCAAGTACAGTCGTTTTATGGGAGCTTTCAGAACAGTCTGGGGACGAGTCCCCGACCTAGATTCCTTTGGATCACTGGGGGCCGCAGAGTCAGGAGCACATAGTAGCTGACTTCAGCCATCATCACAGGAGCAGGATTCACTAAGAATGCCTCTGGGTTCGAATCTGAGTCTTCATAAAGCTCTAACGTGTAGCAGGCCCCAGACAAATTCTTGTGGCCTTGGACTGCAGCGAACCTGTTTAGAAAGATAATTTTCTAACACACTTTGAGGACAGATCAAGAGAGCATGGCAAACACAAGGGGTCTCATTATTTCAATTTGGTGATGGTCACCTGCATGAACAAACAAGTGGACACCTGTTCTTTTTCCTTCTGCCAAAATGGTTCAGTTGGGGACCTGAGCCACAGATGGAAGTCCAGGGAGCAGAATCCTGAATCCTGTAGGCCAATGAACTCTCCAAGTGGTCTCTGTACATGAGTGTTATGGGTATCACTTCCCAGGAATAATTCACTTCAGCTCTGGGGGGAGGCGGGGGGGCAAACTACCCAATTTGTACTTAAGAGATTCTTTAGGACAGACAGAACAATGGGTACCAGGCTGGTGTGTGTGTGTGCCCTCCTCTCTCCCACCGCCCTTGAAAGGTTTTAACAAAACTCTCACAAGGGGAAAATTACCCTCCACCCTTCTGGATGAAATAGGACTGGTTCCCCATTTGTGTGGAATCTGTCTACGGAGATGGGTGAAGGGGGTAGAGAAGGACCTTTGTCTGACTCTCAGCTTTTCTCCCAGGGCCAGGGTAACATCTCTATAAGGTTTGATAGGTTTGCAAAGCACGGTCCACACCCTTCTCTCATTTGAATCTCACAACAAACTATGTGGTCAATACTGCTGTTCTTGTTACAACCATTTCACAGATGAAAAAACCCGATACTCCAAGAAGTGAGTCTTACCCATGATCACAGAGCCAGTGATTGTCAGAGGCGGGATTTGAACCTAGGTCTCCATGGCTCCACATCACCCACACTATCCTCCCACCCCACCTGACTAGGAGGTTAAGAATATTCCCAAATGGGTAGGTGGGGGCCTTCCTCTGCCTATCAGGGACCCTTAGGCAGCCTTATAGCGGATCCCCAGAAAGACTTCCCTCAGCACAGTGCCTGGCACATAGAAGGCACTTGATACATACTAACTGAATTAAATGGAATTGACAAGGCCTCCAGTGAAACATCAAGTCATTGGCTGTTTGAGAGGGTAATTCAGCAGCCAATGCTGCTGCATCATTGTAGTCTCAGGGTCATGAGAGCAGGATGCAAACAGCTGCTGTTTCAGTCCACTTCTCACTGAAGATATATTCACTAATGAGTCTCCCTTAATTCACATTTAATTAATAAGTAATCGATAAGTAATGAATTAGTCGTTAGTAATAATTAATGATCCAGGTGTTTCCTCCTTTGAACCCATACCCTCACGTCCTTCCAACTCCTTTCCTGGAGAAGACTTTGCTCAGTGGCCACAACCATGGCCAGGTAAGCCAGCAACAGTAAAACCCCCTGGAATCTTGTCCCGTCCTGGCACCCAAATGTTTTACCAGCTAAAATGTAATCTTGCCCTCCCTAGAGCAAGAGTGAGCTTATGTTTTCTACTGTACTTTGATAGAAGGATTCCAGGGAAGAACCAATGAGTATGGAACCGTATATATCAAATAATATATTAATATACAATATCATTATATTAAAGTTAATATAATGATATAGTAATAATTATTATATATTTCTTTGAGCTTTGCAAAACATTTTCCACATACGCTCTCATTTGATGCTCACAACCACCCTAGGAGGCTGGTGCTGTTATGACCCCAATTTTTTAGTTGAGGAATCTGAGCAGATAGAGGTTAAGTGACTTGCTCAGGTCACTCAGCTAGTATCTGGGGTCAAATTTGAACTCAGGTCTTCCTGACTCCAAGTCCAACATTACGTTTCACCTAACTCCTTCAACAAGGCAACACATGGCCTAAGCCTGTAGACTATGGTCCATAATTAAATTACCCCGCACCAACTCCCCATCATGAATGACGCCGTGACCATCAAAAGTAGAAAATTCATGACAGACACTTCCTCAACAGCTTTAGACGTCCCTCCTCCAGGGATGGTGACAACCATGGTGCCGAACCTTGAAATTCAAGAAAAAGTGGCCAAGTTCCACCAAACAGTGGCAAATGTCATTTTTGTCTTTAGATTCAGAAGCCATTTTGTCGATCGTAAGCCAAGAGTTTTGGCATGACTGATCATGAGCCAAAGCACAGACCTGCTGGGTGTGGCCTTGATGAGAAGAAAAACCCATTCTTAAGAAAGCAGCAAAAGGAATGCCAGAATAGAATGAAACAGGTGGGGACTGCAAAGGCAGACATTGGTGCTGGCAACAAGTGAGTGGGAGACCAGATCACAGAAAGTGTGAAAGACACTGCAGTGAGCTTTATCTATAAAGATAGTTTCTTCAGAACATAAGTAAACTTTAGATTAAGAAAATTTTTGTTCAAAAGTGCTAAAGAAGGAAGGAAATGAACAAGGACCACATCTCACCCCACCTCAAGAAGGAAATTGGTGAGACCAAAGTCCTCAGAGATTATGATCATAATGTGCATGATTGTGTGGGTGCAGTTGTCCAGGTGCTAAGAAACTGAGCTAGTAACCCCAGGGGCAGCCAGCTATAACAGCTACCAACCAGCCTGAATGAGGACTGGGGATCCCATTAGGAGAGAATGTGGAGAGCAGAGAAACTTGACAGGGACCCACACAGTTTGGGATGCTCATCTTTTGTCGAGGCCTAAAGACTGGGCTGTTACTGGGCTGAAAGCGTGGGCTAGTCAAGTATCAAGGAATTTGAGAAACACTTGTTACTTTCCAGGTTTTCATGGACAACGAAGTCTTCCTTTGAAGACTGGAGGAAAGACTTTAATATCAAAGAAAGAAGAGAAGGAATATGAAAAGGCAAAAGGGAATCTTAAGGTTGGAGGGCAGAAAAGATGAGGCATAGGAAGGAAAAGAGAGAAGAGCTAGTGAACCCTTGGAACTAAGCATCAAATCTGAGGCTTTTTCCAAAGAGGAAGGAGGGAGGGGTCCCCTTTGAGGAAACACCAGCTCCTTATTTGCCAAGGAATGAAGATCTATCAATGTCATCATCTAAGAACCAGCCAGTCTTTAGATCTCAAAGTAAGATGGAGAGGTGGAATGGGGGAGACCAAGGCACTATAGATTGATCCGATCCTAATGATGAGGAGATCTGCTGCCTCGGAGGGACGTGTATTTGGGACACACCAGAAAACTTCCCAAGGTGATCAAACCTGATGCCTGCCATGATTCATGTGGCCAGGGGTCCAGGGAGCACTGCTGATGATCAGAAAACCATGGTCTTTTTGTCTCTGCTTACTGAAGGTGAGGACTGGCCTCTCTAAGCCAGGCTCTGTGCTAGGTGTTAGGGACCCGATGACCTTATCCTTAAGGAGCCTTTCCCCCTAGAGGGGAAAGATAAACTGAAAAGGAGGCAGATTGGAGTAGGAAACAACTAGTGAAGAGGACGATGGCAGAGAATAGGAACTGGACTTTTGGATTATAGCTCAAAATAGAAGGATGATGGTTACTGGGGCATAGCGAACTGGGCTGGTGGGAATGTATGCGTGTGGAGTATTGCCAGTCTCTCTGCAAAGACTTTCTTGTATTAATTCCTTTTGATTAACCAGTATATAGTATGTATATACATATATATATATAAATATTTCTTTTCTATGTGACTTTATTCATTCCTCTCAATTAGCCAGCAACCTTATATTTATCAAGCCAGATACTGTGGAGTAGGTAGAATGGAAGAACATTAGCAAACCACTTCAGAAATTCCTAGGGGACAGAGTATAAGAAAAGAGCTGACGATGAAACCCAAGTCTTCAGAATATGATACCCAAAATGACCACGGTTGAAGTAAGAACATTTGGGAGACAATGCAGTGGGAAAAACAGTGGATTTGAAGTCCAGTTTGGGTTCAAATCTAAGCCTTTTATCTTCCTCCTTGTGTGACCTTAGGCAAATCATTGTCCTTCCCTGGACCACTCAGTTGCAACAATGATAAAACAAAAGCTTGTGCTTGGATGACCTTGAATGTCCCTGATGCCTCTCAGTCTATGATCCTAAGAGATACTAACATAAGGGGAAAAAATAACATTGCAGATATCTCTGATACTTGGTGAGATGAGGCCCATTGATGGAATATAGCTATGGAATTTCCAGTGCTGGAGAAAACAAGAAGGGAAGACTCATTTTTAGATCTGATTCTCACCAGTGAGGATGAACTGGTTTCAAGGGCAGAAATGGTAAGAATCTTGAAGAGAAGTGATCACCCCATCTTAGATCCTATGCTAGAGGACAAGAAAGGCAGGGATAGTCCAACAGACACTCTAGATTTGGGGAGAACAGATTTCAGAGGTCTCAGAGAAAGGACTGGAAGTCACCCATAATTCTACAGTAAGTCAACCAAGGAGAGATGAGAAGCTCTAGGGACAGAGAGAGAAACAGTTCTGACAAATTAGGTAAAGAAGCCAATGAAGAGGACCAGGGCTATAAGAGCGTGCTTGACTCTGTGAGATAACAATCTCAGAATGCCAGCCAATGGGCTCTCAAACCCTCCTGCCTATGCAGGATTGCTTTCTGAAAGCTGTAGCATCATTAGGCCATCTTAGTAACTGACCTTTACGTGTCTTTTCCCCCAGTTGCAGTGTGAGCTCCCCAAGAACAAAGAGGGACCTCTGGCCCTTTTAACTGATTAGTAGAATACTCAGCACTTGTTCCACACTCAATACTGTCTTTCCCTTTCTGCGTTTTAAAACTCATTCCCAGTGTGTGAAGTTTCCACTCTCATGACAACGCTGTTCTCATATCTTTGTCCGGGCATTGGGAAAGCTGTATCGATGCACTCACTTTTAATGGGAATACAGAAGGCACCTTAAGGATGTTTATTATTTCACATTCCTTCTTCACATCACCTCTTCTGAACTTCTAACATGGTATGATCTCATTTTAGGGCATCATTTAAAAATAACGAGAAATTCCACCTAACAGTTTTGCTCGACAGCTTGACTATCCCTGTAAGCATCAAACCTTAAAAAATCCCATGTGGATAGATGTCCTTCTGAAATGCATCCTCCCCTTCCCTGTCTTAAACAGCTCACATTGTTATAGAGATTTAAGGTTTGAAATCTTTAAGGCATGCAAAGCACTTTATGAATATTATTTCATTAACTTGTTACAATAATCCTGTGAGGCAGGTTGGTTCTATGATTATCATCTCCTACAGAAAAAGAAATTGAGGCTTCTGAGGTTAAGTGAATTACCCAGAGTCACATAGCTAGGAAGTATCCAGTAAGATTTGAACCTGGGTCTTTCTGACTCCGTGTCTAGCACTCTATACACTGCTAGAATGCCTTTCCCCTCTCTCTCAAGCATTGTATATGGAACTGAATTCAGTGTTTTCCTGATAGCTAACAATTCAGTAAACATTTAACAAGTGTCTACCAAAGTAAAAAATGGAATGAAATTGATTGCTGCGTATTTTGAATCCTCTCTCATGTTCTGCTGTGCACGCGGAAATGCTTTTTTCTCCCCCTTTCTTATTTTACATTATTTTAGTTTCAGTATTTAAATTTGTTTCTCTTTTCTTCTTTTGTGTTTAAGTTTAAAGTAAAAATTTTACCAAAAAAATGGCATGTCTCTTCCATTAAGGAGCTTATGCTAGGGCATTCTGGGGGCCAAAGTCAAGAGCACTGGCAACATTTCAGAATGGGGCTGTGTGTGATGATCGGGGTGAACGGGAGGCCTCAGCACTTAGTCTTCAAAGAAGAGGGAGATTCTGAAAGCAGCAAATGAAAAGGGAGAGGTATGCTGGGTGTGAGGGGAAGCTAATGCCAGTACAAGGAAAGAGGGAGATGGCAGGCCCAGCCAGTGGTCCACTTTGGACTAAGGATCGTCATTTGGTGGGTGGGTGGGGTCAGTTATCATAGTTTGCTGTAAATAGTGATATTCTCACAGGCTGTGGAGGTAGGTAAGGCTGCTTCCAATCTCATTCTATGTATGAATTTCAGATTTTTTTTCTAATCTCCCTTCAAGCTTGCTTGTCAGCCCACACTTTTCCATATTGATAGTGGGCTTAAACTTGCCCCCTTCCATAATTTGCAACTTCTAATCTGCTTTGAGCTAGAAAATCAGATAACCCACAATTATTAGAATTGCGTATTAAAAGGGACAATAGGATTTCGAGCCAGAAGAGAGCAAGTCTTTTACAGATGAGGCAGGCCAGCCCCAGGCTGTTAAGAGACCAGGATGAGGATGGGGAGGATGATCCAGAGACTTCTTTACAAGGTACAGGACAATGGCTTTGTGACAGCCACTTGGCACTCTTTGGGACTCTTTCTTCCAATTCCCAGACTCCCAACAGTGTCCTAGAATCACAAATCAAGGTTACTCAAGAGAAAACTCTAGAAAGTGACCAAAAGCTAAATTTAAGTAAATTTGTCATATATTATATAAATTATACAAATATAATAAACAAATTGATTCTTTATTATAAATAATTTAGATAAATTAAATACAGGAGCTGTATTTGACAAATTCTCAAGTGTGAGCCTTCTCTCTGGGGCTAAATGGAGGCCACAGGATGAGAGCTGCCTTTTTAGACCTGAAGCAGCAGGCAGCATTCGTTCATCCAATGGGAAGGGCACCAAAGAAGAGGTATGACCATCTGCTTTGCCATCATACCCTTGAAGAGGAAACCTTCCACCTGTGTTGTCTCCCTATGAGGACGGACACTCCTTGGGATCAGGCACGGTCTGACTTTTCTCTGGGTATCCTGAGCTCTTGGCACGTCGATGTGCACACAGGAAACATTTAGTAAATGCTTCATTCACTCCAAAAGCATGAACGGAGCCTCTATTATGTGTCAGGAATGACGCTGAAGCTGCTAAGGACAGACCTACAGACAAAAAGCAGGACAGTTCCTGCCCAAGAGCTACTTAGTCTGTTGGGGAAAAAACACATGAACACTAAAAAACCAATGCAAACAATACAGAAAAGAGATCACTGAGGCATCGCTCAGGAGGGGTCTGGCCATTAGGGAAGAAGGGCTTAGCTATCTGTACGGGGTGGTATTTGAGGAGGGCTTTCAAAGAAGCCGGGGATTCTGAGAGGTGTGTGTGGATGAGGAGGAAGGACAGGTCAGGCAAGGGAGACAGCCTCGTGCAAAGGCACAGAGGCCAGAGATGAAATGTCATGTCGGCAAAACGAATGATCAGCAGCAGCTCGTGTGGCTGGTACTGAGCTGAATGTGCAACAGTCCTGAAAGGCAGGCCGGAGTCAGGCCAAGAAGCGCTGGGCATGGACACCGACGTTAAGGGCAAGAGGAAGTCAGCGGAGCATCCCCGTGGCGCTCGATACATTCCAGTGTCTCCCCGTTCCCTCCGGCATCGTCATCACTGAACTGATGTAGCACCTGTAGCTGTATATGAGGGGAAGACAGCAATCATAATTCTGGTTTACCATATCTAATTATCATAGTGACAATAACACCTGCCCAGAGGGGCGTCATGAGAACCAAGCGAGACGATGAGTGTGGAAAGACTTCATCACATTAAACCTGTGGACAATAAAGAGTGTCAGTTATCGTTACTACAACTCCTCCTCCTCCTCCTCCTCCTGCTATTGCTGCTGCTGCTGCAGCTACTACTACTCCTTTTCCTCCCTTCTTTCTCCCTTCCTCCTCCTCCTCCTCCTCCTCTAACTTACCTGCCTTTAAGAGCACTAAAGAACTGGTATAATCTCATGTTTTGGTTTTACAGGTCAATGGAACATTATTCCATTAAACAAGCTTGGCTGCATGCTTTAAACAATAGAGCCCAAGCTGACATTTGAAGAAGTCACCAACCCAAGAAGACATAACACATCAATGAAATAAACCCCAAATGCTGAGTCCTTCACCTGCATGGGCTGAGGACCACAGCTGGCTGGGTCTTAAGTTCTTTTGGAAAGCTGGTGGCTATGTTCAATACCCCAGGCGCATGAAGAATCTTATTTTGTAATAATACTTTATTTTTAAGAATGGAGGGGGAAAAACTTTCCTAATGCTTAATTTGGAATGAATCTCAGTGTGCAAAAGTCATTTAGTTGTGACCACAATTGAAACTGCCTAATATAAAGAAGTGTCTCTTATGTAATTCTTGCCTGAGGAGTAACTCACTCTGGGTCCTTTGAGACTTCACTGGACAAGCAACCTGCTCATTCTCCATCGTGATCTCAGGCAGATCCCCTCCCCTATCTTCAGACTTGGCTGACAAAGCCTTGTACTTTGGTAAATGGTGCCAGTAGGTACTTGCTGTTCTGTCACTTCTGACACTAACCCACTGTTAGAGACGGGAGCCTGGAAACCATGTCTAGAGAATGAATACCACTTTGCTCACATAATTTTAAGATCACCATCATCACGATTAGGAGTGACGGGTTTGTCCAAAACAATTAGTCAGACATTTCAGCAGAGCTGTCCTTAAGACCTAACAGCACTTTCTTTGCAGCAGGCACTCCATAAATGGGTAAAAAAAAATAAGCAAACAAACTGTTTCAGGTGTCAAAAATACATGAGTAGCTCGGCCACGACAAAGACCCACATCCCTATTTCTTCAAGGTGGGTACTCCCACCAATACCAACCATAACCCCTCCTGTCTCTCTACAACCCGGTAAAGAATCTGCCCACATTTTCACCCACCTGTGGCCTGCCAGCAGCAGGTAGAGCTAAAAGCCCAATGCAATCCAGCCCACTTCCTTCTTGCACCATTAGAGGCCCGACCAGAGTCACTGGTTGTCGAATGATCTACTGGCTTAATGAGAGAACTAACCATGATCAAGACCAGGCACGCCATCTTCGCTTACTTGGTTTTCCCAGTAACAGTTCTTCATCAAATTCTATTTTATTTTATCAAGCAGACATGGATCTCATTAAGGAAATCCTGGAGTGAAATCAGCAAAACGTTATCTTATGGGGCTTACTCTCTTTACAACAACAACTTCCTGCCCATCTCTGAGGGTAACATTCTTTGGGGGACAAGAAAAATAAATAAAATAGAAGGCTCTGGGTGATATCTGCCATTGCCATATTGGTTTGGGTTCGGCTGGTGGACTGATTGACCGACTAATCCTTTGAAGCCTGTTTATTTCACCATTTTTCATGTTCGTGAAAGTGGATTCATATTCATAAGAAGAGGGAACTAAGAGACAGCATGATACAGCAGAGAGAGCCTTGGATAGGGATGAGAGGACCTGAGTTCAAATCTAGCCTCAGACACTTACTTGCTGTGTGCCTGTGGGCAGGTCACTTAATCTTTGACTGCCTCAATTTCCCAACTGTGAAATGGGGAAATAATAGCACTTTTCTCACAGTTGTGAGGATTAGACGAGGTAACATTTGTAAGGTGCTTAGCATAGTGCCTGATACACAGTAGGCACTTAATAAATGCTTGTTTCTTTCCTTCCTCTGATATTTACTAGCTGTGGGGTCCTGGGCAAATCTTTTAATCTACCTGGGTCTTGATTTGCTCATCTGTACAATGAGAAGGTTCAACTGAATGCCCTCCGAAGTCCTTCAGAGTCTTGAATCTAAAATCCTCTGACCTTCTGACTTGCCTCTCCCCCTCCAGTAATGGCACCTGTGATTTCATAGCCCCCAAAGCTAAACTGCCTACAGGTGTGGTTTAAAAGACATAAATAGCACAATGAAGCCCATTTTGTTAAGTCCTTACACCATGTAGGTGGCCCAGTGGCTAGAGTCAGACCTGATGTCAGGAACACCCATGTTTGAATCCTGCCACAGATGGGGCTTCCTAAATTGAGCAAGTCACTTACAATCTCCCTTGCCCCATCTGGAAAATGGGGATAATGCTAGCACCTTCTTCACAGGGTAGTTGAGAGTTTCAACGGAGACAATCTATGTAATGAGCTTTGCAGACCTTAAAGCACTTTCTAGCCGTTAGCCTTGATCAAAAACAAACAATTAAATTGGCCAAACATGCTAATCACCAACTGCATGTCACGACCAGGATTATTTGACTTCTCTGAAATTAGCCAACTCCTGTCAAATTCAAAGGAAAGGACTGAAGACAGCAGGGAATGTAACAGTCAATGCAAACACCAGCTGGTTTTCCTGCTCAATTCCTTGGTCCGAGGAACAAGACAACGGTGGAAACAAGTCTTTGCAGATACTCCAGTCAGGGGGCAGCGTTAGGTGAAGGACCCTTGATTGTGCTAAGTGTTCCAGGACCTCAGTCACTACTATCTTCCTTTCTATTTGGAAAAGGGAAATCAAAAGCCTTGGACGGTCTTCATCAAGACAGAGGGCAAGGGCATCTCAACATCTCTCCACCCTCCACATAGCCAATTTATTACCAAGTCCTAAAGATGCTAGCGAGGTAGCATCTCTTGAGGCAGCCCCTTTCTCTCCTCTGGCCCTGGCCCCACCCTGGTGCAGACCCTCATCATCATCTCATACCTACACTATTGCAATGGCTTATGGGGTGGGGGGGGGAGAGGATCTGCCTACCTCTCTCTTTCCACTCCAGACCATCACTATTCACCTGTGAAATGGATCCTCCTTAAGAATAGGTTTCACCATGTCAAACACCGCTGTTCAGTCGACACCAGTGGCATCTTATTACCTCTGAGAGGAATAGAAAATCCCCAGTTTCACACTTAAAGCACTTAATAAGGTGGCCCTTCCTCTTTCTGTAATAGCAAGCACCCTAGCATACACAAGATGACCTGCTAGCACAGGTTCTTTGATCTGCTTTTAAAGGGGTCAAAATCTTACTTTAATCAAACATATGTATCATTCACTTAGTTCGGGTGAAAGGTCAGCACCCTGAAAGTGAGAGATAAACAGAGAAAATAGCACAAATCAACAGACAGGGCTTCTGTCTGACCAAAGCAATACATACATAGTTAGCAGAGAGAGAAGGACCTAGGGGAGATAGGGGGGTGCTCCTTAGCAGCTACCCAGAGTCTCTACTGGCCAAATCACATGAACATTCTTTTAATGAGCGAGCCCCCAAAGCAAAACCTCACCTAAGAGCATATATATACCCTTCTCAGAGCCAGAGGGCATCACAACCCTCCTGAAGCAGTACCTAATTAGAAATTAGCAAAAGGTGTGAGCCTTCCTACCAGCAAGCTTTCCCCTAAGGCAAGTCCCTCCCCCAATGGGTTCCACCTGAGGCCTATTAATGGGTGGGGAAGATCTTCAAATCTCATTAACGCTTAGTCTCATACTTTTCACACATAAACTTTGTGATCCAGGGACCTCAGCCTCCTGGTTGTCCCACAGACAAGACCCTCCCTCTCTTGGCTTTGAGCATTTTCTCTGGCTGTCCGCCATGTCTGGAGTGATCTCTCTGCTCACCTTTGGCCCTGGACTCCCTGGTTAAAGTTTGACCTTCTGTTAGAAGCCTTTACCAGTCCTTAATCTTAGTGCCTTCCCTCTGAGATGACTCCCACCTCATCTCATCTTGTTTGTACAGAGTTGTCTGCATAGTGTTTCCCCCATTAGATCATCACTTACCTGAGAGCAGGGACTATCTTTGCCTTCTTTATATCTCTAGTGCTTTGTACGGAACCTAGCACTTAACAAAATGCTTCTTGAGTCCTGAGTGTAAGTCCTGACCCTGGTCATCTCTTTCTAAAAGAACGGAGTCATTTTCTGCCCTGTCCATGCTTTTATCCCTTTATTGAAGCTCTTTGCCCTATGTCAACACAGACTCAATATCTATGCTGAATCACAAGATTTCTGGCCTGCTTTTGAGGTCAGGGTGTATGGAACAAGCTGCTTTTAAAAGGCCTTTGACCTCATACCACTGAAAAGGTGAACTGAAGAAAGCATTTTTTTTCAAACAGCGGGATACAATGGTTTTGCTTCTCCTCCCTTGCACATTGAATGTTTCTTTGACTGTATTCTTATGTGCTGCTTTTTTCTGCATAAACCAGTTCTGCTGAGGATAATTTGGCAACTTTCTGTTTTCTTTGTTGAAATATTAACTTTCCTTTTCACTCCACACGTTCCTGATCACGAGCATTCCTTGGCTTGTTGGGCTGGCGAGCCTTTTTTTAGTTGATTGATTGATGCTAGCATCTTCCAAGCAGTAGATTTGTCCTCATTACCACACAGATCAATGGGTTTCTGATGATATGCAGACAGTTTGATGTTCGTTTTATTCTGCTGCTAGATCTCAAGGATGCAATCCTTTGATTCACAGCTAGACCTTTAAAGAACTTGTTTGAGCAAATCTGATTAAAATATTATTGAACAGAGTATCCCTGAAGTCACAGCTAAATCTTTCAAGCCCCTGAGAAATTGTCAATGGTATGGGCTTTTTTCCTCCTCATCCTTCTTAGTGGATTACATCATATCTATTTTTAATTATTGGTAGATAACTTTGTTTCTTTTTCAATACCTTCACAAAGACATAATTCCCAAGATAAAAATCAACTTTAAATTCTGAAACAATTTTTTTTTCATGAGATAAATCTCACCCCAGATAAATGTACAGGACACTTTCTTTCTTCCGTACTCTTCTCTCAGCCACGAAGTCAATGTCAGTCTGGTGGCTGATTTCCTTTCTCTCCTGACCCACTCCTCACTTACTATGAACATCCTCTGTGACATGATTGGTGCATGAGCCAAATTCCCCTCCCCACCTGCATTGAGACCAAGGTTTCTTTGCCTTTTTGTGTCATCAGCCCCTCTGCATTCTGGCCAAGCCAATGGACCCCTTCTCAGAAGCATAGTTTAAATACTCAATTGCAGCTAGAAGTTAGTGAAAAATAAGTTGTATGTTTTTCCCACCCACATTCACAGACCCCCCAAAACATATCCACAGGTTAAGAGGTTAAGAACTTCTAATCTAGACTCTCTCTCCCTCTCTCCCTCCCTCTCATTCTCTCTCTCTCTTTCTCTCTCTCTCTCTCTGTCTATCTTTCTCCACACATTGACAGATGGATATATATATATATGTGTGTGTGTGTATGTGTGTATACATACATACACATATTTAATATACATGTACATACATACAGACACACTTAAATGGCCAGAGGAATATTCAGTGCTCATGGCAAGGCCTGACCAATATAATATAAATGACAATACTACCAAGATTAGTTTCTACTATTAATTCTATACATATCAAATACTTTACAATATTTGTAAGGGGATATTTAATAAGGAGATACTTTACAGAACTTGATAGCATGGTAACAAAATTCATTTGGAAAAACAAAAGGTCTAGAATGTTAAGGGAAATGATGACAAAATAGGGAAGAAGGGGGATCTCAAATTATATTATAAAGCAGCAGTTAAAGAGTTGGTAAAGAATAGAAGGAGAGATCAATGGGATACACTAGACAAGGAGGATTCAGAAAACAAGAGAATTAAATAACTCAATGCTTGATAAAGTGGAAAACATAAAATTACCTAGGGAAAAAATCCTCCCTATTTGATAAAAACTTCTAAGAAAACGGGAAAGCAGTCTGGCAGAAATTAGGTTTTAAACAGCTCCTTACACCACATTCCACAATACATTTGTAAATGGATACATGACCTTAATATTAAAGATCATGCTATAAAAAAGAATCAGAAGAGAAACATACCAATGCCTCTCACAACTATGAGCAGGAGATGTATTCTTAACCAAGTAAGAGACAGAGGCGATTACAAAAGAGAAAGTGCTCCAAAACAGTAATAATAAGGGAAATACCAGTTAAACAACTCAGAGGTTTCACCTCGAACCCCACAAATTGGCAAAAATGAAAAGATCGAAGACACACAAAGACGAAGACATTGCTGATGGAGCTGTAAAGTGGTGCAACTACTTTGGAAGGTAATTTGGAATTGTGCCAATAAAGTGACCCAAATGCCCATAAAGGCCCATACCTTTTGGAGATCCCACTACATGGGAAGCCATGAATAAGAAAAAAGTCCTCACATACTCCAAAGTATTTACAGCAGCACTTGTTTGTGGTAGCCAAGAACTAGAAACAAGTAGATCCCCATCAGCCGGGTATGGCTAAGCACATTAGGGTATATGAATGTGATGGAATATTACTGTATTGAAAGACATGATTTATATGATGGATATGGAGAAGAATGGGAAGAAGATCTCTATGAACTGATGCAGAATAAAGTGAGTTGAGCCAAGAAAATCTACAAAGTAACTACAACAATGTACGTGGAAAGAACAATGAAACACCAAAAGGTAACAAAATCAGAAAGATCAAGCAGAACGTGACTGAAGAGAGATGAGAAGACACCCCCAACCCCCCCATTCAGGGGTGTAGGACTGAGGTCCACATGTGCTCAATGTTGTACATAGTTTTGGAAATTTTCAATGTTTTCATCGGTTTTATTGACTTTTTCTCATCTCTCTAAAAAATACCATTTGTCATAAAGGATGGCTCTCTGGGAAAGAGGAATGTTTGGGACAACTATGGTATAGAACACCATAAGAACAAAAAAGTTCAACAAAACTTCTTAAAAAAGTAAAATACCTACAGGTAAATCATCAAAGGATAGGCAGTATTCAGAGGAAGAAATCCAAGCTATCAGTAGTATGAACATTTATGCACTATTAATTAGAGACACGTGCATTAAAACAGTTCTGAGGGACCACACACATCCATCAGATTCATAAAGATGGCAAAAATGGAAAATAACAAATGCTAGTGGGATTTTGGGAAAACAGGTACCCTAAAGTGCTGCTGGTGGAGCTGTGAAGTGAATAACTAGTTCTGGAGAGAAATTTGGAACTATGCCCTCCGAAGCCATAAAATTGAACATACCCTTTCACCCAGCAATACCACTACTAGGTCTGTACAACGAAGAGATCAAAGAAAGAGGAAAAGGACCCATATAACTCAAAAATATTTATAGCAGCTCTTTTTGTGGCAGAAAAGAATTGAAAATGAAGGGAATGCTCATTAAATGGGGAATGCCTCAACAAATTATACTTACGAATGGATGGAATAATATTGGCCTGTAAGAAATAATGAAGGCGATGGTTTCAGAAAAGCCTGGGAAGACTTACATGAACTGATGTTGAGTGAAGTGAGCAGAACCAGAAAAACCATTTATATAATAGCAACTACTGTAAAGATAATGAACTTTGAAAGACTTTGGAAGTCTGATGAACACAATAGGAGGCAATTCCAAAGGACTCATGATAAAACATGCTGTTCATCTCCAGAGAGAGAGATCATGGACTCAGTGACAACTCGGGCAGATATTTTTGAAGATGACTAATGCGGTAATTTTTTTTGCACGACCATACATACTGGTATTAAAAGTTTTGTTTTTCTTGCCTTCCCAATGTGTGGGAGATGGGAGGGACAGCATTTAGAACCGAGAATCAAATAAAATTGAATTTGTTCAAAAACATGAAAGAAAACTCCCCAGATTTCTTAGAAGCAATGGTAAAAGTGAGAAGAGAGAATCCATTCTCCTGAAAGAAATTCCCAAATAAAAACTTTCCAAAGTAGAATAGTGAAAACCCAGAGCTTCCAGTTCAAAGGAAAAAAAAATGCTGCAAGTGAACAGAAAGAAAGAATTCATGTAACTACTAAGGAGAGAGAATCAAAGCTAAAGAGGTGGAAACCTTAGGATACAATATTCCAAAAGGAAAAAGATTGAGGGTTACAGCCAAGCAGAACTTGTCCAGAGAAATGGAAACTATTCCTACAGAGGCAGCTGGGGGCTCATTAAACAGAGTTCTGAACTTGGAGGCAGGAAGACCTCTGCGTTCAAATCCAGCTTCAGATGCTTACTAGCTGTGTGACCCTGGACAAGGCAATTAACTTCTGTCTGCCTCAGTTTCTTCAATTGTAAAATGGGGATAATAGCAGCACCTCCCTCCCAGGGTTGGTGTGAAGATCAAAGAAGACATACTTGTAAAGGGCTTAGCCCATAGCAGGCACTTAACAAATCCACATTCCCACTCCTCCTCCAACCAGGAGGAAAAGATGGACCTTTACAAAAAGAGCTGTCCAGAAGGAGGAATGGGGGAAGGGGATATATCAGCAAGGCAATAATCACAATATAGATGATAATTGTCAAAATGCCTATGTGTTTCTGTATCACAAAATACTCTCCACATAGAAGGCAGAAGAAGTAAACCATTTATTCAGATGCCAGAGAACCATATTCCATAAGCCACCTGACCAATCCATCACAGCAGCAAAGAATTTGATACACAATATCACAGCATGGAGCCTCACCATCCCAAAACCATCTGCCCTCTGCTGGGGTCTTGCCACCAACAAGCAAAACTTACAGCACAGCTATCACAGGTCAGCTCTCTTTTCCTCAGCTCTGTTATAACTGCTCTCTCAACACTTCCTGTGACACAACTTCCCTTTCCTTTCAGCAAACTCTTCCTACCACATGTGACTCAAGCTTCATGTGACATAGGCAGGTCACATGGCCTGTTAATGGGTAGGAAATATCTTCAAATCTAAATTGCTATTACAAGGGAGCAAGTACAAATTGAGCAGGGGAAAGGCTGGGGGGAGCAGGTGTCATTTGAGACTCATTTTGAGGTGATGCAGAGTCAAGTGAGTAGAATCAGAACAGCTTGGACAAAGCTAGCTTTCCTCCAAGAACTAGGAAATCAGTGAGTATGAATGAAAATGCAATCAGTCCTGGAAAGGGCAGGCAAGGAGACTGCGTCTTCAGGAGGGAACCGATTCCCCTCTCTGGTCACTGACTGCTCCACAGGGCTTGCCTTAATATGTCTTTTCTGCACAGCCCCTACCCCTGCATTTTAGACATAGATAGCAACCTAGTGTCCTGGGACCACTCCACAGGAAGCTGAACCCCTGTGGACAACAAGAATGGGATTGAACTTATTCCTCCATAGGTTTTATACTTCCACCCTGTCATACCTCCCCATCTCATTGATTCTGAACTTCCAATTGCAATGGTTCAAAAAGGGGGTCTCCATCCCCCACTAACCAAGGCAGCCCCCAAACTTCCCACCCCTTCCTTTGTGTTCTCTGGAGTGTCTAATCCATAGAAAAAGAACTGGCTTCTGTCTTCAGTCTTTTTCTTTTTGACTCTCTCTACCTTCTGCCTCTCACCAAATCCTGGCTCCCTCTGATGATGCAGCCTCCTAGTCCATCCTTTCCAGCACTGGCTGCACTTTGACTCCTATCTTCTCACTCTCTCTGCATTGTACCTTCCACACTCTCCCTCTACTGTCATTGCTCCCTAACTTTTTGTCCTTTGAGATTCACTCAATCCACGTTTACCACCCAATCAAGATTTGAGTTGCCTTATCTACAGACCTCCAGGACCTTCTTCTTCCTTGCTCAGTGAGTCCACTGCCTAAACCACAGTCTCTTTCTCCTCCTCCACTCCTGGCCTTTATCAAGGAGATGTCAACATATTATAAATGCTCACAGACCTCTCCATCTTCCAATTGATCAACTTACTCATTTCCCAAGAGCTACTGATTTCTACACAGATAGTCACATGATGAGACAATGGCAACCCAAACAGAGTCATTAGACAGCTCTCTCTTCTCCCCTGTTTCTCAGCTCACACTGCCCAGATGCCTTCTGCTACCATCTTTTCCCTCAACCCTGTTTCATCAGAAGAGGGCACTTATCTCCTTTTCCACACAAACTCTTCTAGATGGCCAAGTGATCTCATTCCATCCCACCATCTCCAACAGATTGCCCCCTATGGTGTCCCTCCTCTCTTAGTACTCTTCAGCTATTCACTGTCTCCTGACTGCTTCCCCATCTCTCCCACATCCTTAAAAAAGCCTCCCCTGAGCTGTCCATCCCTGCTCGCCTTCATCCTGCATCTCACATACTTTTGGGGCTAAATTCATTGACAAGGTCATCTAAAAGAGGTTCCTCCTGATGTTGCCTTAACTCTTTGCAGTCAGTCTTGCTTCCAATGGAAACTGCTCTTTCTGATAACTAATGATCTCATAATCGCCAAATCTATTCACTCAGTCCTCGGCCTTCTTCTTTTTTTTTTTTTATGTGTTCTTTCTTCTGAGCCTTTTCCTTACAAATTTAATTTCTACCTTAAGGTACTAATATTGTCACTTATTAGCATTTTATTTTTTTT
>CM053624.1:5627963-5652969 GCA_028646595.1 Phalanger gymnotis | reverse complement strand
TTGGTGAGAGCTATGAAATTGTGCAGCATCCCAGACCGATGCCCCATTGGAGCATGGAGGTCCTTGAAGGCTGTTCCGGGGTGCCCACCATCCACCAGGTTATCTCAAATTAGAATGGCTCTGAGTCTGCTTACTAGCCTTGCTACATTCGGAGATGTGACTTAAGACTGCTGTTAGCGTTTCGGGCCCACAGCAATCACGAAGCCCTTCTGCAGAAGCTGAGGAGACTGTTGATGGACCAAGGAAATCATGGAGACTTTGAATGATGAACCTCTCCATAGCCGCAGAAATCCTCTACCCTGTGCCTAATCTCAGAGGAATTCACGTTATTGATAACTCAGAGGACAATGGAAAGGTCTCTAGCGCCTGCAAGCAGGGTGCTACCTGCCACTGAGGATGGTATGTCAAGGAGGAGTGGAGTCTGTCGTGCAGTGAGGGTAAAGCCAGTAGGTAAGAGGACCAGAGGAAGGCTTCCTGGGTACTGGATATGTCACTCTCCCATGGAGGCCATAGGGGAACACCAACAGGATAAGAAGGTGTCGTAAGCTGCCCCTAGTGAAGGCAAGATCATGGGGTCATAGATTTACCGTGGGCAGGAGCCTTAGAGGCCACCCCTTTAAGAGAATCTGTCAGATAGGAATCCAGTGACTTGCCTAAGGTCACAGAGATGCTGAGGAGTGGGAGCTGGGCTTTGGTCCTGGATCTTCTGACTCAAAGTCTAGATCCTTTTCTCTGTCTTATGCTACAGAGTTTATGGGGATGAAATCACAGACCCTGAAAAGTCAGCGGTGTACATGGGACTCAGGGCTCTGTCAACTGATTTGGACTATTTTTTGGCAGGCAATTCTGGGGTTTTATTGACTCTTATGCTCCATAGTACTGATGGGACTGTGATTAACAGCATTAAAACGCATGGGTTCTGGTTACATAGTTCGTTACTTGGTGAACAATTTCCCTTGTGCCATACAGTCTGCTTATATACAATGGAATTACCTTGACTTTTCCCAATTTGTTGGAAATGTGGTTGAAAGTCTATTGACTGACAAATTCAATAAGAGAAGGTGGCTATTTATAGCTTTGGGCCTTAATATAAACCACCTCCACAATACAGACCCCCCCCCCCCATAAGATGATTTTGCTTTGCACTTTTGTTGTTAATTCGGATGTCTTCGGAGCTCTTTCCCTACCCCTTTGGGCCCTTGTGGGGTCACTTTGTTCCAGCACAGGATGCTGAGCCAGCAAAAATGTCCTTGAAACTAGAACATACTGGAGACCAAGTATAAAGGGAGAAATTCCTGGTTGGAGACATGCTCATCCTCTAAGACATGCCTGTACTGAAGCTGTTCTCCCATTTTATTTTTAATGCACTCCGGCCACAGGTTTGCCCCATGGAAATTCAGTGGAAAAGATCTCGTTTCTTATAGGGGAAAGTAGGGAATTAGATCCCCAGTAGCAGTTTCATCCTCCTTAAAAACAAAGGTTTTAATTTCTTGGTTACTCACCAGCGTTTATATGGGGCTTGAAGATTTGTAAGACAATTTTCACATATTATCTTATCTGATTCTTACAACACCCCTGGGAGGTTGGTGCTGCTATCATACCCATTTTACAGGTAGGGAAACTGAGGCAAAGAGAAGTTAAGTGACTTGCCCAGGGTCACACAGCTAGTAAATGTCTCAGATGGGCTTTGAACTCAGATTCAGAATGATCCCAGGCCCAGTTCTTTACGCACTGTCTTGCCCAGCTGCATCAATGAATATTTCTAGTTCATTTTTATCAGTCAGTCAGCTGAGACACATTCATTAAGAACCTACTTTGTTCCAGGAACTGGACATATAAAGGTCAAAGTGAAGCCTGCTTCCAGGAAGCTCCCAGGCTGGGGGATATGCGAAGACAGCATGCACACGTACGGGTATATGCACAGTAGATACAAGATAATTTTGGTGGGGATGTAGGTGGAATCTGGAAATGCTTCACATAGGAGGTAGCCCCTGAGCTGAGCCTGGAGGAGGGGAGAGGAGGGGTCTGGCTTGGGAGATGGAGCCCTACAGATGTGGTCATGGAAGGTAGGAAGACAGAAGCTGGGCTGGGGGAGAGGGAGGAGAAAACCAGTGGAGAATCTTATTGGGCAGGACTTAGTTTATCTTTGGAAAAGGAAGGAATGTTGGTGGGCAAAGAGAAGGTGAGAGGGGGATTAGGGATGAAAAGAGGAATGTGTTTTTACATATATACAGACACCTACATATATAATATATATGTATATATATACATCTATCCACATACATAATATATATATACATACACATACATTATATACACACACATATATATTATACATACATATAATACATATGTTATACATGCACATATACACAAATTTTGGCCTGTAATTTTATTGACACGAGGACCTCCTGGTGTGGAAACTCCCTCCCCTGGTAGAGTCTGGCAATTCCTGTCATTCCTGTCAGGTACAGCCTTAGAAACTCGCCCAGAGCACTGAGAGGTTTCGGTGATTTGCTCAGTGACCGCCCATTCACTTTGTATGTGTCAGAGGCAGGGCATGAACCCAGATCACAACAAGGGGTCCAACGCCAGCCCCATCTGTACCACTCTATACAACTCCAATGAGATAGAACTATAGCCCCTATAGCAATAGGAATTACATTCCTTTGCCACTTGTACATCATTATCTAGCCACATATATATGTAGACAACGCATGCATGCATGCATTTTTGACTTTATCTGCTCAAATCTGCCTGCCTTCCATGACCTTTCTAGGAGACCAGTCTCTTTCCAAAGATTCAGCATCTGCTCCTTTTTGACATGCAGAGCCAGCCTTAGGTGCCAAGGGTAAAACTGAAATCTTTGTCAAAACTGAGTCTAAGGAGAGCTAGGAGCAAGGGGACACTTTGCATGTGAATAGGTGGTTGGCAGAGGACTAATGAACGACACCAGAGGCTTCCTCGGAACCAGCCCCAGTGAGTTGCCATCCTAACCTGGGGAAAACCACAGCTCCGCTATCCCCCATAGATAATGAATCTTGGGTGGTCCGGTCCTTTTGGCGCGATAAGTCTCAGCAGATGGAAAACCATCCCACAGTGCCCTAAAGATATGTAGAACACATCCATTCTCTTCTCCAAGCAGTCAGGGATCTTAGCCCTCATGACAATAACCTTCGTCAGCTGCAAGAATCCCTACATTCCTACGGAAGCTTTGGATTCTGGCAAAATTAGCCATAAGGCAAAATTCCAGCCACGACCCCCATTTTAAATAATAGTGATGTGACTTCGACACAGCGCTTGAAAGGCTGAGAAGTGCTTTCTAGACGTTATCTTGTTCAGTTCCTACGGCAGCTCTTTGAGGTGGGCATTACCCGTAGATGTGTCAGGGGCACACAGCTGGTGAGCATCTGAGGCGGCTATGATTCCAAGTTCCCCCTTTTCTGTCTTTGTAGTCGCAGGGCACAGCACAGTACTCGGCACATAGTAGGTGCTGTATTCATTTGTCACCACATCATGTCCTCTGTCTGCCTCCACTATTGCTATTGTTGATAATATTTTCAAAAAGACTCTTCTATTGAGCTGCTTCTTGTTATGGTTATTATTCTAGAAAGGATTCCTCTTTGTCAGGAGACGTGTTGTGATAGGCCTGCCGCCCTGGCTTACTTCTCTACTCCTACTTGGTCACCTATGTGATGATTTCATAATTTAAAAAAATCCTTTAAGGCTTGCAGCGCCATTAGCATAGGTTAACTCATTTGATATGCACAAGAACCTTGTGAGACAGGTGCTATTTTCATTCCCATTTGACAAATAAGAAAACTGAGACCCAGAGAAATTAAGCGACTTACCCAAAGAGGCACAGCTAGTAAAGTATCTGAGGCAGGATTTGCAAACAAACCAGCCAGATGGCCTGAGCCTTTTTCATCCAGGCAGGATTTCAAGTTTATTGGTCCTCTGAATGTGAACCCCAGAGGATTAAGTTTGCCGCAAGATGGAGGCATGCCGGCCAGGAAGGGATGGGCTGGTTCCTGGAGGACGAAGACCCGTGTGGGTGCGTGCTTGTGGACCACCTCATTCCCCATGCTTGGCGATTCACCACCAACGTCCGGGCTGTTTCGAGATGGGCCCAGAAAGCAGGTAACTAAGTGCCTCATCCCCACGTGGAATGGGAGTAGTTCAGGATGGAGAACATCTTCCTTTGTATTGGTTCCTCAGCAGACCTGACTAAAAGGAACAGTCTATTCATTCTTCTCTTCTTAAACTGAAAGATGTCAACATGCATCTGCTGGTTGTTAATTGAGATCTGGCCTAGAAGCCAAGAAGTCCTGGGTTCAAGTGATACCTTTGATCCACACAGGCTACTTGAGCACATCGCTCAGCCTCATAATGTTCTAGGCATCTCTCCACGTTCCTTCCCTAGACCATTGCAATCGTAGGTTCCGGCCTCGTCCTGCCTGTTGGAGGCACTCAAGATGTACCAAATGTTACTTATGGGATCCTGGTGTCCAGAGCTTGGAGACGATCTGGTCTCAGCCTGTAGCTGATTGAGAAGACCCCCTACCCCGTATCATCCAGCCTGTGCTGGCACAGCCCCAGCTAGGGGTCCTTCCCCCATGACGCCCCCTCTGCACACCTCCCACAAGCCTGTTCTCTGTTGGGATGCCTCTGTGATGCTGCTCCTAAAGTTACCTCTCCATAGTTTGCCCCCCTGGTTCCTCATTCTGCCCCTTGGGGTCAAGCAGAGCCAGCCTGAGCTCCTTCCCTGAGGGAGCCTTCCAAGTCCTAACTGTGGCCATCAGGGATTATGTACCTGGCATACAATCGGTGTTTAATAAATGCTTGGCATTGTCAACTTCCCCCTAAATCTTCAATTGTTCCTGACATCAAACCTCAATCTTCCTCCTGTGACTTGTCCCCACTGAGCCTGGCTCTGTCCTCGGAATGCTTGAAAACCCCTCTCGTGTCCCCTCATTGTCCGCTTTCTACCTGTCTCCATATGACCCACCTCAAGATCTTTCCCATCCTAAAGGCAGCTGGAGGCATGACAGTGCACAGAGAGGTGGGCTTGCAGTCAGAAAGACGTGAGTTCAAATCCAGCTTAAGACACTGGCTGTGCGACCCTGGGCATGGCACTAAACCTCTGTTTGCTTTAGTTTCCTCATCTGTAAGATGGGGATAATAATAGAACCTCCCTCCGAGGGCTGTTGTCAGGCTCCAATGAGGTAATAATTGCATAGCACTGAGACCAGTTCCTGGCACATAGTAGGCACTCAATAAATGCTTCTTTTCATGGAAAAAGGACCCACATGTACAAAAATATTTGTAGCATCTCTTTTTGTGGTGGCCAAGAACTGGAAATGGAGGGGATGCCCAACATTTGGGGAACGGCTGGACAAGTTGTAGCATATGAATGTAATGGAATACTATTATGCTATAAGAAATGATGAGCAGGCGGACTTCAGAAAAACCTGGAAAGACTTGAATGAACTAATGCTGAGTGAAGTGAGCAGAACCGGGAGAACATTGTACACAGTAACAGCAACAGTATGTGCATGACTGATTTTGATAGACTTAGCCCTTCTCAGCAATGCACCGACCTAAAACAATTCCAAAGGACTCATGATGAAAAATTCAATCCACATTCAGAGAAAGAACTATGGAGTTGGAATGCAAATGGAAGCAGACTATTTTCTTTTTGTTTTGTTTTGTTTTTTTTCTTTCTCATGGTTCCTCCCATTTGTTCTAATTCTTCTGTCCAACATGACTAATGCAAAAATATGTTTAATAGGAATGTAGATGCAGAGTCTATATCAGATTATAGGCCGTCTTGGAGAGCGGGGAGGGGAAGGAGGTGGAGGAAATTTCAAACTTGTGGAAATGAATATTGAAAAATAAAAATAAATTAACTTAGAAAAAAATGCTTGTTTTGTCCTTCCCTTCTGTCCTCTGGACCTTCTCCAGCTTCTCTCTGCCTTCCTGAGCATGGCTCCCTAGAGTGGAGACAAGACGCCAGAAGTGGCCTGAGCAGGCAGGGCTGAGGGCTGACAGCGAGTGATCCCTCCTTACTCCTGAACTCTACCACTCCTATGAGGATGTCTTACACTCTTTCTGCTGCCCTGTGTTACACACGACTGTTTATAGAAAGATCTTGTTTCCATTCACGTCTCCCCCATCTTGTACTTGTCAAGTTCCTGTCTGGAGACTGACATAAGTTTATTTGTGACAACCAAATTTTACCTTATTAGATTTGGCCTGTTGGACTTCTAGCTTGTCACAGAACTGTTTTGGATCCTGTCATTTCTCATTTTCCAAATAAATTTGACAGCATGATGCTTTTGTCTAAATAATTGATTTTTTAAAATGTTAACAGCACAGATCCCCGGGGCTCACCACTAGAGACTTTCCAAGTTGGATGTCAACTTTAAATTCCACTGTCTTCCCTTTCTGGAAAACTAAGATGTGCCCTTCTCACATGCAAATGTGCTTGTGGTGAACATCTCACTTATTTCCTTCCTCTTTTCATGTTAGAGCAGACTTTTCTTTCAAAGAGGAAGAAAAAAAATGTAGCTTCTCACCAATGGGAGAGCAGAGAAGAGAGAATCCTGGAGCTATGTTCTCTATATAACAATGCCTTATCTTTATATCCCTTTATATTTACAAAAGACTTTTGATACATATTAGTCTCACAGAAACTCGGTGAATAGCCAAGGTAGCATCACTAGATCCATTTCTACAGATAAGAAAATTAAGGCTCCAAGAGTTTGGAGCAGGAAAGGACCTTGGAGATCTGCCCAGTCCCTGAAGTTACAGAAGCCTGAAGCCCAGGGAGAGGAAGAGTCTCAGTCCATGGTGAGAGCTCCCCCGAGTTTTAAACCCTGTATCCTAAAGCCCAGCTCAGTTCTCTCTTCTGCATCGGGGAAGAAGCAACGGAGAACCGACTCCTTTTTCAGCATATAAGGAGGAGGGTGACGGTAGGGAGACAGCCTTAGAGTAAGGAAAGGCTGAGTCCCAGATTGCGACTGACGCTTGACCGCCGTGTGACTCCGGGAGGAGCAGGGAGTTTCTTAGGTATCTCTCTAAGAGAGCGGGTTTGGGGCTGCTTTCATACAGAGGATTTTCTCACTGGGAGCTCCCTCTAAAGCCCCAGGTCTGGTCCAAGACCAGAGAAGAAGAGATATTTTAGAATACCGTGGGAAAGTTCACCACGCCAGCCTGTCTCCTTGGGGTCTGTGCCTCCGAGGGTCATCTGCTTTAGAATCGAGGGAAAAAACCCAATGGCCATGGAGGCCAACTCTTTCAATCTTCAATAATTTCAAAAAAAAAAAAACCAAACAACTCAAATACCAAATAAAACTAGCATTTCCATGTATAAAGCAGAACAGACAAAAGAGGATTCTGTATGTGTCTGAACCTTGTATTTGTACCTTGTATGTTTGTACCCTGTATCTACATCTCGTAGGGAGGACTCCTCTCTCCAAGCAAATTTATGTTATTTTCAAAGTTGCCCTGCTTGGTTGTGTTTCCCAGCGACCTTTCTTCTGTTCACATCTGTGAATTAAAAAAAATGCTTCCGTGATTCTCTGTTCTGTTTTTATTTTCATGTTGGCAATTCTATTATTTCCTCTTCACCCTCAAGAATAACTTCCCTCCCCAAATGAAAGAAAGACAAACAAAACCCTTGTTTTGTTATGCAAATATTCCTAGTTAAATAAAATATGTTCTTGTCTGAGAATCTGTCTCTTTCTGCACCTTGGGTCCATCCCCTTGATGGGAGGTGGTACCCTGCTTCATCATGGGTCCTCTGAAATTGTGGTTGGTCATTACACTCATCAGAGCTCTTAGATCTTTCCCAATTGTCTTGACCATATTTTCGTTATTGTATAAATTGCTCTCCCAGTTCTTCTCCCTTGATTCCGCATCCGTTCATACAAGTCTCCCCAGATTTCTTGGACACTGTCCATTTCAACATTTCTTACAGGCACAATAATACTCTATTCCATCAAGATGCCATCAGTCATTTGGTCAGTCATTTCCTAACAACCCTGTAGTTTCCAGTCATATGCTAAAATAAACAGAGCTCCTAGGCCTAATTTTTATACTTATTGCCCTCTTTTTCTGTTCTCTTTGGAGTATAAATCTAATAATGATATTATGGAGTGAAAGGGTTTGCACGGTTTAGAAACCATTTGCAACCCCTAGGTCACACAGAGGTAGAATTTGAATCCTGGTCCTCTGACTCCAAACCCAACCTCTTTCCACTGTACCTGCCTATTCACTGAATGGGCATTGCTTTACTCAGTGTGAGAACTCAGAAAGAACTTAGCTAAAAAAGGCAAAGGTCTCCCCCTGCACTTGGCCATCTCTACTTGTCCTGATCTCTATCTGGCCACTAGGCTCTGGAGGAGAAAGCGAGGCTGGTGACTTTGCACAGCCCTCCCTCACTCAAATCAAAGTCAACCGCAAGTCATGTCATCGTCTCCCTGGTGTCATGGCGCTCTTCGAGAATGAAGGATAAACCACAAGTGCTTCTGCAGCCAAAGCCCTTTAGTCTTCACAAAATAAAGCAATTGGACTGGAGTCCAAGGCAACACCCCTAATCTGTAGTGTGGAATGTTACAGCAAGGCTTAGGGGTGAAAGGTTTGGTCAGAGACAGCTCAATTTTTCTCTTCCCAGGGCAAAATGGAGACCAGGGCTCTGCACTTTTTGGTGTAACATTTGTTAAATGAGTATTCTTTGTTTCCAGTGGCTTTCCTGGATGTGACGTGTTCACTGTTGGAGGATCTGAGAAGCTGGGTTTTACAGTTCAAGGAGGAGATGGATTTCTTTTCTCTTCTGCTCTCCCAGGGTGGGCTCTCACCCGCTGTCTCTGGTGCCCACCTGAAAATCAAAAGGCTTCCCCTCTGCCGTGCTGGGAGCTCAGCCTTGATTGAAGCCCTGTCAAGTAGCCAGGGTATCTGGGATTTGGGAATAACATTTCTCCTTCTTCTACAACAGATCTGGGTCTAATCAAAACCCTTAATTAAAAAAAAATGCTCAGGTACTTAATTTGAATTGCTTATTTGCATAATACTGGAGGACAAAAGAAATCCATTCTGTATTCCGTATCTCTCTGGTAGGCCAAGTCATGCCCCCTCCTGACCCGTCATGTAACAAGGGCCAGTCATAGGAACAGATCAAGTAGAAAGAAAGCTGTTTTTTGTAGTGGGTTTGGGGAGGGGATGTTCAGGGGAAGGGTACCCTCTTCCAAGAAATGCCTTTGCCACTTTCTCCAAGATGCCTGGAATTCCTTTAAGGAACAAAACATGCCTTTTCACAATGTGTGTGTGTGGGGAAGGCATAACATGCAACATCCTTGGAAGAGGGGACATGTTGATTTAAATTCACACTAAGGTGTAAATGACTGATGTAAAACACTCCTGAGAGCAAACTCTAATGTGGGAGGAGAGAAGGGGAAGCAGTGAGGTATAAGAAATATAAGGTGGTGAAGTAGAAAGAATATTGGATTTGGAGCCAGAAGACCTGGGTTCTAATACTGACTCTTTACTTTCTGTGGCCCTGGGCAAGTATTTGGGTCTCAGTAACTTCATCTGTAAAATGAAGAAATTGGCCAGCTTTCAATGCTAGGATCTCCTATGGGTCACTAGACTCCTGAGATTGTGGGAGGGCATCAAGGATCTGCAATAGGGAAGGGAGGAAGAAGAGGTGTTTGGGAAGAGGGAAAAGTGCACAGAAACGGGAGGCTTTGGACGCTGAACACAATCTAAGTGGCCTCACAATACAGCTTTAGAGCTAATTGTCCCTGGCCAGGGTTTGGTTCAATTTCTCAAGTAAAGTCCATTTCATCCATTCATTTACTTATTCACTCATCTATTCATCTCCTGGCTCTCATCATGGTATTTTGTAAAGTGTGGAAATATGGGTTCAAATCGTATTTCACGTCAACAGTGACGATAAGGGGTTGGTTATAGGAAAACTTGATAGGAAAAGATCAAGCAGATATTCAGACGCTATGAGGGAAACCTCGAACTCACCAGGAAAGGCTTTTTATAAAAAAAAAAAAATTCCCCTCCAAGGCTTGGCTCAGGGGATCACCTCCCCTCCTCAAAACCACCTGCAGCTGAAAGTGTTCTCCCCTCCCTCCAGTTTTCTTACAAACAGCGCCTGGAGCTCTGCTTTGGCTCCCTCACACCCAGGCTTGTATTTTGCGAATGTGGATCAAAGGAGACAGTTAGTACAACGCTTTTAGAGCCTTAAAGAGCTCTGGAGCCCTTCCTATTTCTCTGCCTAAGTGTTCAGGCCAGCTCCCCTTCCTAAAGAACAGAAGATACCTCAAGTCAGTCTCCGGATCCTTCCCCTTCTCAGGAACTCCAGTGTCTAGCAGACCCGGGGCATGTGCCAAGCACATCCCAGGCGTTTAATAAATGCCTGATGAATTGAATTGAATGTTTGTTGAATTTGAATTTGAACTAAGTGGAAGGTTTGACTCTAGCGATTTCTAGGAGCCCATAAAACTATGACTGTAGCATATTCAAAGCCATTCTTGAAATTAGGTGGAATTGGACAATTCTACTGGTGGAAAAAAAAAAAGCGCCGGCGTCCATTGATTTCATTGCGAAAGTGGCTCCCGCCAGGTACCTCTGCTTCCACGTAGAAGTGATTTCTCCGAATGGCTTCTGTTCTTCTCTTCTTAAATGCTCTTATCTGTCATAAAGCACCAGCCAAGCACAGAATTAGTACGTTGGAAGAAAGAGCTTAATGAGCTAAGACGTTTCTGTCTTGGAGAGGAGAAGCACCTAGTTTGCTTTAGTATAAAGAAAGGAGTCTGGGAAGAAAGGAAGAATGTTTGGTAAGACTGAGTGGGAAAAGCTGTGTGGCTCTGTCCTCTTCCCCCAGGCTCCAATAAAGCGTCTCCCCTTAGAGCGGCCCGGCCCTTAAAAAACAACCCCCCCCCCCCCCCCTTCATCTTTCGCTTTCACTCGGGCCGGTCTATCTTTCATTAACAAACGCTCGGCGGCGAGAAGCAGCCGCCTTTTTTTTTTTTTTTCCCGGTTAATTTTCTGGCATCAGATGGTCGGTAATAGATCATCATTTGCAGCAGATGACTTTGGAAATAGCTGACTATTAGCAACGTAATTGTCCTTGAATGTACAATACACATTGTGCAGCGAGCGCTCACGGAGTGGACTTCCAGCAGACAGTGAAATGAGCAAAGATCGGCTCCAGCTTTCCATCTGGATCGAGTTCTGGAGCCGCGCGGACAAGACGGATGAGGGAGGGAGCCTCGCAGCACTGGCTCGAGCTATGCGGAGGGCCCCTCCCCCCACACTCACTCCCTTATTTTTTATTTCCTCCCGGGCTGATCCGTGTCTCCAACACCAGCAGATGTTTAGCCGGCCAGGGAGCAGGGGCTCCGAGCTCGGGCACAGACTAATTTCCTGGATCTGGAATTGAAGCCGTGGCTTAGCATTATGCAGATATGATATACACGCATGCAATACACAAAGAACATATACAAAAGCTACACATTAGCGTTATATATACATACAATATGTTCACAGATGCAACACACACGTGCATATGTAATATATCCATATTAGCATTATATATGTAAACATATACAATACAGTCCTGTATATATATCACACATTAGTATTATATAAACCTAGATAATATATGCACACATATAAACAATACACGCCTGTACATATATAATAAAAATACACATTAGCATTATATGCACACACATAATGTGCGACACAAATATACACATGTAACATATATACATTAGAATTGTACATACATCTAGAACACACATATCTAATACACATACACGTATAAAATGTATATATACATTACCATTACATATACCACAATGTACGCATAAAACACACACACCTATAATATGTACATACTAGCATTACATACACACATATAGCATTATATACATGTATTTACAGGCACTATATGCAATAAACACATAAATACACACAAATACTACTCACAGACAATACACACATGCATGTGCAGAATATAGCAGCGGCATTATACACGCATACAAATGCACATGTATATAATACATACATTAGCATCATATATACACATACAATATACACACATATAAAACACAAATATACAGTGTAACATTTATACATTAGCATTATATAGACATGTAGAACAACGGACATGTAATACACATACTATGTATGTGTATACATTAGCATTATATATACATATAAATATACACACATAGATATATAATATGTACACAGTAGCATTACACACACATATGTAACCTTACACACATATATTTACAATACTACATATACATGAACACGCATGGATACACGAATGTAATGCACGTGTTTAAAAGTAATTTTAAATAGCTATTTGAGGCTAGTGGCCTCGTACTGAGACAGCTCTATTGGTGATATGTTTTATGCAGCGGGCTATGCTTAGTAAGAACAGCTAGAACTTATATAATTCCTCGTTCGATCCTCACAGCAGCCCTGGGAGGGAGGTGCCGTTATTATCCCCATTCGACAGTTGAAGAAACTCAGGCAGACAAAGGTTAAGTAATTTGCCAGGGTCACTCAGTACAAATATCTGAGACTGGATTTGAACTCAGATCGTCCCAACTCCAGGTTCTCCCTGCTGCTGTTACAGAATCATATAGCAACGCAGATGCTCTAGAACCGAACCCTGCAGTAGTTGATCGGGTTCTAGCAACCTTAGCTCATCATAGAGTAGAATCTTCCTTTTGAGGAATCCATGAGAACCTGGGTCCAGGGAAACCTTAGGGAATGTGAGATTTCGAGGGCAGGGGCTTAGCACAGAACTACCCAATAGGCACTTAACAAATGTTTATTGATTGGTCGATCAATTGTTTGCCTTTTGTCTTTGTAGCTGGAGCCCGTGGCACATGGTAAGAGCTTGATCAATGCTTGCTGATTTATCGATATGTGTGGTACCTTCAAGCCCATCTCTGGGCTAAATTCAGAAGGTAATGTATAGCAAAAGATACATATCCCCAATTACTTCTGTGGTTGGGAAGGGTACGGCATGAAGCAAAAGGTAGAAAGAGAACATGGCTTGTAGGAGAGAGCTGGGTTCAAATCCAGCCTCCAAAGCTTATGGTGGGTAATCCTCCTGGGCCTCAGTCTCCCCATCTGTAGAAGGAGGAAAACAACCCTTATTCCACATCTCTTAGAGGCCAGCCTGACATTGAGGAGGGAGGACTGGCCTTGGAGCCAGGGAGACCTACTTGGGTTCATGTCCCACCTGTGACCCACTGCGTGACCCTGGGTGAGTTACTTGCCCTTTCACTGTCGTCAGCCAGAGGCGTTAAACACTTTCCCCCAGCCCGCAACCCTCCAGCAGCACTCCTGAGAGCGGCCCCAACCAGTTTTAAATGTAATTGGGAAATATCTAACAAAATAAATAAAAATACAATAAAACACAAAATGACATTACGTTTTTAAACTAAGTCACTATGCTGCCCCACGCATCCTCATGTACAGTTTTGTGGCCTGGTTTCACACGAATCTGACACCACTGACCTGATTGACTCTGGCTATGCTTCCGTGGAAAGGTGGCAACCTTAATGGGGAGAGGGGATTTCTTCATCTGGGAGGTCCCTCTGCCGACAAGGCCCCAGGTCCAGTCCCTGCTCCTACGCTATTTCTCTCTTAGAGTCGCACAGATCAAAGAGATTAAGGTTTGTACATTAGATGTTAGCAGTTACAGAAGCTGGGCTACAAAGCATGCTAAACTAAGGGAAGGGGGTGGATGAGGACAAAAAAAGGGCAGGGATGCAGATGATAAAGAGGCTGCTTGTGGTAAGGGCCTGAAGGCTCTGAGTCTCAAAGGGAACTCTGGACTTGCCGCCGACAATCTGGGTTTGAATTTCATCCCTGCCATCTGTTCCAGATAGCACGACTGGGGACAAAGTGCTCAGTGGTCACCTCTTTGGGTCTTCATTTGTTCTACCCTAAGATGAAAAGGTTGGACTTGGATGACCTCTGAGGTGCCCTCCACCCATGATCCTCTGATGCTGTTTTCTCGAAGGACTCTTCTTATTCGAATATCCCAAGGAGAATTGAGAGAGAAGCAACCTGATGCACAGAGAGGGTCCAGTTCCTGGCTTGGGTAGTCACCAAGTCGTTGGCTTTCTGGGACTCAGTTTTCCTCTTTTGTAAAATAAGAGATGGGGGCCAGAAGGCCTCTAAAGTCCATTTTCCAGCCCTAGTTCTGTGGAGATTCCTTCAGTCCTGGACTTAGGAGTCACTTCTGAAGACAGACAGCCACACCACATTGCTCCAGGGGCCATGCCGTCAATTTTTTTTGGGAAAGACGAAAAGGGCCATCCAATGGATAGAAGCCTTTTTATTCCGGAAAGGGGCTCCGAGGCGTGTCCTGTAGTCAGGACAGAAAGAGCCGTGCACTTTGAGCTGCCAGTGGCCACGTAAGAGACCAAAGGAAACAACATGGGTAAAGCATGTTCCCTTCAAATGTGATCAAAATGTGTTTGTTTTATTCTCATCCTCCAATACTACATCAAATGATAACATTCAGTTGTCAAGAAAAGACTCTTCTGTGTTCAGTGCTTAGGTTATCAAGGCAGATGTGAAGAGTAAGTCACCAGGGGACAAATCCCATCTAAAAAGACTGAACAAAGGCTTGGGCTCTCCAGGCACTGGGCATGCTGTGCCTGTCTGGGCAGATGCTGGAGATGAACCCATCTGATCAAGGCAGAAAATATTCCGGACCTAAACAAGCAACGCAGCTCTCCAAGTCCAAGGAAACCCGTGATCGTCATCATGCCTCTAAGAGCGAGCCAAGCCTGGCCCAAGGTTGCCTCTCCCATGTGGTATCACAAGCTACAAGCGTCCCAATTAGTCCCTGGCAGTGTGAGGCTGGCAGTTGCTAGAGTGGCCTGGGGTCCTGTGGGCTTGTGGGCTTCCAGGACTCTCCAAAGACAGACAGCTGCTTCCACCCAGTGTGGGCCAGCCAGGATTGCTGTTCTTTTGCAGCCTGGCAGAGGTTGGGCCGTGCTCTCATCCTTTCTCCTCTGCTCACAAAGTGAGATTCATTCATTCTTTCCGTCATTCACTTGAACAGAGGTAGCCCAGGAGAGATATGGGTTCATATCTCTCCTGGGACACTTCCTCGTTGTGGGCTTCTGGGCATGTCTTTCATTCTCCCTCATCCTCAGTTTCCTCCTCCATAAAAAGGGTATAACGATGGCCATGGTACTCAGCAACCAGCGTTCCTGGAGACTCAAAGGCGGTTCTCCGGCAAAGCGCTTTTCAAACCACGAGGCAGCTGCAACTGCTGTTATACCTTCCTCTGGGTGACCGAATGGTTTTCTTCTATTTCCATCCTCAAGATCAGGAATAGCCTTTAGAATTCAAGATGCTCCAGTCTTTGAGCCTGGGGAAAAGAGGCCCAGGAGGGCCGGCTTCTGTCCTCGGCCGCGTGACCAAGAGGAGGTTGCCTCGGGACTAGGAGCCTCCTTCCAAATCAGGCACCGTCTCCTCTGTGTGTGAACGTCAGCTGTTATTATTATCGGGGCTGGAATCTACAAAGTTTCTCAATTCGGTTCACGTTTCTTGGGCGGTGAATTTCTCAAAGCTAAGTCACAACAGTCGTGACGTCGTTACAGCCTAAACGTGCAGCAACAGCACAGCGCTGGACTCTTACCACATTGGCAGCTAACATTTCCGTAGCACTCGCTCTGTGCCAGGCACTTGCAATTATTATCTGGTCTGGTGGATCTTTACAACAACCCTGCATGGCAGGTGATATCATGACCACCATTTTACAGACGAGAAAATGGAGGCACAAAAGTCAAGTGACTTGCTCAGGGTCACACAGATAGTAAGTATCTAAAGGCTGGATTTGAACTCGGGTATTTCTGACTCCAGGCCCAGCACTCTATCCACCGCTCCACATGGCTGCCCGTGTAACCCGAGCCAACAACAATCTGTCCCATTCTTTCATTCAATTAAAAGTAGTGGTTATGTTATTTATGTGGGTCATAGTTTAGGTAGGGACTTGTCCCAGAACCATCTCTATCTGGACTTCACCAAAAGGGTGCAAACAAGAGAACAGTAATAGTAGAAAGAATAAAACCGAAGCAGCAGCGCAGCGGCAGCGGCGGCGGCGGCGGCGGCGGCGGCGGCGGCGGCGGCGGCGGCGGCGGCGGCGGCAGCGGCAGCAGCAGCAGCAGCTCACAGCTGCATAAGGAATTAAGGTTTGCAAAGCACCTTTATATGAATTATATGATTTGATAAAAATCATTGTAGGTATGGTTCCATCCTATTTCTAGCAAGCTAGGTCCAATGTGAATAACTTTGAATTGCTTACTGCATTTGCCTTCATGGCAGGAAGAGAATACAGAAAATGAAAGCTACTTAATATAGACTTTATATTATATCAACAATAGCATGACCTGGAGAAGACTGGGTGGATGAGGGAACACAGCCAGGCTTCTGGATCAGGAGTCTAAAAGCCTGGGTTTGAATCTTGCTTTTCTTGCTGGTCTGACAGTGGGCAAGTTATTTTACTCCTCTGAGATTATCTTTCCTCATCCTTAAAATTAAGGTAAATAATCTCTAAAGTCCCTTTTAGCTCTAGCTCACCCACAAAATTGGGCTAATAAGCAAGGTGAGCCAGCTATCCTAATTCGAGGAGGCAAACTGAGCTTTGTGTGTGAAGAGGATGGAGGAGAGCATTTAAGCAAAGGTCAGTAAAAGACCTGGTATGTTCATTATTCAATACTATAGGCCCCCTGGGCAGAGGGAGCAAATGGATGAAACATTTGGGAAACACATCCTAAGCTTGTCACAAAGAAAGGATTCAGTATGGCTTGACTTACCCTAACAACTATAGGAGTTCTTTTTCAGCCAAGAGCTAATATCACTTGGTTTGCCTCAATAATAGTCTAAGTACAGAGAATCACCAAGGGAATTGTCATGCTTGGACTGCCTGGATGCTAAAGCAGAAACAGTGGGATACTTGGGGGGCAATGTTCACTTGGCTTTAGAATTCACACGGGAAAGAAGAAGAGGAAAACTGGACAGAGCCTGGCACAAACCCTAGCTTTATAGAGAGCAGATCTCAGAGGATTCGGAAGGACTGGTAGGAAATCTTGGCCTCAAAAGGGTAGAATGGAAGTCAGTCCAGGAGGGATGGGAAGCTTTCAAAAGTGAAATCAGGAAGATGCAGAAATAATTCTGAGGAGGAGGAAAAGGTGAAGGTCTCTAAAGAGCCTGACATTGATGCTGAGGGAATTCAAACAGCAACTTAACGGAGGAAGAAGAAAGGGCAAGCAGTAGAAGGACGCATACGAAACTGGGTCATCGTCCCACAGGAAGAATTTCAGGAGCACCAAAGCCCAGAAAGAGCTTAGGCTAGCAGTGGTTGTTAAGGCTTATACAAAAGACTTATTTATTTGTATTTTTAGCCATTCTGAGGCAAGAGGAAAATCAAAGGATGGGTAGGATTCCTATGTGGAGATGATAGGATGACGGTGACAGACATCTGTGAAAAGGCAGAACCACTCAACTCATTTTAACATCCGTTTTCCTCTTTTAAAGAGAATTATCTCTGGACTGGGGATGCCACAGCAAAAATGGTTAAGAGAATTAGAACCCAAAGGAGTGAAGAGATGAGAAGAGGACACTTGGCTGTCCTTAATGAATTTATATCACCCTGCTCAGACAATGAGGGTCCTAAAAAACCCCGCAGACTGTGATTGTTTGAGCCGCTGTTGCTGCTTTTGGAGAGATTGTGGAGAATGGAAGTGGTGCTGTAGGAGAGGCGAAAGGCAAACATCCCAATTTTCACGAATAAGATAAGGTGGATTCTGTAAATTGAAATGGTAGTGAGTAGTGCAGAGCATAGAGCGCTGGGACTGCAGTCAGGAAGACCCAAGTTCGAATTTGGCTTCTGATACTAGCTGTGTGACCCTGGACAAATCATTTAGCCCTTTGGCCTCAGTTTTCTCAACTGTAAAATGGAAATATAATAACACCTACTTCCCAGGGTTGTTCTGAGGATCAAATGAGATAATTGTGATAAAGCACCCATCGCAGTGGGTGCTATATAAATGCTCCTTCCCTTTCCCTTCCCTTATAGGCTACTAGGAAAGCCAGGCTTTGATTAATGCTATACCATTCAGGGGGATACTGCAGAGACAGCAGATTTCATCAAAACATTTAATCCAAGCTCTCATATTATTCTTGTGGACAAGATGGAGAGATTCTGCCTAGGTGTCATTGCTATTAGGTGGATCTCGAACTGGTTGGATGGGTGGACCCAAGGAGGAGTGGTTAATTCTTTAATGGTTGTTAGTAAGGATGTCTCTAGTGGGTGCTAGCCCTGTGTAGTTCCAAGTTTATCGAGGATGTGAATGAAGGTGTCAATGGCACACTCAACTCACTCGCAGATGACTCCAAGATGGGAAGGATGTGAGAGTGGTGAATGTGAGAGCCAGGATCTGCCAAGATCTGGACAGTCTAGAGCTGAATCTAATGAAATGAAATCTGATGGAGAAGAGATGAAAGTCTTACATTTGAGGTCAATAAAATCATCCCCAGAAATGCAAGATGGGAAGCATGGGGCTGGGAAGCATGGGGCTAGAAAACAGGTCTTGTGAGAAAAACATGGGGGTTTTAGTGGGTGTACTCAAAATGAGTCAACATGGCAGCCCAAATGCTGACGTCATTAACTCGTGGAGCCCAGGGCCCCTGAAACTTCAGAGAACTCTAGCTCTGGGGTCCTTGGTTCATTTTCCCAAGGTTTTATTGTTGAGTCATTTTGCAATCTTGTCTAACTCTTTAGTTTGGATTGTTTTGGAAAATCAGTTCTGTGAATCCTGGTCTGAACCTCCACCATGGAATTCCTCTATTAATAATCATGGAGCAGCAGCAACAAACCAAAAAACCCACTCGATTAAGATGCAAAACGATGTGAGTAACAAGAGGAAGTGAAGGGGCATCGCGATCTACTCCCGAGGACAAATGCGTACAAGACTGGGGGATCATGGTATAATCCCCCTCCCCAGGCTCACCCGCCTTTGGCTTTACTGCTTCCTCCCCCACCGTGGTGGGAGAAGAAATTAGACTTTGCCAGAATCCCAGTCCAATTGTAAAAACTATTTAGCAATCTTCTGAAGCCTCCCATCTTGGCTCCTAGTCATCCCAGCCATAATCACTCCATGGACTTTCTCTTCCATCTTTCCACCCCAAACACAGCCTTTAACCACCCCGTGTCTTCCACAATCCTTTTTCTTCCTTTTTCTCCTTTTATCTCTATAGTGGCCCCTTTGTTTTCTTCCTGCTTCCGTTTTACGCTTGTGAATGCCACTACCTGTCCTGGTCCAAGGCCCCTGGAGTTTGGATGTCCTGGAGGGGTCTCCAGGGATAGCTTTCACTAGTCTCCTGGTGAGTCAAGAGCTCCATTAAGGACAAGGCCATTCCCACTGACATTACATATGAACTGAGAGTGTGTGATGCTCAGAGGAGGCCATGCCTTCTCTGTCCCCTACCCTGATCAGACCCCATTTGGAGTAATGAATTTAGTTCTGAGTTAGTTAGGAAGGTCATTGGCAGGCTGGAGGCCCCTCAGAGGAAGGTGATCAAGATAGCGAGAGGATTTAACACTCAGAGAGGGTAGTGGGGTGCCAGTGAGCCCCAACTTGAGCTCAGAAGCTCTCATTACAAATCCAGTAAGCTTTCACCAGCTCTTAGCATAGTGTTTGGTACATTGGAAGCACTTAATATACATGTTTGAATTGAATCATTAATTCTTTCCGCCATGGTGTTACCCTCATCTTTGGACTCTGGGCTCCAAAAAATCAAGACGGAAAGAAAGCCAATTTGAGTCATACTTGATTTCACCTTGGTCTTGTTGAGTTGTAGGATTTATGAATGTGATAATTTTTTGCAGTGTATGTACAGTGGCGAAAAGAAACCTGAGAGGTGGACTTTGGCCACAAGAACCCCTATCCCTTTGTGTACCTGGTGATGACTTACAATGCCTGGTATCTAGTAAGTGCTTAATAAATGCTTACTGCCTGTCTGCCTACCCTTGGTCTTGCCCCTAGTCTTGCCAAGAGCCTATGTGAAAAAGAACTGGGAGATGTAAAGGCTCTCTGTGACCATCGTTAAATGAACTAGGAATGCAGAGGCATAGACCTCAAAAACAGTCACAATCTGAGGGTCTCCTATAATAATGGTAATTAGTAATAGCTAATACTTAACATAACGCCCTCTGCTTTACAATCATTCTCTCATGTGATTTCCCCCTCTCTCCACAACCAAGGCGGGGCGAGGGGCTATTGTTATCCCCATTTTACAGATGAGGAAACCAGGGCAAACAGAGGTGAAGTGACCTGCTGAAGGTCACATAGCCACGAAGTGTCTGAGGCAGGATTTGAACTCAAGTCTTCCTGACTCCAGGTCTGAGCCTCTACCATATCTAGCTGTCCCTTTTATACCCCCAAAAGAACATGCGTCTTTAAACTGATTGGCTAATTCAAAGACTTCTCATGCCATCTCCCCAGCCACATTCGGGGGTACCCTGAAGACAAACCTGGGTCCTTGGTCAGTGGCCAGTGGGCTCCCGGAAGGATGCCCGACGGTCCCAGACCCCGAGGAGGAGGGGCATCAGGAGGCATCGGCTGGACACCCACTCCTGTTTCTGCTGGGAAAGGCCAGGCTGCTTCTGCACTTCATCTCTGGCCCTGTTTCTGCCTTTATTTCCATGACAATGCCCGGCAGTGCCGGGGGCACTGCCAGCGCAATTGGCTGCCTCTGCTCAGCTCAGGCCCCTCACTGTTAATCTTTCTAAATGATTTTCAGAGGTTCACACCTCAAATCAGGATGTGTTTGCTGACGGGCTTCAGGGAGCTGCAGGGTCTGAGGGGGGCCTGGGCTGCTCACTCCCTCTGACATCTGCTGCGGGGAAGAGGGGAATTACCCTGAGTGCTTCTCACCGAATTTTCCAAGTACTCTCAGGTGCTATTTCTGAATGGTACCACTTCCCAGTGGAGAGCCTGGGCAGGGCCTGTTTACATCACCGACTTGCTGCATGCATTGGAGCAAGACACAAGGGCCTGTATGCCTCAGTGTCCCGATTTGTAAAAATGAGCATTTGTCTCAGAGCTTCAAGCAAGAACCAACGGCCAGGACTGAGGACTGACTGTTAGTGGTGGTGAGAGGCAGAGTGTGAATTCCAATGTGGTATGTGTGGCCCAGATCGCTGGGTCTGGGCTTGGATCCTGCACTTGGGCAAGCCACTGCCCTGTACAGAGGAGAAAAGCATAGACAACCTAATCGCAAGTAGCATTTCTAGGACGCTTTCAGGTTTCTGTCTGTTAGCTCATTGGATCCCCAAAAACCTGGGAGGCAGAAGTGATTGCTATCCCCATAAGGAACCTGAGACTGGAGAGTTTACCTGACTTGCCAGTACTTTTAGAATCATTATCATCGTCAAATACCTTTATTCGTAATAGTGGACAGGAGCGGGGTTCTGTTTGGTTGCATATTCTGATATGATACATCAGCTAACAACATGAGAATATCAGATAACTGGTGGTCTCATTTTCACAAGGTTCCGTGGAAGCCAGTGTTCAAAGGTACCTTTTGGTGTAAATAGGAAATCTGTGTAGATGAAAAAAATCAGTCCTATAGACCAGGGCAGCTGGAAATCCAGGATAAATGATAACCAGCTGAACTCAAGGCAAGCTCTAGATGGGCTGTGGGATGCTTCAGGCAAATGGCAAAGGAAGGGGCCGCTATCTGACTGGTGACAACACACTCCTCTGTCCACCTCTCAGTCACTCCCATTTCTATGGCCCTTCTGGGGTCACCAAGCAGCTCCCTGGAAATTCCTTTTGTGAGGGAGGCAGTCCTAGGATCACTGTCCTGTCAGGGGAGAGCAGCTGAGGACCTAGCGTACCCTTTGCCCAAGGTCACACAAGGAGTGAGTATTCACACTAAAATGCAAGCCTAGCTCTTCCTCTCTCTGAGTTCTCTAAGTAATTCTGTGCTTCTCAGATTGAATCTCTTGGCTTCATATTTCTGGGCTCCACTCTGAGACAGAGACCGGACTGTGCAATCCTGGCTTCCTTCCGATTTGACCTCTTCCTCCTCATTTCTAAAGTGGCTGGGATGGGTCAAATCGACGCTCCTTTTCAGGCTTAAATGCCAATGATATTAACGGGTAAATTGTTTTCTTTCCTCTACCTGTTGACAATGAAAACAAAGCAAAGGTATTTCGCCTTTTGAAGACAGTCATTATTAATTATTATATTGTTATTTTTGCCTTGTAAACGTGTTCTGGGGAAAATTGGATTTGGAGAGTCAAAGGATGTGAATTTAATTTCCTGGTTCTGCTTCCTCTCTGGGTAGTCTTTGGCAAGCATGTCCCCTCTCTGGACCCCAGTTTCCACGTGAGATGATGTGTATAAAGTGCTTCATAACCATAAGGCACTAAACAAAGTTCAGCTGTTATTTTTAAAGAGCTTTTTTTGTTTGTTTTTTGCAGGGGGGAAGGCAGGGGTATTGGGGTTAAGTGACTTGCCCAAGGTCACACAGCTAGTAAGTGTTAAAGAGTTTTTAAAAGTCCTTTTAAATATAAAGGAATAACTGAGAGCTACATATGATAATATATATGATATTTCTTTTTGGGGAAGAGTTTACATGGCTCTGAATTTTCTGTTTCATTTTTATCCATTCCTATTTTGGGTGTGTACATGTTTTTTTTGGGGGGGGGAGTGGGTAGGACTGGGATGTGCCTTTTTTTAGGTTTTCTTTAGTTTCAGAATCTGGTACTTAGATACTGTACGCTGTATAGGTTTTTCAGCTTTAGATTTCAAGGCCATCTTACATCTAGTATGAATGTAGTATCTCTGGGCATTTAAAAAAGTCTGTTAGTGGGCACATATGTTAATTTATGTTAACAAGTGGATTTACTTTTTAGTAGGGATGGCAACACCTGTTGCATCTCTCTAGTAGTAATGAGATACTGGCCTGAGTGGCCAAATCCTTCCATATCAACAAGCGTGAGGGCCTGAGGGCTGCAGACTTGGGGGGCTCCAGAGATGGGCTCTGGGCTCCAATTTATTTGGATGACAAATGCATCATTAATGAGGGAAAGATGGTGTGTATTATTGAAAGCTGCAGGAATCTGTGTGACAGAGACTCAGACTCTGCCCAATGAGTCTCCCCAGGCTTGCGTGGTCCCTGCCATTTGCCTGGTAGGCCTGGGTGGAAAGCCAGCCTGAGAACTGCCAGTACTCACAGACTCGATTCAGGATGTAAATGGGAACAGCCAGAGAGGCAGAGAACCGGTGCAGTCACAAACAGGAAGCACCTGGACTCTGCCCAGCCCCGAGCTTGTAGCTGGGCTGACGTGCCGGCAGCTTGCACCCTCTGGTACACCCATTGGGGCTTTCCTCTGTGTAGGAGAGCTGGCTGTACTGCTCAGTTTCCTGAAGGCCTCAGCCCTGAGCATGTGGTCTGTTTATCTGAATGACCTTGTTTTTCTGAAGGGATGTCAAGGCTGGTAACTCGGGCTCTGGAATCATAAGCCTTTTAACTTCTGTCTGGGGAGATTCCAAAGCACAGACACTGGAGGGTGTTGTTGGGTTTGTGTGCTGACTTGTCTGAGCCAAGGGGTATCGTGGCACCAGATATCAGCTGGGTTGTACATAATAGGTGCTGACATGCTTCCGAGATTGGGCTGGTTTGGAATGGGGAGTTACCTGGAAAAAAAATCCAGATGTCTGGTCTTGTCTCTTGGAAGGTGGCTTTCTGAGACAGCCCATTAAAATAAGTTCAGGAAAGTTTCCACCTACCCAATCCCAGTGCTTAAAAATCAAACAGGCTTTAGAACTGGAAGGCCATTAGAAGTTATCAGCTTCAATGTCCTCATTTTACAGCCAAGGAAACAGGCACAGAGAAATAAAATGGTTTTCCCAGCTGTAAATATTTGAGGCAGTGTTGAAGATCATGCCTTCATGACTCCAGTATAGGCCTCTATGTGGGCGTCATCTAGCTATAGCTGTCCCATTGGGGGAGACAGTCTAGACCACGGACTGGACCTGTGACTTCAGTGACATAGTGGAGTCTCAGAAAGGACTGCCAATGCAAGTTGTCACCTGCTCTGCAACTTTTAGTGCTAGAGAGTGGTCTGGGAGCACTGAGGTTCAGTGACCTTTCAAGGGTCCCACAGGCACTAGTTCAGAGAAAGCACATGAATCCAGGTCTACCGACATTGAGACCAGTTTTCTGTCAATTAAAATGGACATGTAAAAATATGTCCTCAAATAAAACCCACAAGGCTGGTTCTTTTTCAGGGAGGGAAGGTTGAGGAGGAGAAACCTGTGGCTGGTACTGTGCGCAGTGCATAGTGATCGATCTTGGGGACCATCAGAGGAATAAGGCCTCAAGAAGCTCCTACTCTAGTTGGGATATGATAAGTTCATTTGCAGAGTGGGATCAGAGATCTGGAAGGGATAAGTTTTCTCTAACTGGAGGGAGTCAGGGAAGGATTCACATGGAGTGGCTCATGAGCTCGGGAAGGGGAGGACTTTATCGGGTATTCTGGCCCCGGGGCACAATTTATGCCCACACAAGGAAGTGAGAGAGGGGAGCAAAGGCAGTGTGAGGGAATTACCTTTTTCATCTTTGTTCTTCTAGCACTTAGTGCAGTGCCTGGCTCATAGCAGGCACTTAGTAAGCACCTGATGGACAGAACACTAGCAGTGGGATGATAGGAAGAAATGGATGTGACAGATATTGTGAAGGTAGAATCAACAAGATAAGAAGAGCCATCTGATGCATAGGATGTGAGATGAGAGGGAGAAGATTCAGAGATAGATGGCAGATTGATGTCCAGATTTGGAGCTGGGACAACTGGAAGGTGGTGTTTCCCTAAATCAATCAATCATTTTGTATTTATTTTGTATATTCTTTTTAATTAAGATTTTTTTTT
>CM053624.1:5611920-5627463 GCA_028646595.1 Phalanger gymnotis | reverse complement strand
GTAGGACTCCTTCTTCACCTATTTTCCCAAATAGTCTACAAAGTATAGGAATTAATTGTTCTTTAAATGTTTGACAAAATTCACGTGTAAAACCACCTGGCCCAGGAGATTTCTTCCTAGGGAGTTCATTGATGGCTTGCTCAATTTCTTTTTCTGAGATGGGCTTATTTAGGTGATTTACTTTCTCTTCTGTTAATCTGGGCAATTTATATTTTTGTAAATATTCATCCATATCCCTAAGGTTTTGAAATTTATGGGCATATAATTGGGCAAAATAATTCCTAATTATTGTTTTAATTTCCTTTTCATTGGAGGTGAATTCACTCTTTTCATTTTTGATACTGGCAATTTGATTTTCTTCTTTCTTTTTATTAATCAAATTGACCAAAGGTTTGTCAATTTTATTGGTTTTTTCATAAAACCAGCTCTTGGTTTTATTTATTAATTTAATAGTTTACTTGATTTCAATTTTATTCATCTCTCCTTTGATTTTCAGTATTTCTAATTTGGTATTTAATTGGGAATTTTCAATTTGTTCTTTTTCTAGCTTTTTCTATTTTATCTATTTTACTCATGTAAGCATTTAGAGATATGAAACTTCCCCTAAGAACTGCTTTTGCTACATCCCATAAGTTTTAGCATGTTGTCTCGTTTTTGTCATTCTCTTGAATGAAGTTATTAATTGTTTCTCTGTTATGTTCTTTTGCCCACTCATTCTTTAGAATTAAATTATTTAGTTTCCAATTAATTTTTAGCTTATTTTTCCACAGTTTTTTTTTATCACAAATAATTTTGATTGCATCATGATCTGAAAAGGATGCTTTGACTACTTCTGCCTTTCTGCACTGGATTGTGAGGTTTTTATGCCCTAGTACATGGTCAGTTTTTGAGTATGTGCCATGTACCACTGAGAACAAAGTATATTCCTTTTTAATCCCCATTAAGTTTTCCCCAGAGGTCCATCATATCTATCAATTCTATTCACCTTCTTAAGTTCTTTCTTGTTTATTTTGAGGTTAAATTTATCAAGTTCAGAGAGGAGGAAGTTGAGGTCCTCCACTAGTATGGTTTTGCTGTCTATTTCTTCCTGTAAGTCCCTTAACTTCTCCTCTAAGAATTTGCCTGCTATACCATTTGGTGCATATATGTTAAATAATGATATCGCTTCATTGTTTATGGTGCTTTTTAGCAGGATGTAGTGTCCTTCGTTATCTCTTTTAATTAGATCTATCTTTGCTTTTGCTTTGTCTGAGATTAGGATTGCTACCCCTGCTTTCTTCACTTTAGCTTAAGCACAATATATTCTGTTCCAGCCTTTCTGCTATCTGCTTCCGTTTTATGGGAGAGTTCATCCCATTCACATTCACAGTTATGATTACTATCTGTGTCTTTTTCTCCATCCTTTTTTCCCCCATTTATGCTTTTATTTCTCCCTTTTCCCTTTTACTCTTCAACAGTTTTGCTTTTGACTGCCGCCTTCCTCGGTTTACCCTCCCTCTTGATTCCCCTCCCTTATCTTACCATTTTCCCCTTGCTACTTCTTCCCTCCCTTATGACCACCCCTCCCCTTTTTTCCCCTTTCCCCTCCTACTGCCTGTAGGACAAGTTAGATTTCTTCTTGAACCAAATCCAATGAGAGTAAAGCTCTAATACTGCTCTTCTCCCTCACTTCTTTCCTTCTACTACAATATGTTTTTGTGCCTCTTCGTGTGATGTAATTTACCCTTTTCTACTACCTCCTTACATCTTCTCCCAGAACCATCTCTTTATATCTATTAAATATATATTTTTTTCATCATATTGATTATTTTATATTGATACCCACAATTTATGAATATCCCTTTCAATTATCATAATAACTATACTATTCTCAAGATTGACATATATATATATACATATATATGTGTATATATATAAAACAAAATAATCCTATATAAGGATGAAACTAATTAGCCTTTTTGATTAACTAGAGGTCCCTCCTGCCCCTGTTTACCTTTTTATGTCTTTCTTGAATTTTGTATTTGGAGATCTAATTTTCCATTGAGCTCTGGCCTTTTCATCAGGAAGGTATAGAATTCCCTTATTTCATTGAATGTCCATCTCTTTGTCTGGAAAATTATACTCAATTTTGCTGGATAGTTGATCCTTGGTTGTAGTCCAAGCTCCTTTACCTTTTGGAATATAATATTCTAAGTTCTCCTGTCATTTAAAGTAGAAGCTGAAAGATCCTGTGTGATCCTGACTGCAGTTCCATGACATTTGAATTGTTTCTTTCTAGCTGCTTGCTGTATTTTCTCCCTGAACTGGTAGTTCTGAAATTTGGCTATAATATTTTTTTGAGTTTTCAATTTGAGATCTTTTTCCAGGGGTGATGGATCGATTCTTTTGATGACAATTTTACCCTCTAGTTCTTGGACCTCCAGGAAATTTTCCTTAATGTTTTCATGGAAGATACTGTCCAGGCTCTTTTTTTCATCATAGCTTTCAGGTAGACCAATAATTGTTAGATTGTCTCTCCCGGATCCATTTTCCAGGTCAGTTGTTTTTCCAATCAAATATTTCACATTTTCTTCTATTTTTTCATTCTTTAGATTTTGTTTGACTGGTGGTTCTTGATGTCTCATAGAGTCATTAGCTTCTACTTGCCCAATTCCAATTTTTAATGTTTTGTTTTCTTCCTTTATCTTCTCTACCTCCTTTTCCATTTTGGTTGATTTTACCTTTCAATGAGACATTTTCTCCATTTATATTCTGATTTTCCTTAACAATTTTACCAATTTTACTTTTCAAAGATTTGTTTTCCTCAGTGAATTTTTCCCATTTTTTCTTTTACCTCCCTAATTTGGTTTTTAAAGTCCTCCTTGAATTCTTCCAGGAATGCTTTTTGGTCTGGTGACCAGTTCACTTTCCTTTTTGAGGTCTCAGATGGGAGTACAGTATCCAAGCTGTCCTTTTCTGAATTGGTATTTTAATCTTCCCTGTCTCCATAATAGGAATCAATGGTCTGGCTTTTTAGCGTGCTTTCTCATGGTGTTTTTTTTTCCTCCTGGCTTCTAAAGTGGATCTCTGTTTCTGAGGCTGAGGGGGCTCTGTCCCAAGCTTCTTGTGTTGGGATCTGTAGGCCTGCTCACTGGCTTTGTATGCTATGGCCTCTGGTTTCATGAGATGTGGGGGAGGGTGGTCTGGTTGCTGGAAGTCTCCTCTTCTCTGAGACTGCTCTACAGCATGGATGGTCTCAGCTCTTGTCTGTGTTGGTGTCTGCCACTTCCCCTGGCTGTGCAAAGCCACATCTGGGGTCCTGGCATTGACATTAGTTAGCTCCACTCCCTGGGGCTCGGTTACTCTCATTATTCTGCTGAGGTGATGGCTTCTGGAACACCTCTCTTCCTGCACTAGTCTCCTTTCACCACCACAGGAAGGGCCCTCTCCCCAATTTTTCTCACTACAGAAGCCCTCCTTTTGGCTCTTCTGTTTCTCCTGAGGTATTATTCTCTGGGTTTATTCAAGGAAGGGATAAGAGCCATTTTACCTGGGCATCATGGCTCCTGGAAGTTCAAGAAGGTGAATTTCAGACCTTTAGACTGTGGGTTGGAGGCCTCCAGGCTAGCTGCTCCTGGGGCCACAGGCTCTGTGCTGTGACAGACTCCTGTCCTAGGCTGATAGTCCTGGGGCTGGATCATGGCCACAGCTGGTACGTCTGCCCTGGTTCTGTTCCTGCTTCAGTGTTTCACTCACCCAGTGCTCTCTAAGACTGGGCATGCTGCTGGATTCCTCTGCTGTTCCCAGCTGGTTTGGTCTGATGCTGTTCCATATTCCTGGCACCCCTACACCTCTCGGTCTACTAGTGGCTTCTAACTCTCTCAAATCTGCTCAGATTCACTTTTTTAGACTGACAGAATTTGTGAGAGAACTCCGGTAGTTCCTTCCTTTCACAGTGCTATCTTTGCTCAGCCCCTATTTTGTATATGATTATGTAAAATCATATCCATTTCATATTTTGGCTATTTTACTGTTTGGAAGGGACGATGACAAATACGAGATCTGAGGATGAAAACACTAAGAAAGCAGCCTGAAGAGAGAATGCACTCACCCAGGGCAAAGATTGCCTCAGTGCTTTGTTTCCCAGAAGTCTGTTTACGTGGCACCAATGGAACACCTTTAGAATTAAGAATGAGGCAACCCTGAGACCTAGAGATGCTTTGTGATCATCCTGGTTATGGCCTCTCCTGCACTAGGAAGGATTTGGCAAATGTGCTGGTTGATCATTCTGAGTTAAAGAGAAGCTTTTCACTAAGGGGACTCAGACCTGAAGCAGGAAGATTAGTCTGAGAAAAGACTTCTGAGACTGGTGAACAAGAGGGGTAGCTATGATGCTACCCCTATATGTGTACATGCTGTACTTTTTCATTTTTATATTCTCTGCTCCTATCATAGGGATAGGAGGTGCTTAACAACTTTGTGTTGATGGATTGTTGATTGAGTGATATCCTTCATACAAATAGGGAATCTGGGAATAGGGCCATTTTTTTGGGGGGGGGGAAGATGTCAAGTTTGATTTTGGACATGTAGAATTTGAAGTGCCATTGGATATCCTAGTTGGGATATCCTATAGCTGGATATGTCTAACTGTGGGTTGGAGAGGTTCACTGAAGCCTAGGGAGAAACTGGGGCTGAATATGTAGATCTGAGAGCTATCTGAGCAGAAGTCATCATTAGAGCCTTGAAAGTATCTGGGGTCACCATGGGAAGGAATATAGAGAGGGAAGAGAAGGGGGCTGAGGAATGAGCTTTTAGAGTGTGGAGAAGGAAGTGTGATAGGAGAAGAATACAGACTTCCAGAACCAAAAGAAGGAGAGAGTGTTGGGCAGGAAGAGAGACTGATCAGTCACTGTGGTGAAGTCAGGAGAACAGGATTTTTTGAAGTCCATCAGAATAGTTAAGGAGAAGATGAGTGTGTTTGGAAATAACCATTTCAGTAGTGGGCTGAGGATGAAGGTCAGATTGGGAGAGGTGGAGGAATTGTTGTTGTCTTTCATTTTTGAAGATGACAATGACATCACAGGGTGATGTCTTGACTTACTTATGAGTTGAATTTAAGTGAGGAAGAGCTGTATCAACCTCATTCTCTCTTCCAGAATCACTGAAGTCCAGTGGCAGGACAAAAATCAAGATGTCTTGGGACAATGTCCCAGGATGCAATGGATGATCTTGGTGCCTGCCATGTCTGACCAAGCTCTCAGTGCATCACAGAGCCTGCTTCAGCCACCTTCACGGCCGTTGGAACAGACTGTTCTCTTTCACCCATTCTGCCAAGGAAAGTCTTCACGTGCTTGGGGTAGACATCCTCTAATTCACTGATAGATTTGTGTCATGTCAGTGTAGCCCAGGGCTGTCCAAAATGTCACCTGCTGGCCCCTTGTGGCCTGTAGTATGGATTTATGTGGCCCGGCTACAAGCATAGAAATTTACATAAATACTTTAGTAAACAAAGCTGAGCTACCGCAGAGCTCTCACAAAAATGGCAAATCAAAATATTTTGTCTATTGTTTCAATAAAATCCTAAGGTTGGACAGCCCTGGTGTAGCCCATCCACCAAGCTTGGCTACTGTGTATACTACAGCTTCTTGGAGCCACAGCCGAGAGTGGGGTGATAGATGGACACCAAAGGTGGATGAGGAGCCTTGAAAAGGCATCAGGCTCTAGTCCTCCTGAACACCAAAAGAGGCTGAATCAGCAAGAGTGAAGGACTTTCTAGAAATTTGGCTGGGGCAAAAGAGGGAGGCCTATAGCTTGAGTTAGGGGAAAGGAGAGGGAACAAGCATTTACTATGCGTCAGGCACCATGTTAAGCACTTTACAAATATCTCATTTCATCTGAGGGGAGAGTGGGATCAAAGAATGGTCGATTTTTTTATAATGGTCCAAAAATTATTAGGAGAGATTTGTTTGTTGGCAAAAGGAAAAGGGCCAGCAGAGATGGAGAGATGATGAATAAAGCTCATTTAGTTGCCAACTCCTTACAATACTGTTAGGATTTAAATGCTCACACACTCATAAATGACTTTTTCCCATGAGCCACATGGTTTTGTTCTAAGAGGTTATTTCTTAAAGTGTGAAAATCTTCTCCAAGGGAGCAGCTCTGAATTTCCCCCATTTTTCTCCTGCTGCAGGCCCAGATCCCCTGGTAATGAACTCAGTGGGCTTCAAGAGAAAAGACAACAGTCTTTTCTTGTCAAATGACAAGAGTTTAGGCTGATGATGTTCTAGGAAAAACATGATTTTAAAAGGTTGGAAATGCTATCTAAGGTTAAAACCTCTGTTTTTCTTGTGAAACTGATTGTTTTAAGGAGACAGAGAGAGAGAGAGAGAAAGAGAGAGAGAGAGAGAGAGAGAGAGAGAGAGAGAGAGAGAGAGAGAGAGAGACATATTGAGAGAATATGTGTGTGTCTTAGGGGGGAACCTCGTCTTTTAAATGAGAAAGTAATCTTTACAGGAACAAAAGCAAAAATCAGTAAAATTCAATGGTTCTTACATGTTGTCATGAAGTCTTCATCAGCCACAGAGTTCATCCTTTAGCCATAGGGGCGAGGGGCTAAAAGGTGTGTGTGGCTGGAGTGATTGGAGAGTGGGCAGTTCATTGATGCCACCAAAGAACCCCTGGGGCTTTTGTAGCATTATCTCTTTATCTCCATTCCACCTTCATCATTCCATTGGGAAACTCCAGGCTTCAGAGAGCTGTTCAAGAAACTCGCAAGGATGCAGGAGTGTGAGAATTGGTAATGAGGCTGTTTTCTTGTCCAAGTAGATAGGGGAAAATGATTAATCATATATTCATATATACGTATATAGACATATAGACACACACACACACACACGAACACTAGGAGTGGTTATGTAGTATCTAGAAGGCTGATTTGGAGTCAGGAAGGCCTGAGGTCAAATCCTGCCTCTGACACATAACTAGCTGATCAGTACCGGTGAAAGTCCTTTCCGAGCTGGTATTTCCCTATGCCTGTCTCCAGTATGTGTGTAGCTTTGTGGGACTGCAGTCCTTCAAGGTTCTGTGATTTGGTTGGCTTCTTCATAGAGACAGATGCCAGGGCCCAAAGACTGCCTTGGTTGATGGTAGCCCCAGTTGCTGTTTGGCACATCTTCCTCAATGGGCCTCCCTGTGCTTAGTCACAGAGACAGATTCATAGACCACTGTGGGGTCCATACTCAAAGCCTTTTCAGCTTTTTAGGACCTGCCAGAGCTAGTGCTGGCTGGTTCTAGCCTTCAAGAACCCAAGGCCAGCCCCTAGTCACTTTGGAGATGGCAGAGGTGGGCTTTGGTAAAGGAGATATATATGTGTGCATTTCCTTACCTCTGTATACAGAACTTCCGTGGTCTTTTTTAAAATTTTAATATTTTAATTTAATTTTTGAACCAAATCCGTGATTTCACTAGCGATGAAGCCTACCCCACCTTCTTCCAACGAAGACCCGGGCTAGCACAGTCAAACTCTAGGTAAGAACGAAGCTAAATAACACTGATGGTGATTTCAAGGTGTCTGTGCCTCCCCATCTGCCATGTTGTGTCTCTCTAATGTATTTATGGTTATTTTTTCAGAAGCGCTCTCCTTGTCCTTGTATGGCAGCCACTGATTGGAATTTCATTTGAGGGAGCCCATCTCTTAGTACATAAGCAACTGTGTAGAGACACGGATCGAGAGTTCAAATACAGCCTCAGACACTTACTGGCTGTGTGACCCTGGGCTAGTCACTTCACCCTGTCTGCCTCAGTTTCCTCATCTATAAAATGAGCTGGAGAAGGAAAATAAACTACTCTGGTATCTCTGCCAAGAAACCCCCACATGGGGTGATGAAGAGTCAGACACGACTGAAAGAACTGAACAATAACATCCCTTAGTACACTTTTTGCAAGTAAAAGTCTATTGGACAGACTGCTCATGGCAAGTGAGCTGGGGCCAGACTTGAAGAGGAGCAGAGAAGGCTGGGTTGCCTTTGGTATATCATACAGAGGGCCAGACTTGGAATAAGGAAGACCTAGGCTTAGATCCCAGCTCCTCTAATTACTTTGTGACTTTCAGGCACCCTGGGCCTTAGTTGCCTCATCTGTGATATGGAAGTAACAAAACTTACTAATCTCTTCCTTCTGAGACTACCCCCAACGTGTCCCATGTATATCTTGTTTGTTTGTCCATAGCTTTTTATCCCCTACTTCGTTTCTCCCATTAGACTGCCTGCTCCTTCAGAACAAGGACTTTCTTTTGCTCTCCTTTGGATCTGCAATGTTTCACACAACACCTGGCACACAGTTAGTGCTTAATAAATGCTGGTTGCCTGACTGATTCTCTAGGTTCCTGTGAGGAGAGAGCCTTGCCAGCCTCAAAGGGCCATCAAAATGAGAATGATTTTTCCAATGCAGTTACTTATGCATCTGACTCATCCCCACTCTGCCTCCTTAGGCGCAGGAACCACAGAATCCATGCTTTTAACCCTCCCAGGGCTCCCACTCAGCAGATGGGTGAGAAATGTCTTCTTTCAGAAGATGATTAAAACAGGAACAACAGGAGATGCCCACTTCAACAAAAGGGTGAGGGCCTTTATAATTCTGGCTCCCTGACGAATAGAATGCTTTAGGAAAATAGACTTGTAGGATGTGAGAACATTTAAAGATGCCTCCAGGCACTATGATTTATTCGGAGATCTTAGCAGAATATATGAAGTTTTAATTAATACAGAGACTTCCTGGTTTGACACTAAATTTATTTTTGGTAGGTATATGTTCACACACACTCACACACACACACACACACACACACACACACACACACACACACACACACACACACCACTCACTTCCACTCCCAACACAGAAGAGTCTTAGAATCTCAGTATCTCAGTTTGAAGGCACCTTGCAGACCTTGTAGCACCACCCGAAGCCAGACAAGCTTCTTCTCCAGCTGTCTGGCAGAATCAGGTGTTTGTGGCCACGGTCCTAGTTCTGTCTTCAAAGTGCTTGGAATGGAATGTCTCCTTCTTTTTGTCCCCCTATCCTCCATCTGCTTTTGGATCTTCCTATTTTCCAACTCCTGCTTTCTCTCGATGCACAGATCCCAGACTAAGGATTGAAAGGGACCTCAGAGGCCATCTATTCAAGCCCCTTACTTTATAGATGAGGAAACTGAGACCCATAGAGGTAATATGACTCATCCAAGAGCTAGAGTTTGAATTCAGACCCTCCGATGGCAGTGACATTTCTACTAACCCTATCTGACTCTTGTGTTGGCCATTGTTTCCATGGTCTAGAAAGCATTACAGGAGGAGCGGCTGTATTAGGGGTTTACTTCCCATCCCCCGAGTCGGAGAGGCGGAGAGGAAGGCAAGATGTCTGTCCATCTGTCTGAATAGTGTCCTTTCACAGACCTGGATGAAGGCTTCGTGGTCCTGGGGTCAGTGTTATCGTCTGCCAATATCGCCATTTGTCGTCAATAGCCAGCAGCGTCTCTGGTGATAAGAGTATTCGATGGCAGTGCTTTATGTTGGCTCCATCGTTAAAACTTCTCAAGGGTTTTGGTTGGAAAATGGGCATTATAGGATCTCTTTGTTTCAAGAGTTTTCTTCTAGTGCAAGGTTATTATGCAAAGGTCTCGGAACTTGTTTAAAGTATTTTGATAATTCTATTTCAATCTAATTGTTTTCTTTCATGATCTTATATGTTTTCTTTTATGCATTTAGGAATGTGATTCTGAGAAGGGGTCCACGGGCTCCCCAAGCCTGCCTGCCCCAGGGGTCCAAAACACATTCGAGGTGAAGGACACCATTGTGGTCTGAGGTTGGTTGAAAATGATGGTGGCATTGGCAAGCTTGAGCAGCCAGCAAAGTGCTGTCCTGCAAAACCATGCATCTGCCCTGAATTGGGCTCTGCCTGTGTGAGTTTCTTTCCTTTTGCACACAAGATGCAAAGGCTTGTACTCACTGCATGAATTCAGGGCTGCCTCCTTTCTGCTGAGAGGGACAGTGTGGACATTGCAGAAGCGATCTTGTCGGGGGATTCCTATTTCCCTCAAAGTGGGGTTGGTCTCAATGGCTGCCCAGCCGCCATTTCATTGCAGTGGATTGTATCCGTGTAATAGAGAAGTTGAGTTTCTAGCAAGAAGAAGGGGATCATCCCACTGTCCTCATCAAACCTCTTCTGATGTCTGGGCTCAGTGCTGGGCACCTTTGCACGTTGATAATGGCGGGGCCAACCAGGATGAAGGGCCGTGGTCCATGCCTGATGGAGCTAATCAAAAAAAGTGGGGAGGGAAGGTGTGCAGCCAAGAAGATTTAAGGGAGACACGATAGCTGTCTTTGGGGGCTTGTGGTGTGGCACAGGCACCACGCTTGTTCGGTTCTTAGAAGGCAGAGCTAGGAGCCATCACACAGGAGTAAAGCTTCTAAACAAGGAGAACTTCCCTAGCGCAGAATGGGCCACCTCGGGAGGTGGGGAAGGTCTGAGTGAGGTCTTCCAGCAGAGGCTGGATGACCACATGTTGGGTGTATGATAGCCAGGGTTTGCTTTGGGGGCCTGGTTCGACTGATCGCCTCTGATAGCCCTCCTTTCTACAACTATGATGATGCTGTGATTCCCAGGAAGGCAGGCAGGGAGAGAGGGGACAGAGGAGGCTGGCTGCAGGAGAAAGGACGCAGGAACCCAACAGACTTGGGCATCTGCTCTGGAGAGCACAACTTGAAAGCACAGAAACTTAGGAGTTAATGAATGCAGCGTGCTACGAAAAGCTGTCAAGGCTGTATGGAGGCAACCGTTGATTTTTACAACTTCTTTTGGAAAATAACGCCCCAAACCTATTACATTATTCTGTCCTTATGCCTTATTAGAATCCTAGAGGAAAAAAACCCAGCCAACTTGAACTGGAAAGTGTATGCCTGTGCTAGTGGGGGTCGTCATTCTGTCATTTTCTCTAGCAGATCCATAGGTGTGCCTCTAATGGCTAATTAATGATACCTGCCCAAGGCTCCAACCCAACAGCGAGGCAGGTTCCTGCCCCTGCTCCCTCTGTACCTCCAGGGTGGTGCTGAAGCTACATAGGACACCCTCCTTGGTGTTTCTTTCTAGGGCTCTTAGGAAACTCTTTCTCAGCCAAGCATCCTCAGCTCCACCCTAGAAAATCCAGTATGGGGAATGAGGCTCTGCTGAGCCACTGGGGGTGCTTTGGGATGTCCCCGTGAGGGGGGCAGGATATTTGCCCAGCACTCTCCAGACAGAGCAGTCTTTCTTAGGTCCCTCCGTGAGGGTAGTCCAGCATTCTTCCTTCACACCTGCGTGAGGGGCGAAGCAGCTTCGGAGTCAGCTGGGGGCGCACTCTAACTCTGCTGCTTACTCCCAGCTTGCCCTGGGCAGGTTCCTTCATCTCTGGCCTCATTTTTATTCCCTCTGGTCAAAGAAAGGGCTCACAACCCCGATCTCCGAAGCTCCACCCAGCCCTTGAGTCCGGATGCCCCGAAGCGTCCACAGGCTCCTGCGGTGTCCAGGAGGGCAGCCAGCCATCTGTTGCCCAAAGCCCCTTCCTAAGTTGGAGTCTAATTATGAACCTGCCGTTCTTTGACAATTTCTCTTTATTCCTCCGGCTTGTGCTTCTGAAAGATGGGCCCAAACAAAAAGATCGTATCTGTGTGCGGTGCTTTAATTTATTTTCACCTTTTTTTCTCCTTCGGAGACCCCCAGTGTATCCTCACTTTGTTTACCACAAATTAAAGCGGGGCTGATTGTTTACCAGCCGGGAGACCCCTGTGCATTGCTGCAGCCCTCGCCTCCTTTTTTTTTTTTTTTTTTAATAATCACAACCTGGGATTCATTTGCAAGAGGCCCTAATCTGCATGAGAATTATACAATTAACTTTTGATTAACCACCTAGTTCTTTGGGAAGCCGCAGTGTATAGGATCCTCAGCATTTAAATCATCCCCCTTAAATTGGGAGCAGGCCTTTCATTAGCAGCGGAGTTGGCCTAAACAACAACATTCAGAGATAATCAGGGTCAAAACAATAGTCTGTGCGGCAGGGCTAGAATGTCATCTTTAAATATAACAGGCGAGATAAAGGCGCCCAGATTGTGCCTTATCACAACACAAAAAACTCAAAGCCCGCTCTTGTCTGGCGCACAAGGCGGGCTGCCCCGGCGTTCCGGGCGCCCATTGTCTGGCCCCTAGCTGGTGCCGGATTGGCATTCAGAGAGGCCCCTCTAACACACGTTACATCACGTAGGGTACTTATCTCGGAGTCTGACAATAATTATCAGGAAGAATATACTCAGAATGACTTTTTTGTGCTTTTTATGCATCCCCAACACAAGGAAGGGGAGATAACGGTATTATGAGAAAGGGAAGAGTCTCGGAAGGCTCTCCCTGGAGCGGCTGCGCTTCGATTAAATTTGCAGCCTTACTCCGGGGCCGCCGCTGAACAAGGGGAGAGAAAGACTGGAGCCTTTTATACAGGGCAATAATAGGCCGAACACAGCCCTCCCTGAAAGATAAGATCCATTGTCGAGCAGACAAAGGGCCCGCGATTAAGCGCCACTTGAAGAATATCTATGAGCAAAGTTTGCAATCCTCCCCCCCCCCTTCTCATTCTTTACTTCCTTTTTGCATCTTGACTCGTTCTAGGATATGGATATTAGACTAGGCTCCAGAAAGATAACTTGGCCACACCCTCGCCATTTAAAAGAGTCATGACACCCACTCTGGGGACCTTAAAAAAGCCTAGGCTTTCCATCTTCGTGGTCCCTGAGGCCAGGGATGGAAAACGTTCTCAGGCTGCCCTCTGCTACCCCATCCCTTCCGTCATCCTTTTCCTATCAGAGGATCAAAAAATCATAGATTTAGAGTTGGAAGAGACTTTAAAAATCAAGGACTTACTAACCTGGGATCTACGAGCTTCAAACATATTTATAACTAGATTTGAAAACATTTGTTTCCTTTTCAGTCCTAAGTACATATATATATATACATGTATATATACACATATTTATGTATGTAGAATATGTGTGTGTATGTGTGTATTTGGCATTTAAAAACGTTAATCTGAGAATGGGTCCATGGATCTCCCCAGTGTGCCAAAGGGGTCCATCATACAAAAAAAGGGCAAGAATTCTGAATTTTATGACTCACCAAGCCTTGCATTACCTACAGAAGGCCCCATTGGAAACCGCCGGCAAGGCTCACTAGGGGAGGTGGAGGGAGGAGTCTTTTCTATTCTGCTGAAAGGAATGGCCCAGCAGTTAAAAAAAGTAATTTAATGAATTTCGGTGATTAAGGAAAATTCACTGGGTTTTAGCCCAGCTTTTACACGCAGATGCTATAACAAGAAGGAGACTGAGGCCCCAGAGAGGTGAGGTGGCTTGCCCAATGTCACACAGGTGACCTTGATCAATGGCATCCCCAAAGGCCACTAGAGAAGACAAGGACAGAATGATCAAAGGCTGGAAATAAAGGTGATTTTCAAAGAAGCACATCTGGTCCGTCAGCGAGCATTCGATGCTCTCTCGAGGCCAGCAAGGACTTCTCCCTCATTCTAAGATGTGGAGTCTTCTCTTGAAAAGAGACAGCTCGTGGCAAACCGACTCTGATCCTGCTCGAGGAGGAACTCGAGAAGGAGCCGCTATTTCAGAAGGAGAAGGGCATCTCTTCTCAGTGCTGACGACCTGCCTGGTCTCTCTGCCTCCACATCAGTGGGGTTGAACCCCAACAGGAAGGGGACCCTTAAAGCCTCCGTAGGGATGCCTGCCACTATATAATGACTTAGAAAACCACATCCTAACATTATCTATGGTCTATCGTCATCTGACTGAATTTGTTAAATGTTTCCCAATTACATTTTAATCTGGTACCTGCTGCATTCTGGGGCTGATGACAGACCGTGGGCCACGTGGTTGTCCTCTCTCCTCCACACCAAGGCCAGATTCATCTTCTTGAAGGGCACATTTTCTCACGGTCTTATCAGCACATGCTTGGATTGGCCTCAGAGGGTTGGTAAGACAATCAAACGAGATCATGACTGAAAACACTTCACAAACCTGAGGTTTGCAGATTCTCCCTACATACAGCATCTCATTGGTCTGCCTTTCCCTTGTTCAAAATACTTCAGTGACTTTCCACGGCTTCCCGAGTGGTCCTAACTCCTTAACCTGATAATCAAGGCCATCTGTAATTTTCCCCCAATTCCTGTTTGTAACTTTATTCCCTAGCATCACATTCATTCTTCCTATGTAAACTTGGTCCCATTCAATAAAATTTTAGTGTTTAACATGTGAGAGACCCTGTGCGTGTGAGCTGTAGTAGGGGATGGATGGATCAATCAATGAACGGGTATTTATTGAACACCCACCATGTTCTAGGCACTGTACTAGGTACTGGGATATGAAGATAAAATTGAAACAGCCCCTGCCCTCAAGGAGCTTATGTTTTAAGGAGGGACAAAACATACATGTATATATCTGTACAAGATATACAAAGCAGATACAAAGTAACCTGAGTGGGGGAGACAGACCAGAGAGTGGGGGGTGAAAATCAAGAAAGGCCTCTGGAGAAGGGATCACTTGGCTTGATCACTGAAAGTCTGGGGGGGATGCTGAGAGGCGGCAGTAAGGAGAGAGAATGTTCTGGTCCATCAATGATTTTTATTAAGTGCTGGCACTGGGCTGACTAATTCCTGGTGACACAAAGAAAGGCAAAAACATTGGCACCTGTCCTCAAGGAGGGGAAGGACTACCCAGTATTTACTGATACATGGTATCAACCAGGCATTGGTTGGGTGGCCAGGGCAAAGGTGGATTTGGGAGGTGGAGTGCAGAGGGATCCAGGGGCGGTAGAATGTATTGTGAGGAGACTGGAGAGGTAGGAAGGGGGCCAGGTGAGGGAGGGCAGCTGAGCAGAGGATGGGCCTGCATGAAGTGAGGGAAACCCTTGAAAGTCAGGGAAACCCAAGAGAAGGTGAGAGTCTGGGCGAGAGGGGACAAAGGCCAGCGCTTTGTGCTGGAAGTGTGAGTGAGAAAAGGGGAGAGATGGTGAAAAAGACCAGTTTACACTGTTCCTCAAGCCTGGAATGGAACCCTTCCCACCTTCAAATATTGATGTACTCTCCATCTTCCTCAACTCAAATGCCACATTCTTCAGGAAGCCCTCCTTCCCTCCCTCCCTTCCTTCCTTTCTTCCTCCCTCCCTCCCTCCCTCTTTTCCTTCCTTCCTCCCTCCCTCTTTTCCTTCCTTCCTTCCTTCCTTCTTTCCTTCCTTCCTTCCTTCCTTCCTTCCTTCCTTCCTTCTTTCCTTCCTTCCTTCCTTCCTTCCTTCCTTCCTTCCTTCCTTCCTTCCTTCTTTCCTTCCTTCCTTCCTTCCTCCCTTCTTTCCTCCTTTCCCTCCCTTCCTCCTCCTGTCCAGTACTCTGCCAGATACAGAGGAGAGAGGCTTGTGCTAGAGGATAGAGATTCCTATAGTCCCTGAGGCTATGTTGAATTGCTATTTTTCATGCAACTCAACATTTACTAG
>CM053624.1:5576827-5611420 GCA_028646595.1 Phalanger gymnotis | reverse complement strand
CCTTCCCTTCCCTTCCTTTCTTTTTTTCTTTTATTTATTTGGCATTTTATTCCCTTCCCCCTTTTCTAATAATAGCTTTTCCCCGGACATGGTTGTCATCTAGAGGGGTTACCTCTGAGGTGACTAGAGAGTCAACAAGAGAAAGCCAACATGCCCACCTAAGAGGCTTGGTTCTATCTCTGCCTAGTATATTATTGGTTTTTTTGGCAGGGTGATTTGAGTTAAGTGACTTGCCCAAGGTCACACAGCTAGTAAATGTGTCAAGTGTCTGAGGCCGGATTTAAACTCAGGTCCTCCTGACTCCAGGGCTGGTGCTATACTCACTGTCCCACCTAGTATATTATTGACATTCTTTGGGTCAAGTCTGCTAATGAAATGGGATTGTATAGTTTGCACTTGGGGGAGAGAGGCATATCTTTCAGGTCCTCTTTTGAGGGACATTGTAGAGAGGATTCTTGGTCAGGGAATGGATTATATTTGGTGACTTCTGAGGCTGCTTCCAGCTCTGAGATTATAGGGTTTATTTCTTCAGTGTGTCCTCACACCCAAGTAGCCTGACAGCATCAGTGAAATGTGCTGTGGAAGGAAGAGTATGGATTGGCTGTCAAAAGCCCTGGGTTCAATCCCAGGCTTAGCCACTGATTCTCTGTGACTTTAGAGGTGACCAAGAACTAGAGTGGATTCACTGAGAATGTGTCGTGCCAGACTAGCCTCACTTCCTTTTAGGAGAGGTATCTAGGCAGGTGGGCATTGCATTACCACCCGCCCACACCCACCAGGCACTTCTCCATGACCCTTTGGTTGACTTTCATCTTCAATTCTTCGAAGGTTGTCCTCTGAATCAAAACCATCCATCACCATGAGATGAATTCTGACATTAAGAAGATAGACGTTTGTTTCGGGGGGAATCTTAGGGTTATTAAAATAAACCTTTAGCTTTTCACAGGCATTCCAGCCCATTTTACTCCTGTTCAATTTTGAGCCCAGCTCCATGTTTGTTGGGGCCTGTCTCAGGCATATGTACTGATTCTTCTCTATCCGGTTACATACCGTAATCTATACAAGCACTCGGTGTTTCCTGGGTGGATGGTCATTTTATAGAAAGGACAACTAAACTTTAGGGAAGTTATCTCACACACACAGTAAGTGGAGCAGGACTGAAACCAAGTTTCCTGATTCCAAGTTGTGGGGCCCTTCAATGACACCATCTACCTCCTGGAGATGTTGTAAACTATGAAGCCTTTAGGAATATGGGCCGCCGTTTTCATTATTAATGGATCTTCAAGAGTCTTCTATTGGGGTTGCCATCACCTCTTTCTCTTTGCTCACGTGTAGCCTTGGAATTCTTCCTTTCCTCTCTCCTCTCTCATTCCCCATATCTCATCACTTGTTGCCAGATCTTGTTGAATTCACATATTCCTATCTGGGAAGATAAAATCTAACAAGCGTAAAGTGCTTTGTAAGCATTAAATCGCTGTGTGGATTTCAGATATTCTTGGTATCTATTCTGTTTTTTTCGATTCACGCAGATAGCACCTTAGTTCAGGCCTCCATTAACTCATCCTGAATATTTTACCAGTTTCTCCCCTTTCCCACAGATTCCTTCGCATAGCAATAAAAATAATCATCGTAAAGCACAAATTGGACTATGTCATTCCCCTGCTCAAAAATCTTCTGTGGCTCCCTTTAACTGTGAGAGAAAATGCAGCCTCTTAGCTTGGCCTTTCAAATGGTCAACAGAAGACCTGCCCCAGACACTTAATAGCTCTGTGTGACCCTGGGCAAGTCACTCTGTTTGCTCCCATTTCCTCATCTATAATATGGGTATAACAATAGAGTCTACCTTCCAGGGTTGTTATGGGGGTCAGATGATATAGGATTTCTAAAGGGATTTGCAAATCTTAAGACATTAGCTTTCATGTAAACAAATGCTAGCCATTACTTAGGTGGTCTCCAACGTCAGGAATGCACTTCCTCCTCACACTCCCTTTATGACTCCTAAAATCATAGACTTCCAGGCAGATGGAGCTTCAAATAACTGGCACAATACAGCTGCCAAATAGCAGAACCAGCATTCAGATCCGGTCTGCTCTCTCCTGACGGACACTCTTTCCATCGTACCCTTATCTTCCTTCAAGGCTTAGCTCAGCCGTTACTCCCTCCACGAAGTCTTCCATGATTTCCCCCTAAGGCTCTGGGTTTAAATTTTCCCTCTGCTACTGCTTCTTCCATGTCCTCATCTACAAAGTGTGAAGGGTGGGCTAGATGACTTTGGAAGTTGCTTCCAGCCCTACTGCTAGGTTGCCAGGATCCTCAAGTCACCTCACAGAATCCAAGTTCCCTGAAGACAGGCATTCGATGGTGTTTTATCTCCCCAGCTCCTACAAAAGTTCTTTGCACATAGAAAACACTTCATGTAAGTTTATAGATTTGAAGTTGAGGTGAGCTCTCTTCTCTTCTCGCCAAAACTGTTTTTGGTGACTGTTAATGGCAATAATAATAAAGCACAAGAATGATTTTCTCACTGCTTCATACAAATAAAATGAAGCTCCCCTGCCACTAGCTTCCTACTAACACTGGATTTCTAGTTACTCAGCCCAAAGCTTTGGGGACCCAGCTCTGAATGGTGCAGCTGATCTTGGGCTGCTCAAGGTGAAGTCAACAGGAATGGAACTGGGGGCCCTCCCACAGTACACAGGGCTGCAGTGTTCTCCTAGCTTCTCCCCTGGCCTGGGGCACACCTGCTCCTCCTTTAAAGCCCAATGCAAGTGCCTTCTTTGAGCCTCTGATCCAGAGGGGTTCTGTACCCCTACCCCCAGGCTCAGAGAATCCTTTCATTGGCACCTATCATCCTAATCGTATACCATTGGATTTTCCTGTATGTGACTTACCTCCTCCTAGTCTGGCAACTGAGTGTGTGTATTTATGGGGGTGGGAGAGGTGGATTGATGGGGAGTCTTAGGCTTATACAAGATAAAAAATAAATAGAAGGCCATCTGGAAAAGCTCTGGGAAACATTTCCTGCAGAAGGTGGGATCAGAGCTGAATTTTGGAGGAGGCAATAGAAGCCAAGAGGGAGTGATGATGAGGGAGGGTGCACCAGGTGCTTGGTACAGCCTGTGCAGAGGAGAGTCTGGTGTGATGGACAAAACATAGGCTGCTATAGCTGGATGGTGGAGTGTGTGGAGGATGGGAATGTATAGGAAGTCTAGAGAGGCTGTGAAGAGCTCTAAATTCCAACAGAAAAGGTGATATTTAAATCAACAGGCGGTAGAGAGCCATTTTAGAAGAACCATCTTGACAGTTGAAGGGATGATAGACTGGAGTGCAGAGACATGAGTCACAAGGCCAAGGCATCAGACCTGGCATGAGATGATGGAGTGCTACATCAGGGTGGTGACTGTGCCCAAGGAGAGCAGACATACGGAAGACAGACAGTGAGGGAGAAGTGATGGGATTTGGCAGTGGGTTGGCTCTATGGGCTGAGCAAGAGTGAGGAGTCTAGCACCACACCAAGATTAAGTCTTGGTGACTGGGATGCTGGTGGTGCCTGAGACAGTGAATGAGAAGTTTGGGAGAAGACAAGGTTTGGATATGTTGGGTTTGAGATGCCCAAAGTATGTCCAGTTGGAGATGTCCATGATGCAGTTGGTGATAAATGATTACAGGGCTGGATAAATAGATCTGGGAATCTACTGCTAGCCATTACTAGTGGAGCTATTATTATCTTGAATAAACATTTTAAAAGGATATCCCGAGTTGTGTCATGGGTTTGATAAAATCATACCTTCAAAATTAATGTTGGTTTGTTTGCTCAGAAAATAAGAGTTACTAATTCAATTTCTGAGAGATACATGTTTTTATTGGTATAAGAAAATACTGATGAGGAAAAATCCTCCTCCTGCACAGATCTCTCCTGCTATTCTCTTTGAGAGTTGTCTGGGCCTTTGAGAGAGGAAAAGCTTTGCGCAGGGTCATACATCCAGTATGTGTCAGGACTTGAACCCAGCTCATCTTGGCTCCAAGGACAGCTCTTAGTATACTCTTCCACATGACTTTTCTGAATCTTAGGGAAAGTATATCAAATGCTTATGGAGTGTCTTCAGAGTGGTTGATATTATGTCAGGTATCATAAGGTTTATTATGATTTCATGCCTGTGTTTCTGGAACTTACTATTTAAAGAGGTTGCAGTCAGTTAGTCAGTCAGCAGGCATTGGTAAGTGCTTACTATATGCCCAGCGTGACACCAGAGACACACCCACATGCAAGGTTATTCACATAACTCACTTAATGATTTGAGCATGTAGCCTTGGCTGGGCTGAAGCCCCGGATGAGGTGTTTGTGAGAGGGTCTGGGATAATCAAAGGGCTCCCTGAGGGAGGTGTTTTGGAGACTGCCCCTGAAGTATATGGTTTAGTCTGAAACTCTTTGAAAAGTTGAGATTTGATTGTGCAAATGAGGCTCCTTAACCTGTCTTTGATGAGGTAAGAGTGAGTCTCTAATTCCTGATCCTCAGCCTTGGGGATCCTCCAGTTTCACCCTTTAGCTTTCCTGCTTCCTCCCCTGTTCCTCATTAAAGGAGCCTCTTCTCCCAGGGGCACCCCAACGCTAATCACTTTCACTCTTTGACCTTCCTGGAGGGGTTGTGGAACCATGAAAGAAAGTCTGTCTGCCCTCCAAGGTCAAATGAGCTTCCTTGATTCTGGGTTAATTTCTGTTATTCATGGTAAAGAAATTACTTTTTCAAATAGCCACACATAGGTCTGAAAAGGGGTATGTCCTTTTGTATTTGTGGTCTTCTGTCACCCAAGGTGGATAGGTTTATGGATTTAAAAAGGAAAGCTTGGCCAGAGAAATTCTAACAAGGCTTTAAGCTAATTTTAGGACTGGATTAGGAAAAACATAAATTTTCAAAATAAACTGACTGTGTGACTTGGCCTGTTTAGCCAATAGAACACTGTCATCTTCTCATGGGTCAGGGTAGAGGAGTAGAGGGGAGTCTCGAAGGACATGTAGGAGTGCTTCTACTCCAGATCTTCTGATTTCCTAACTTAGCATCTGATCTAGGAAGGGATGTCTGAAATCACCTTATTTACTGGCTGGATTTACAATCTGGCAGATTTATAAACAAGTGGGCAGTTCTTCACCTGAGCTCGGGGAGAGGGGCACAGAACGACCAGATGCTGTAAGGAATAGGATGAGAAAGAGAAGCATGATCTAAGAAAGGTCATGGCTTTGACAGATGAGAAAATAGAATTCAGAGGGGTTTAAATTACTTGCCCAAGGTCACACAGGGCAGAGAGATTTGAACTCCTATCCTCTGACTTCAAATTTAGCATAGTTTCTGCTACTGTGGTACAAGGAATGATTTGGAGTCTGAAGTCTTGGGTTCAAATACCTAATCTGCTTTGTATCATTAGTGTGACTTTTGCCAAGTTACAACCTGTCTAGGTCTCAGTTTCCTCATCTGTAAGAATGAGTGGAGGAGAAGAGCTGAAGAAGGGACAAGATCAGAAGTTCCCAAGCCCTTGGAAATCGGGCAAAGCCTGTGGACCCCTTCTCAGAATCATGGTTTTTGAAGCATAAAAGGAAACCAATTACACTAAAGTGCCATTATTAGAATTTTTAAACATCATGTCTAAGGGCCCATGGACTAGATCTTTTAAGGTGTTTTCTAGCTCAGGATCCTGTGATACTCTAGAGGAATTGGTCCGTGGCACAGTCCCTGCCTTGCAACCTCCTTGTCAAGTGTTCAGCCATGGGTTGCCATGGTCAAAGACTAAATGGCTCATGACCGGCCTCATCAGGAACTTCTCTCTGCTTTTTGAGGTGGGTCATGCATCAGAAGATGCCCAGGCTCTCACCAGGCCTACAACTGAACTCAGTTTTCTCTCCACTAGGGCACCCTCTGAGAACTCAGGGTCACCTTCGCAGCTCCATGAGGTGATGGGTGTTGGAGAAACCTATTGGAATCTTTCTGATGGAAGTGCAGGAGAGGAGTCAGGAGCAGAAGAAAAGTACAAGCGAAACCTTTTTTTGGCTGGAGACCTTTCTGAGGAGAGAGCGTTGCTTTTCAGGGAATGGAAACTTTTTCATTAAGAGACTCAGGTTGTTGTTTTTAACCTTGGATGCCGTAATTCGATATCTTTAAGTGTGGCGTCAATTAATTTTAATTGACTACTCCCTGTAGACATCCCAAATGGATGTGCTAAAGACAGTGGGGTTTTTCTTGCATTAATAGACCAGCTTAAATTCACATAAAAGTGCTATTCCTAGTAACACCCATCTGGGTAGAGAGACTGTTTTCCCCAAGGTTGAATGGAAATGGATCAGAGAAATATACTAATTGTTCACCTCACTTCCACGATTGTGTGACTCAACAGAGTATAGGAGACATGTTTTATGTTTTTGCATGATTTGCCAGAAGTTACATTTGAAATGACTCTTTGAAGCCCCTGATGTTTTACATCTATTGTCTGTTTCTGCGTCTCATGGAATGCTTGTTGTGGACTTTTTCAAGGGGATTCCTAGTTGTATGTGGGTTGGACTGGATGATCTCTTCCATCTTTGTAATTCTGTGATTCTTCAATTCTGCTCTTACTGTAGGAAGGCTCACTTTGGTTTGATGCCAGGGTTCATGGGATGGATCTGTTCCCTTATAGAGACTTGCCCACCAAATCTGTGGCTGTTTAGAGTAACTAAATGGCCTTCAAGTCTCTTCCAGTTCCAAGCAGGGTCCTGGGATGGTGGTAGAGTCTTCTAAAAATGGCCACATAATCAGACCATTAGCAATCTTGTATGTTCTTTTTAAGGTGGGGCTTTTTCACCTGGAGATTCCCCCAAGGAATCCATGTAGATTTCAAGGAGACCATGAGTTTGGATGGTAAAAAATACATCTTTATTTTCATTAGACTTTGCCTTCTTTTGTCATCCTATACATTTCATTTTATGAATTTTAAAACATTATTATGAGGAGGCCATGGACTTTACCAGGCTGATTGCCAGAGTTGTCAAAGAACCAAAAAAGTTTAGGACTCCAGGTCTAAGTGGACACTCTGACGATGGATTCAACCCTACTGAAGGGTCTACCAAGCCTTTAAGGGAAAGTTTGTTTTGGGAGTTACAGCATTGTGCCCTCTTCTCTACGAATGCTTCCACCAGTCCCTGAAGGGAAGCCTGCATCTTCTCAGAATTCTTTGCAGAGGTAGCAGACTCTCAGAAGCCAAACTCCCAGGCCCAGCCAGATTAAAATGTCATTGGCAAATGTCTGACAAAATAAATAAAAATACACTACAACATGGAGAATGTTAATTTGTGTGTTTTTTAAAATCCACTCTGTAGCTCCCAGGGATTGGACATTATTGCTTTCCTGCAAAGTCCACCCTTAATCAGGAAGGTATAGTCCCTTTGGGGAATCTTTGGTGCTTTGGGTTATTCTCAGCTGAGCCCTTTGGGTCTTGGGCCATGAGGACGTGAGTCATGAAGTGGCTGGGGCCTGGGAGTATGACACAGACACTTTCTTGTTTATAATCCCAAAATGGAAATCCCTTTTTTGGTTTACATGGGTTCCATTTTTCTCTAGGACAGGCTTTAGGACCCAGAGACTGACGCTTCATTTGGTCCTGATTTTGTGGCTGTTTATTGTTCTTCTTTCTTTTTCTTTTTACAGCTATAGGTTGCTATTCTATTTTTGTGCATTTCCTTCCCCATGAGGGTAGGAGCATTGGGTTTTAAGGCCCTGGTCTGCCCCCAAGTTCTGTTGATGACAGATGTTGGAGCAGGGATGAATTGGGATTAGTGCTTTTCTGTGTGACGAATACAGCAATCTACCTCTTGGATCCGTCAGATCTCCCCAGTGTGGATCCTCCTTTTCCTGCATGATTCTTGTCCATGTCCTCTTGTAAATCCTTTTCCCAACACGCTAAGGCCTCCTTCTTCATCTCAGATTTGAACGGAGAAAAGGGATTTCACAGTTTTTGTCAGTTTCCAGTTCATCAGTCACTTGTCAGTGATCTCCAAGTTTGGGTGTTTGAAGCCAGAAGACCTGAGTTCATGCCTTGACTTGACTTCTTGTTAACTGTGTCACCTTAGGCAAGCCCCTTCATCTCCCCTGGTCTCATTTTCCCCCTCTGTAAAACAAGGAATACTGTAGTTCTGCTGCCCAACTCACAGGGATGAAGTTGCATTTCATAGGCAACCTTAACATGTTCTAAGAACATGAGCCATTGTCATCCTTTACTGTACCATGAAAGAGGGGAGTTAGGGAACCGTAGGAGGTGCTTTTGCTCCTCATTCATGGCCCCATCACATCTCGGGCAACTTAGTTTCTGTGTCGGCAATAGGGGCAGTTCATGCATTCAAGAACTTTGCCTCTGGACTGACTGCCCTTCTGAGATGACTTCAGGGAAAAGGCTGTTATTTCTTAAAGTTTTAATGATACCTTTGATTTTATATCATGTTCATTTGTGAATGAACGTGTGTGTGTGTGTGTGTGTGTGTGTGTGTGTGTGTGTATGTATACAGACCTCTCACCCTCCCTACCCAGTAAACTTTCCCTCATAACAAAGATTATAAAAAGAAAATAAGCTCATTAGCAAAACCAACTCCTTGTTTGCCTGTATCTGATTCCTCGTCCCACCCAGTGAGGTGGAGAGGTCCAGTTTCTCTCATCTGTTCTCTAGGATCACACTGGATCTTTCTGGTTACCCAATGTTCTGTTTCAAAGGTTCACTGACCAAGAGCTAGAAAACGGTCTCAGGGTTTATTGAGGAAACCAAGATTCAAGTTGGTTTAGTGACTTGCCCAAGGACACATGAACAGTGAGTAACCAAGGCAGACTTTGAACAGATGGCCTTTGACTCCAGGGCTAGTTCTTCTTCCTACTATGTCACTATTGCTTGTTCCCCTTCCTTTGTTGTCAACCTTGTGTCGATGTTCTCCTGGTTCTAGTGACTGTACTTTGCATCCGTTCGTGTAAGTCTCCGCATGATTCTCTGAGTTCTTCACAGTCATCATTGCAGAAGGCTCAGTAATATTCCGTTGCATTCATGGGTCACAGTTTGTTTTGCCATTCCACAACTGATGGGAGTCTACTTGGTTTCCAGTTCTTTGCCACCACTCAAGGTGGGCATATGGTACCTTTCTTCTTCTTCTTCTTCTTTTTTTTTTTTTACCAATAACCTCTTTGGAGCATATTCCCAGCAATGGAATCTGTGGTTAGTCAGAGAGCGTGTACATGCTTGTGACATTGTTTGCCTAATTCTAAATCACTTTGCAGAATGGCTAGATCGGTGCCAGCTGCTACTGTCTTCTGTGGCAGGTTTTCTGAAGGCAGCCTTCATCTGGCCTCCATTTACTCACCTACCATACATTATTCTTGTCTTTTGAGAAGTTCCTCTATCTCTCTGAACCTCAGTTGTTCTTTATCTATAAAATGTGGATCACAGTAATATATGCTCTATCAACCTTACAGTGCCTTAAATTGTATTAATATTACAGCACTTCAGCTCAGAGGAAGGTCCTACTTTCCTCTCAGATGCCACCTCCAAGTGTAGACTTGGCAGGAGAGAGGACAAAGTTGTACTTGGGATCAGATGATAAGAAGCCACTTTTTTTTTGCTTGTGAGTTGATTTCATTCATGAAGGCCAAAACAACCATGAAACATAGTCCTCTTTCCATGGAACTTTTCAACTTATAAAATACTCCTTACCCTCCCCGCAGCAGTCCTGTGAGGTAGTACCGTGAGTAATTGCCCTATTGACAGATGAGGATTGACAGTTGATTGACAGATGGTATGAACCTGTAATCATGTAGAGAGTAAGAATCAGAGGTGGTATCGGAACCTCGGTCCTCTAGCTTCAGAGCAGGTGTTTTTTTCAGTATTCTACCCAGACTTGCTGGGACATGGTCTCCTGGTTCTCTGCTGAACCGCGGCTTCTATGGGGTCTCTTCCCCAAATGGGGGCTTGGGTCTTTCAGGCCCTTGCACTGGGGACAATTTTCACTCTTCCGTCCCAGGAACAGTCTTTCTGGCTTTTATCTCAGGTCACTGTTCAATGCAGGTCCTGCTAATTCCTGTTGAGTTGGTCCTCTTCAGATTGTCTTCCCCTGTACTCCTTGAGATAAAAGGTTTGGGAAAAATTACTGAGGTTTTCTACATATTTCTAAAGGACGACTTTGAGCCTAGCAAACGTTTTTGTTTTTGTTTTTAGACAATAGAGGTTGGTGTGATGAACAAGCCTCCTTCCCCATTATGCTTTTCTTTTCCTTCTTCTAAGTTTTTTAACTTTTAGCTGCCATAGCAAATCTCAGAGCTTGGATTTCTCTGAATTTAATTCTATAATAACAGCAAGATTTTAAAAGGAAGGGGGCAGGGGTAAGGAATGGAAGAAGAATTTATTTATTATTATTTATTTTATTTATAATTTATTTATTTTATTATTTATTTATTATTAAATTTATAATTATATATATAAAATTTATATAATAAATTTATAAATTATTAAATTTATTAAGTGTCTACTATGTGCCAACTAGGTGGCACCATAATGTTGGGCCTGGAGGCAGGAAGACTCATCTTCCTGAGTTCAAATCTAGCCTCAGACACTTATTAGCTGTGTGACCCTGGGTAAGTCACTTAACCCCATTTGCCTTAGTTTTCTCATCTGTAAAGTGAGCCGGAGAAGGCAGCTCCAGTACTCCATTCCAGCACTCTAGTACCTCTGCCAAGAAAAGCCAAAATAGGGTCAATTTACAGTGGAGGAAATGGACAAACAAAGCCTGAGGTGACTTGCCCAGGGCTACACAGTTATCAAGAGTACATTACTGGTAGTATACAAGTAACAGTGTTCATTACAGCAGTTAGTACATTTCCTGGAGAAGGCGCTTACATTGCATTTGGGGCATCAAAGGGAGCTCCAAAGCATAGGTAATAGGGGAGAAAGCTCCTCACCTAGGGGCACAGTGCCAAAGTTCAGAGTGTCTGAAGCACAGTGGGACAACTGAGGAGAACAGAAGTTAAGTAACTCGCTCAGTGTCATGTGGCCGGTGCCTGGGGTGAGATCTGAACTCAAGTCTTCCTGATTCTGGGCCCAGCACTCTATCCCTCTATGCTATCTGCCTACTTGTTGCTTCATAGGAGGCTTGGAAGTTTGCTTAATTTTGACATTCCTTTGACAGAAAAATTAATCCACATTATTTTCTTAATGCACAATTTTCTTAATTGTTTCAGACGTTGTTCTGTTGTTAACATTGTTAATTGTTTTGTAAATAACAATTTTCTTAATTATTATTATTTTCTTAATTTATAAAATGATCCAAGAACTTTGACGGACCATCATGCCGAACAAAATGAAGCATTCAGCTCTCCAGATAATTTAAACCAAAACAACTAAACTACTTATTGAATGGAGGCATGGATGGTTTTAGCTGGCCCTCTCAGATATCCATCCAAGAGCTTTTTGTTTGATCTCTCCTTGGTTCTTAGTTCGTTTTACTTCATTTCACACTTTTTTTGCAATGTGTCCTCATCCATGGTTGTAAGCACCTGGAGGGCTGAGGATATTAACACAGAAAAACAATCTTTGCATTCCCAGCCAGAGTATTAAGCACCTACTATGTGCTAAGCGCTAGCATTTATTAAGTGCCTATTGGATACCTGGCACTGTGCTATGTGTGTTAGAGATGGAATTTAGAGTTAGAAAGGATGTCGGCGGTTCAGTACGCCCCCTAATTTTACAGATGGGGAAACTGAGGCCTGAGCCAGTCTATGGTTTAGGGGGCCCTGGCTCTGAGTTCAGCATCTTTTCTACAGGGCCAGACATCCTTCTCTCTCAGAAGTAATCACACAACTTCGCCCAGAAGCACAAAGCCAGAGCTCGTCCGGGTACATAACTTCCCGTTTTAAGTTGCTAATGAAAAGCTCTTTCTGAATGTCTGTACATTTATAAAATGCCATTAAAAAAAAGTCTGCATGCACTCTAGTAAAAGTCAGAATTCTAATCACTCTTGCCAGGGAAAAGTTATGGTCAAATTAAATGAAATCATAAGAGACTTGTTGGTTTGGCTCCTGCAGTCTCTACTTGTGAATGGCTTTTCTTGGGGAAGCCTCCTCCCGCGTGTGAAAAGGTTCACCAGGTCTCCAGGAGAGCAGTCGTCAGGCTCTGGAAAAATCACCAGCTTCCAAAAGCCAGGACTGTCAGTTTAGAAGACAGCCCTCGGTCCGCAGGGTAACCGGAGAAGGCGAACCTGGCAAACGGTCTCTAGAAGGGGAAAAATAGAGGTGGAAAGAGCCTCGGGATGAAGATCAAAGCGGCTGAGGGCTTCGTTCTCGTTCGAGGTCGGCAGAAGGAAAACTCCTGGAGAAGGAAGAGCCTGGCCGATAGGTCATTTGTTCGGTAATGAGGAGTAGAAGACAAGAGACAGCCTCGAGAAGCCAGGGGATGCCCGCTCTCTGAGGCGGAGGGGGCGATTTCCTGAGATGGACACTGGCCGAATTTCATTGACTCTCCACAAGACGTGGAGGGCTCTTTGGTCCCCTTGGAATGGATCAGGCCAATCTAGTATTTCTCCTCCATGGTCTCTCTCCATTATGAGGCTGTTTTGCCCCCTTTTAATCGGGCTGCCTGATTAAAAACTACTCAGACGTCAAGTATTGCCTATCCCAGGATGTTCAATCAGTAATTAATAACAAATCAACGAGCATTTATTAAGCACCAAGGACAGCTAGGTGGCTTAGTAAATAGAGCTCTGGCCCCTTAGTCAGGAAGACCTGAACTCAATTCAGGACTCAGACACTTCCTAGCTTCGTGAACCTGGGAAAAGCACTGGGAACACAAAAAGAGGCAAAAGACAGTCCCTGCCCTCAAGGGGCTCATAATCTAACGAATGTTCATGTTGTTTGGCTAAGATCTTACCTGTGTGCATGCAGTGGTCAGACTCATAGTTTTTATAGAGGAAAAACCACCAACAACAAAATTGGGTCAGTATGTAGCAATAAAATGCACCTTTTATTTTACAGGCAATTCCTTCTTTTTGCTCCTTTGAACATGCCATATATTCAATTTTTTTGTTCCAGGTCTAAGCACTTTAAAATCACAGGCCTTGTTATTAAAATATATATTTAGCATAACTTTATATTTATGACTTTTGAGGTTTAAAGGGATATTGTATCAGTAATTAAGGTGGGACAATTCTTTTACTGTTTTCTCTTCTAGCACTTATTTAATCAAGTGTGCTTAGAGAGTCTGGCCTTTGCTTCTTTGATTAAATCAGGAGTCTTTGATGACATCCTTGCCTCAAGGGAAAGCCTAGGCCATGTGGGTTTAAGTCCCATGTTTGTGACACTTTTGGGTCACATGGGTTTGAGTCGCACGTTGTGACGCCCTTTGACTCTGAACAGAATATATAAACTTGGAGGTTGGGGTTCTCCCTTGGGGCTCTCACTCACTAGAAGAGTGGCAAGTGACTTGAAGAGACTCTGGGCAGCCATTAAGAGCCCCCCAGCTTGTAAACTTGGATTTTGGGACTTTGTTAAACCCTGGCAACTATGCGTTGAGATTTGAATCAGACAAGGTCTGTCTGTTGATGTTTGTGATTTAATTGTATTTGCTCTGAAGCTCAGGGTGCTGGCTTTTCCTCCTGAACTAAGTGAATGATACTTGTGTGCTGGATTAAAGTGAAATTGCTAACCCCTCAGAGTTACTTTCCTTAGTAAAGCAGATCAAAGAACCTGTGTTAGCGGTCTTTCGTGTGCTATTCTTGTTGGGTCTTATGCCCCTACAGCTGCTGCCAGCCAAATTGTTGTTACAGATACAGGCATTATTGGTTGATTTATACTTTTAGTTTCTAATGCATAGGAGAACTTTCAGACTGAAGTATTTATGTTGCAGAAATACGTTGAGTATGTCTCCATATAAATCAAGGAGGTGTCACATCTCCTGGAAGGCACCCCTGGCTTAGGGCTGTGGCTGGGGGTGCCAAGATAGCTCCCATTTTCACCTGAAAGGGTGATGGGCATGTGAGAAATGGGAGGATTGGGAAGAAGGAAATGAATGTTTTTTTTTAAACAATGACAGATAGGAAGTTTTCCCCTTCCTACATGAGAGCTTGAAACCCGTGGATATCTGCTTAACCATCGAACCCATGCAGGAGAGGATTTTCAATCAGATCTAACCATTCTTACCAAAGGAGAACAAACTGAGGAATTCCTCAATTAATCAATGTAGAGTTATTAAGTTCTTCCTATGTGTCAGGTACTGTGCTAAGAGCTGGGGATACAAAGAGAGGCAAAAGACAGTCCCTTCCTTCAATGGATTAAACAATGTTAAGAACTCAAATCCTTTAAGAAATCATAATAATGATGATGTTAATAACAACAATGCTAGCTATTATGAAGTGCTGTGTGGCCATTTCATCAGCCTAAGGTCAGCTCTGAGAGGTCCCTTCTGTGGGAGAGGCTGCACAGTCTTGGAGGAAATGGCCATCCTTTGGACTCTGTGAGCAGGAAGTAAATTCTCATGGATGAGTGAGTTTCTGAAGAGGACCAACCATTAAATTCTTGAGTTTATACAGTTGTCATCTACAACTGCCCAGCATCCCAAACAGCCACCAGAGAGAGGGCAGCTGTCCTCTGTCTCCCCCCCACCCTCTACCCTTGATGTGGAGCATGTTTGCATGTCATTCATTCATCAAGGACATCAACCTTCACAAATAACCTCATGCTACTGGAGTCTGTGGGCTCTCTGCGCACTGTGAGGCAGGTCTGGTCAGCTGTAAGATGGCCCATCATCAACATCTGACCCAGGTCTGTGTTGGCATTGAGTTGTCAGACACACAGAGAAAGCAGTCAGGAGTCAGGATCTTGGGGCATTTGGTGATGAGACATGGGTGGGAAATGAGTCATATCAGTCTATGTATCACCAAAATCTCCCAAAGTACCTGGTACACCATAGGCATCTAATAGATGCTTATGGATTGACTGAGTAAATGAGTGACTGTTGCTACAAAAGGCTTTGTGTTCAAGTCTGGGTTAGTCAGCCAAATTGTTGTTACAGATATAGGCATTATTGGTTGATTTGTACTTATACTGGCCTCTGAGCTCCCTTCCCTATGTGAGGGGCTTTTGGGGATTCCAGGAAACTCTTGAAGATTATTTTATTTCTCAGGAGAGGATCTGCATGGATAGAGGAACTGCCTTGTTGATCACTCTCTGTGTGGATGGAATTACTGGCTTAATTTAAAAATAAAGAAACTTTACATTCTTGCAACAGTTTAAGGTTAAAATCATTTATATAAATGATTTTATCTGATTCTTACAAGGTGAGAATGGGAACAGCATTACACCCATTTTGCAGATGAGGAAACAGGCTTGGAGGGGAGAATAGGAGCCTACACATTGACTAGTAGGCAGTTAAGCTGGGACTCTAATCCAGATGTTTCTCTAAGATTCCAAACTCAATGCCTTTTTCAAAAGGGGGGTTGATTCTGAGCCGGATAAAGGATGAAGAACTGGCGTAAGGGCTTATGATACCCCGACACTTCGATGCCTCTCCATTTTTCTCTCTGTCCTTGGAGCAGCTGGGAGAGACAGAGGAGAAAAGGAGTTTCTGCGTCATTATGTGTCATTTAGAATTAAGACAATTTGTATTGAGGGCAATGAGAATTTAGGGATTAAAAATCAGAAAAAGTTGTAAAGTTCACCTAGTCCAAACTCCTCATTTCTCAAAGCAGGAAATCATGGCCTGTCACATAGGTAGGTAGGATTTGAATCCAGGTCTTTAGGCCTGATGAAATCACAAGACAAATCTAAGTTACTCAGTTCTCAGCTCCCCCAAGTAGAAACCATCTGTGTAGATTGGCTGTGATCTCTATGGGATGAAGTGATGCCTCTGGAAACAGTCAGTGGTGGGCAAGCTTTGTATCTTAATTTATCCCAGAGTCCATAATGGTGGGTCCTTCCTATTCCCAACCCCCAAAGTGGTAAAATTTATGGAATTCAACAAGCAAGACCCCCTAGCTCTTGAAGGCCTAGTTTTTCTCAGGACAGAATATCAGACAGCCCCCCCACATCGAAGAAGCATGTGCCCCCCTCCCTTCTTAATCGTTAACACATACCTTTTATTTGGATCCTTTGCATCCCATTAAGCCTGTGTGACACGGCACATCTGCCCCTCAGCAGGCCTCTTCTGCAGACGAGTGAGTCATTAGCGGAGATGAGATGAGCCCCAGATGTTAAAGAAACATGGCAGCACTTTGTGGATTACAACTGGGACAAATAAAAACGGGAAAAGTTTGTGACTTGATTTCGTACCAGAAGTTTGGCAAGTTTATTCAGTTATGAAAGGGGGTGGGGCAGAGAAGGAGGGGATAGTAAGAAAAAGAAAAACAAATGGGCTTTGTCAAAGGTGCCAAGCTAAGTCATTGTGGGTGGAAGTTCATGGGAAGATGGCGGGGAGGAATCCACTCTCCTCTTGCAGAAGATGACAATGAGATGCTTTGTGTTACAAAGACTCTGCTTTGTTCCCCATACTCAACTCCCCCCACCCCAATCGTTCTGGGCTTCATCCCTGCCCATGTGCTCACTCCCATTTCACTACTGTGTAGGCCCTCAAGTCCTGGGCAGGATTGAGGCTCCAGGGTGTGTGGAATTGTTCCTCTCTCCACCCCAAGGAAGTTCTAACTCCCATCCCTAGGCTCTGGCCAGAGTGGAGGGCGGCCAGCAAGCAGAATGGAAAGCATGAGCACCTGGAGCTCCCAAGGAAAAAGAACCTTGGTGGTCAAAATTCACTGATGGAAAAGCCAATGCTGGAGAGTTTATTGAAAATAATAATTTTTGACTTTTAATAACTCGTTTTGTTTTGGTTTTATGTGACTCAAAATGACCATTTCCTCCCACCCAATATTTTTTCTATGAACATATGCCAGAAGAAGTATTAATAGAAAAATTCTTTCTCATTCCTCCATTTAAAGCTAGAAGGAACTTGGTCATGGGATCATTGTGCTGGGAGGGCCGTCGGAGGCCATAGAGTCCAACCTTTTCATTTTACAGATGGGGAAACTGAGGGAAGGAGGCCCCAGGAGATGAGGGAATTCCATCAGGGCCACCCAGGCAGCAAGCAGCAGAGCTAGAATTCACATTTCAAAATTGACTTAAAACCTTAAGCTTATCTCCTTCCTGTTCTCAGCAGGGCCACCTGCCTGCCTTCAGGAATCTGGCCAAACAGGAGAGCAAAAACTGAACCTGGTGGATGGCTGGAGCACAGGTGAACATCCACAGAACAGACATGCTTCTATTAACAGAAAAAATGAGAACTCAGAACACTCTTGACCACTATGTACGCCATAGCAATGTGATGTTGGGAGGGTAGGGAGCTTGAGCATTGAGAGACCTGAGACTGGATCTCATAGCTAACACTGCTGCTGCTTCCTCTCTCTGAGTCTCAGTTTGCTCATCTGTCAAATGGGAGCTCACAGACACGTGGAGAAGACTATGCTTTATAAACCTTGATGCTTTCCATGAGTAGGAATCACAGCTCACCTTTATGGTAACATTTATTTGCTGTGGTCTTTAAAAGCCACACCAAAGAAAATAGAATCCTCTCCTGCAAAGTCCCAGGTTTCATTTTGAAAAGGAAAAGAACCAAACCCAGAAAGACTGCAGGTGGTAGGAATGAAGCCGCCTGGATCACAGCCTCCTTTGCATGTGTGATCTGACGGAAGCTCTTGATTCTAATGCTCCAGTGACCAAGGAGGGATTTCTTATGTGTTGGGGTGAGCCCCTTGGGACTCCGTCCCCTGTCTTTGACATAGCCCACCTCCTGTGCCTAGCCTAGTGCCTTCCTCACACTAACACTGCCAGATAAATAGGGTCTACAGTAATAGAAATCCTTTTTACTTCTTTCTGTCCCCCGTTTTAATTCACCATCAATATCCTTTGAAATTAAATTCCTACTATATGACAGACACTGTACTTAAAAATGAGAAGTACGGCAGTTTCCATCCTCAAGTGGCTTGCATTCTACTGGGATTTGGGGAGACAGGCTGCACCCGTGAGTAAATATAGGTCGAGGACCGGTATGAGTAAAGCAGAGATCCAGGTAAGGTGTAAGGTGCTCCAGGATAAATGGAGCAAGGAGAGATCCCTTCCAGTGGAGGAGAGCTGGGAAGGCTTCACAAAGGAGGAAGCCTCTGAGTTGAGCCTTTTCTTCTGATAAAAACAAGGATTGTGAGTTAGGAGTGTAAGTGGCCGGAGGATGAGGGCTGTTTCACTTTTGTCTCTGGATCCTTGGCACCCAGCGCAGTGTCTGGGATAAAGTTAGTGTTTAATGAATGCTGGTTGATTGAATGCATTGCAAATGTTTTTTTTGCCAGATTTTCATGCAAATAAATGTCTGGATAATTGGATGGGGCTTGTAGACATGCTACCTGTGTCTTTGGTAACCCAGGGAGATTTTCGCCAGTGGAGATGCTTCCTCAGATAGGCCAGGGATCCTGACATCCATGAACATTTCTTGACTGCAGCAGTCAAATTTTTAACTCCTACTCTAGGACAACTCCCAGGCAGGCCATTATTTTTGTCAGGAAGTGAAATCGTCTCTTCCTCATGCTTATTTCATGCTCTATTGCTTCAATGGGATCCTATGATAGAGACTTTTTGACACATTCTCCTTCTATTCATGTGAGACTGGAGTCCCAAAGATGGAGGGAGTCTCCAAGGCCTGGCCTCCATCCTGTGCCTGACCATGCCTTCATCCCTTCTCTAACATCCCAGCCCAGCACTGTGGGGACCTCCCAGGAGGGAGATCCCACCTCCTTCTAAGGCAGCCCCTTCTACCCCGGGGCCAGCACTCATGCTTAAGGAAGTTCCTCTTTTCTTTGCATGTTTCATCAGCAAACCACGAATGGAATCTTTTGGCAAATGGTCCTGGAGAAGCGATTCTGACTTTGTATTTCTCAACTTGGTCTGTCAACAGGTTTGCTAGCAATGCTTCAGGAAAATACTCACGGGACCTTGATTTTTGATTAAATCCTTGTTGCATTCAGCAGAAGAGCTAATGAATTTTCTTAACATCCATTGCCATCCCTACAGGAAGCAAAGTGGTGGAAACAGCAGATTGTAAATGCTTTGGAGCCCTGGAAGACAGAGGGAGGCAGCATTTGGGGATGGTTTCAATGGTGGCTGGAGGGTCACGACTGCCTTACCATTCCATTCCCCCAAAATTTATTTGTGTGAGTTTCAGAAAGCTACGCAATCTTCCCCGACATTGCTGATTTCTGTTAGGAGTCCCCAAATGTTTCTCCGAATTACTGCTGACTGGCCTTGGGTTGGGGATAGAATGTCAGATGATCAGCTGGGCTTTGTGTCTCCGTTCTCAGAATCTTGGATGAACTGGACTGTGGTCTAGCCCTGCTTCCTTTCAGAAAGGAGGCAGTCTTCATAAACACATGTGATTATAACTTTCACCAACTCAGGGAAGGGTTTTTCCTCTACAAAATGAGAATAATGGGTAAGTTATAAACACCGCCTCTTCAGAGGGAGGGCAGTGGCTTAAATTGGAGCCGTACATCACTGGCTACTGTGGAAAATGGCATTCATAATTGCTTCCTTAATTTTCTCTCTTGGTGTTATGAAGACCTTTATTACAAGCGACATTCGATTAGCACCTTTATTTGCTAACAAAATAAAAGTTGGGGGAACGTGGAGCTTCCAACATGGCTTGCTCCCAGATGCTGCTGCTGCAGGGTGGGAGACTTCTCTTTGGGATAAGTCATCCAGGAGAGGATCTGCTGAAATGCTCCACGGATGGTGCATTCTCAAGGCTGGACAGCTGTGCTGGGAAAGGCAGGATGGTTTGGTAAAATGACCATGAAGGATGACTGGCTTTGGGTGGAAATGAAAGGGGTATCAGACATTCAGTGAAGGAGAAAAAACGAGGTCATTAACAAGTCCAGATTTCTGAGCTCTGGTTTTCCTAAGAGTCAGAACCAACCAAGAACCGCAACTTTCAGGAGAATATTCTTATCTCCACTGCTGGTGATTCTGGTAGAATGTTTCATTTTGAAATGGATTTTCCTGGAAATTCAAACTATTCCTCAGATTAGAACTTCAGATCTGGGGCTGGAAGGGCCTTCAGAGGTCACTTCATCCATCCCACTCATTTTACCCATGAGGAACCTGAGATCAGGGGACCTTCATGGTGCCAGCGTCAGCATGAGGATTTGAACCCAGGCCCTCTGACTCTGGGGCTGGGGCTCTTCTCACTGTTCTGCGTTGCCTCTGCTTACACTGAAGATGGAAAGTAGCAGACTCCTGTGTCTCTGCTTCCAAAGGGAGCATTTGCAATCCTTCCTGAGAGGGAGAGGTATGAAGTGGGTTATTGAGGAAATGGCCATGAAAACAGGTGTGGGTAATAAGAACCCTCTTGTTGACATGATGTTTTAATAAGGTTTGCCAATGTTTCATTCATTCAATCTTTTTTAAACCTTGCAACAGCCCTCTCAGGTAAAGGCTACTGCTGTCTGAATTTTTTTCACGAGGAAACTGAGACATGAAGTGATTTCTCCAGGGTCACACAACTCATGTCTAAGGTGGGATTTGAACCCAGATTTCTCAGATTCTAAGCCCAGCCTTCTCTCTACTATACCATCTGTGTAATGGGGAAGCAATCAAAAGACAGTGGCAAAAGCACTAATTTGGACTTTGGGGTTGAATCCTGATTTTGCTGCTTCCTGCATGACCTTCTTTGTGCTTCGTTTTCTTCAACTGTAAAATGGTGAGGGGCACAAAGTGGATTAGTTTAGATTAGGTCCCTGCCAGCTCTAGGTCTCTGGTCCTGAGATGTCTTTGATTCTCCATTACTAATTCTTTCCTGGCCATTTTCTGGGAGGAAGGGGATCCCTGTTCCATTTCAGGCCATTGGGACTTTGTGTCTGGAGGCTCTCATTCAACCAGCCAGTGCATATCACCAGAGGGGACATGGCTGCACTTTCTAACAGGAGACTTACCTCCATGTCCCCCAAATTGAGGGAATGAATATTGGATGTACAGAGAAATGGAGCCTCTCTAGACCATTACCCGAGGTCAGGAGGTTTGCGGTTAAACTCTCCTGTTCAGCCCCCAGAGAATCGGTCTCAAAGCATTCTTTCTCAAGAGGCTCTCAAGTCTGGAATGTGCTGGAGTATTGGTAGGAGCCTTTTGACCTGTAGAATTCCAAAGCCATCATTTTAACAGAGTCTTTAAGGCAACGACTGACAGGACTGTGTACTCAGACTTTCCCTTTTAAGTTGTTTGTACATTTTAAATGTGCCTCTTAGGGCAGCGTCTTCCTGTGTCCTGGCCTCAGTTTCCTCATCTGTTAAATGACAGGCTCAGGCTAAATGATTTCCAAGGTCACTTTCAGCTCTGACATTCAATGCATCTGTGAAAAGTAGCAGTTTGCTAATTGGCATTAGTGGAGCACATGGCGTTTTCCCAAGTGGCTTAATATCTTAGACCTTAGCCACATGACTTGGGTAAGTGCTAATATTTTTAATTGCCCAATGATGAGCCTTATGTGGAAAGAGTTGAACTTATTTGTATAAAGACATGATGTTTTCCTAGAGGATGGACCTACAGTTAGCCTGTGGATTCCCATGAAAGGTCAGTACCTGCGAAGCCTACTTGGCTCCCTTTGGCGCTGACCATCAGGTGACTTTTAAAAAAATACAGACTGATGTTTCCCATGTCACCTTTTGGGTGTCGTACCTAACATAAAATTCATAAGATTCATAAAACCTTGCTGAACTGAACTAAATCTGTCCTGAGCCATTTTACAACTCAATAGACTAAAGAGATCCCTCCAACTGCCCAGCGGCTTTGTGTGTTTGCTTCTATCTCTCTCATCAAGGCTTAACTAGCAACTGCTGGACCTGGGTCAAAGGGTGTGGTGTGTGTGTGTGCATGTGCGTGTGCATGTGTGTGGGCAGCAGTGGTTCAACTGGTGTATAGGTTGGGAGGGGTCGGGGAACAAAACCTGTTCTGGAACACAGTGAAGTATCTACTCCATTTCTGGACTGGCCACTGGTGGCAGGGTTGGGTTCGGGGAGAAGGCCACACTGTGGGTGCTGTCACTGGGGTAGGCCATATGCCATTGAATGCTAGAGATTTCTAGGTTGTTGAAAGGAGCAAAAAGCATTCTTCAAGATGAAGTCTTGACCAGGAGTCAGGCTGCATGGGAGAGGAAGCATACCTTGGGAAGGTGCTGTTGAAGCCACTGAAATTTTCCACCCTGGCACTAAGCCCGTGCAGGCATAGCCTAGCTTTTATTGTATTCTTCCACTTAAAAATCTATGCCTGATTTAGCAGAGAGGTCCTAATCAGCCACAAGCAACAGAGGGTGATTGATATCTTTATTGGACATGCCAATGACTGCTCATTGCATTTTATTTTGGGGGCTACTTTTGTCCCCTCAGGCAATGCCTTGCTCAGCCCTGATTCCTATTCCAAGAGGGAAACCTGAGGGGCTCGGCTCCAAGTAGCATCTGGATTGAGCTGAAGCTGTATTTGAAGTATAGCAGAAGGGTCGATGGGAGTCAGAGGTTTAGTTCCGGACCCTGACTCTTACTACCCTGGAGGCCACTCTCTGGGCCTTCATTTCCCCAGATATAATATGAAAGAGGGTTCTTCCTGGGCTTCATCCTGTATTCTTTGAAGTCTTTACAAAACAGCCACAAGACTTGGGGTGTTGGGCCCCCATTGGGCTCCCGCTCCTACCCAGAAGGCCACTAACACTAACACCAACTTTCTGTTTATCAGCTTGTTTTGTAGTGTTTTTGTTCAGAGCAGTTTGGCTAATGAAATCCCTCCATTACGGGGGTGGGGAGAAGGTGATGTGAGGGGTGTATGAGTGTTTACCTGTTTATGCTAAGGGAGACAATCATATTGGTAGTGGCCTATTAAATGGTCAATAATTTAACTTGGGCAGTGGATGCTGCAGTGGAAAGAGAGCTGGGCTTCACAAGTTCAAGTCCAGCCTCAGACACTTCCTAGCTGTGTGACCCTGGGGGAGTCACTTAACCCTGTTTGCCTCAGTTTCCTCATCTATAAAATGAGCTGGAGAAGGAAATGACAAACCCCTCCAGTATCTCTGCCCAGAAAACCTCAGATGGGGCCATGAAGAGTCAGACACAGCTGAACAGCAAAAATTGAACTTACCTGTGCCTTTGTTCCCTCACCTGTCAAGTGGGGATAACTGGCACCTATCTCATTACCATTTGTCCTGAGGCCCAGATGGGATAATGTGTGCAAAGTTTGTGCCAACCTGAATGTGCCTTAGAAATCTGCACTCTGAGGATGCCTGATTCCAGTCTAATGAGATTTCCATCAGTTAGTCAATTGCTTAGCCAGCAATTGTTAAGCATTTACTGTTAGATATTAGGATTTTTTCCACTTTTCACAACCTCTTGCCATGCTTTCACATCAAACTTTCAATTAGATTTTATTTGTTAATCTCAGGTGTCTCTCAGATTTCTGACTCCCTAGATTGGCACCCTGAGTTTGCTGCATTTTGGTTTTAAATCCTCTGCACTGAGCATCATGCCTAGCATACGGTAGACACAGAATAAATGCTTATCGATAGGCACTTAATAAGTGTTTCAATGTACTGGAGATGTCTTTTGTTGTCTTTGAACCAGGGATGGGGCAGAAGCCGGGCAGGGAATGAGAAGCTTGTCAAACTTTAGCGTCTCCCAGATGGCCTTCCTTACTCTTCCCTTCTTCACCCAAGGCATGAAATGTCAGGGATACTTCTCTGGAGAAAGGCATGAAAAAGTTGAGCCCCCTTGGTTTCTGTTGGGTGGAATGTTGTATTTGAGATGATGTTTTCTCTTTCCCAGGATATCGGGCTTTCCATCATGTTTCTCCTTCATCTTGCCCCAAGCAGCCCTTCAGATGTTCCTCGTTAATGAGAGTAAAAGTGGCATCGGATAAAGGCTCTTTAATCAAGTGCCCACCAGAAGACGAAATCACTCAGGAAACTTTGGACAGAATTTTGACAAAGGCAGGGCTGTCTGCCAGAGAACCTAGGTGATCCTCAAACACAGCTGGAATTTTCAATTTTTTTTCACCAGGAATAAGTGACAGGACCCAGCTGGGGTACAGCCATGGGGGGCAAGAAGGAAGTACACCCCCGGCTAGCTCGATATTCTGATATTGCAGTAGGATCATGGGGTGGGCAGGGGAGAAAGCCTGCCCCTGGAAGGTGTTGGCAGGGCCCCTCAAAATCCTCCAATGTCCTGGTTGCATCACCCTTGTTACAGTATTGTCTTCAACGCAAAGTTGGCGAGGCTTGTCCCAGCCCTCTCAGGAATATACAAGCTGTAGGAGCTTCTTTGCATACAATCTGGCTATTTCTATTTTCCCTATTGTTAGGGTGATGAGGAAAATGAGTTTGTAATTTCTCCTTCCTTAGAAAAGGTTTGGGTATATTGCTTTCTAAAAAAAATCATGATCTTAATAGGTTTTAATATCCATAGACTTTCACATGTGATTGTCTCAGTAATACAGCTGGGAAATTAATTGCCTGATTCTTTAAGTTTGAGAGCATGAGGAATATAAAGGATATCGGAATGGAATTCTATTTGGTGGAATCTTGAGCGAGACTCAGCCTTGGGACTGAAGTTAAGGTCGGAAGGCCCCAGTCAGGGTAGTGGGCACGGACCCAGTGTGACCCTGCGGTGGATGGAACTGTGAAGTCATCTCTGTGGGAGGCAGGAGACACACCACAAGGTAAAAGCAGGGAGAAACACCCCGGCCAGCCAGCTTGTCATTTGCTCTGTGTGCTTTGGTTTTTTTTTTTTTCACTCAGTGAATCGTGTGAAACGCTAACCTCGCTATTGCATTATCCTGTAGAAATAAGCACGACTGGGGACTATTTCCACACTGGTGTATTGCGGATAGAGCCCTTGACTTAAACTTGAAAAGACCTGGGTTCAGATTCTTTTACGCTCACTAGCTGGGTGACCCTGCTTAATTGCTCTGTCTCAATTTTCGCATCCATTAAATGGGCATAATGATAGCCCATACTTCCCAGGGGGCGTTGCAAGGATCGAACGAGGCATTTCAAGTGCCATGAACATGGGAGCTAGTGTCATGATGATGTTGTAGAGATCACAGGTCTGTAGAACAGAATGAAGCAAACCCCAAACTGGGGTGTCTTACCAATTATCTGCCTGCGGCAGTGAGCTTTTCTGGGGTTTCTCTCGAAATTTCATTGACTTTTTTCTTTGAATCAGAGGAAGGGGAGGGGGCTGATGGTGCCAGTCACAAAGCTGATGCTGCAGGGCTGGTTGTGATCAAGACGTTCCTGCCCACAATTCAGGGTTCGACATTGGGTCAGACTCTGTGCTGGCGATTTTTACCTCTTTCTCAGGGGCTTTTTTCTCAGAAATCTGCCCTTTCTTTCTCTCAAAATTTCCCCCGTGGGTGTCTTCTCTACTGCATCCAGCCGATGCCGGTGTAGATGGCACGTTCCTAAGTGCTTCCAACAATGGTAACAGGCAGACTTCACATTTCTACCACCTGTGAGGAGTCCCTGAATGCTTTCCTCGGCCCCAGCACCCTGTGATGCAGGCAGTACAAGTCTGATTGGCTCCATTTTACAGAACGGAAAACTGGTTACAAGGTAGAGCAGCTTGTCCTTAACTCTTATTTAACCGGCGTGTACGAATGCATGCATGTATGCATATGTGTATGTTCGCAGTTGTTTGCCGGCTTTCTTCACTACCAGAACGGAAGCTTCTCAAGGGTAGGGATTGTTTTTGACTTTCTTTGTGTATCCAGTGCTTAGCAAAAAATAAGCCTTCGCAAATAGTTGTTGACTGACTAGCTGACACGCAGCTCATCAGGGTAGATTTAGAACCAAATCTTCCTACTTCAAGCCATGTTCTTTCTGAGGCCACGGGTGGTGCAGTGGGTAGACCACCTGACCTGGAGTCAGGAAGACCTGAGGTCAAATCCAGCCTCAGACACTTACGAGCTGGGGGATCTGGGCACGTCAGTTAACTGCTCCCTACCTCAAGTTCTTCATCTATAAAATGGGGATAATAGCCCTACTTCCCAGGACTGTTGTGAGGACCAACTGAGATAATACTGGTAAAGCATTTAACATAGTGCTTGGCACATAGTAGGCACTTAGTAAATGCTTATTCTGCCCCACCCCCTTCTCCTGCATCATACTGCCTCTCAACAGAGACTCTCATTTGTGAAGTGGTCCCATTAAAAGCTATCAGTGCCTTTTTTTTTCCCATTATGAGTGTTTCTGTATAAGTTCCTGCTCTCCTCTCCCACACCATGGACTCTTCTCTGTATCCCAGGAAATTAAGTTGAAATGCTCATCAAGTGACCATTTGCGACAGTGCATCTGACATCCCACTCCTTCCATCCCCATACGTTCCCTTATTTGTTCTCTGGTCATTGAATTTACTGAGATGCTGATTTCCTCTTAGCATTCTTTTCATTTACGTTACTGTAATAACTGTGCATATGATTCTTCCCATTCTTCTTCTTTCACTCTGCATTAGCACATACAAATACTCCCAAGTTTCCCTAAATTCCTCATATTCATCATTTCATATTGCTTAATAACGTTCCACCACATTTATAGATCACCGTTTGTTTAGCCATTCCCGATGGATGGGCACCCACTTTCCTCCCTCTCTCCCCTGGTTCTTTGCTATCACAAAAAGTATTATGAGTGTTTTGGTACATATTGGATTTTCTTTCTGTACTAGAACTCCTTGAGGGATATGCTCAGTTGTGGGATTATCGGCTCTTGAACATTTTGGTCATTTTTCTGACATCCTTGTTGTGTTTTTTCAGAGTGGTTGGACCGACTCATTGCTAAGGGCATCAATGTGCCTGCATTTCCATAGCCTCTCCAAAATTGGCTCTGGCTTTGGTTATCTTTGTCAGTCTTCTAAGTGTAAGGTGAAAGTTGAGAATTGTTTTAATTTGCATTTTCTTATTTGGAGTTTATGGCCATTAACAGTTTGCCATTTTTCTGTTAAGAACTGTCCAAAGCTTGGAATCACAACAGAGTCCCTTCAAAAGTCATAAGCTAAAGAGCAGGAAGCCATTAGGGCCAGGACTTACTACTAATTTCAATTCAGATAATATTTTTACAAAAGTGATTTTTCAAAAAATTCTTTCTTCCTAATAAATGATCATGTGTTACGACATGACGTGGAGATAGGCATATACTGAAAAATCCATTAGTAAATGCTCAATGACTATGTGGCATATCATCTTGACAACCCTTTACAATAAACATCTTTACAAGTATTTTTAATGCAATTGTCAAATCATCCATTTTTAATATAAATAAAAATATTGAACGTTTAAAAAAAGAACAGCTAATAATTTAAGAACAGCTAGTTGAACGCTTTACCTATTGAGGACTGACCCTGGATCTAACACGTTTCTGTCCATTCACTATATATTTTAGGCATAAGACTTTTGTCAATATTTTCTTCAATTCTACCTGTATCAATTTTGTTTATGCAAAATCTTTTAGATTTAACATAAATTTGTTTATTTTGTCCTTTGTGATTACCTCCTTCTTTTGGCTAAGAAATCTTCCCCCAGCTGGGGGGAATTTAGCGCTTTATAATCTTCTTAAACTTTTAAATGATGCACCTTTTTATATTCTATTCATCTATAAGGAACATACTGTGGTATATACTGTAAGTTGCTGGCCTGAACCTCATTTCTGCCAAACAACTGTATAACTTTTCTCGTAGTTCTTATTAAATGGGGAATACTTCCCTTAGTAATTTGTGTACTTGCTTTTAACAAACACAGGGTTATTATTTTCATTTGTTTTTGGTTCATGCTTACCTAATCTTCTCCACTGATATACTTTTCTGATTTTTAACTTGTATAAAATAATTTTGAAGATTGCTGCTTTACAATGTAGTTTTAAGTCCAGTAATGCTAATTCTTTTCATTCTTAATTTTGTTTTTCTGTTATTTCCCTTGAGATTCTAGACCCATTGTTCCTCCAAATGAATTTTGTTATTGTTGTCTAGTCTTGGTGTCCTCTTGGTAATTTGATTGATACCTCACTAAATCTGCAAATTAATTTAGGTAGTACTGCCATTTTTGTTATGGTGCTATGCTCCAAACTGAGCAGTCTATGCCTTTTTCCCTTTTCAATTTTTTTTTTATAAAAAAATGTTTTGTAGGTCTATTCATATTAGCCTGGTATGGGTCATGATAGGTTAGTGCTCAGATATTTTGTGCATTTTGTAGTTACTTTCAATTCATTTTGGCATATTATTATTTCCTCCTTTTTTGTGAGTGCTTCATAGACTTACTGATTATTTTTGTCAATTTGTCTTTTATTTTATTTTTTAAAAAAATCTATTAATGGTCTTAATTTTTTCTTTTCTGTTTTTCCAAATAAAACATCATGTCTCCTACAAAAGAGATCATTTTGTCTCCTTATTACCAATGTTAATATCCTTAATTTTCTTCTTCTATCTTATTGCTATGGATAGCATCTCCGGAATTATGTAAAGCACTGATAGGGAGAAGAAATATTCTTTCCTTATCCCTATTTGTAAAGGGAATGTTTTCAGTCTTTCTGAATTTCAAATAATACTAGCTTCTGGTTCCTGATACAGTTATATTAAATGAGTTTTTTCATCATTTTTGATTTTTGTTTTTACCAAAAATGAATGCATTTAAAAAAGGTTTTTCCTTATCTATTGTCATAATCATTCGGGTTTTGTCTTATTTATTATGGTAATTATTTTTATAGTGTTGAATAATTCTTGAATCCCTAGTGTGAATTCAACTTGGTCATAGTGAATTATTTTTTGAATATTTTGTTGTAGTTTCCTTGGTAGGATTTTATGAAAATAGTAAATACTTATTAGTGATATCAGTCTTTAGCTTTCTTTCTCTGCTTTACCTCTCCCTGGTTTGGACATCAGAACCATATATACCTCATTAAAGGAATTTAGTAGAGAGCCACCTTTCTCCATTTTGGAGAATTCCTTTTGAAATATAGATATTTATTATTCTTTAAATGTTTGATTAAATTATCTTGTAAGCCCATTAGGAAAAAAAGGGCTGTTACTCCTTTTGCGGTTTATTAATGCCTCACTCTATTTTCCTTTCCATTTTTTTAGTTTGGATTTTTCAAATTCTCCATTGTTTTTTGTTTTCTTAATTTTCTTATTTTATATTTTTGTCTGTCCTCACACACTTTCCTCAAGTTCTCAGGTCTACCGGCATACATACGAGTATCGTAATTTGCCAGATTTCTTGAATTTGTTTTTATTGTCATTCTCACTATCTTTCTGCTTCTTTCTATTTTCTCTCTCTCTGTCTCTGTCTCTGTCTCTCTCTTTCTCTCTCTCTCTCTCTCCTCTCTCTTTGCTAATTTCCAGTTCATAGACTTTGTGTTTATGTGTCCCTTTGCTCTTTCCTTGGGCTCTCTGAGACTCTCACATCAGTTGGAAGTTCTAACTTCCAACCAGCCCAATTGTCTATTAAAGACAATTCTCTCAACCCCTACTCCTTTGATCCAATTTTGGACAGCTCTGCTTTTTAGCATCGTTTTCTTGAGCCATCTCACGTGGTCCTTTCAATGTGGTAGCTGGCTCTAAGGTAGACTTTTATGAACAGGAGTGATAGGAAATGGTGAGATGGGAGTGGAGACACAAGGCAGTCTAGAATCTGCTTCCTTTAAAGTATTACTCCTTCTGCATACAGCAGCCCATATTGCCTCCTACCTAGCTGTAGCCTCTATCCCCATTATAACCTACTTCCGATCAATTCAAAATTCATTGCTTACCTGTGCTGCCAGGCTCTTCATTAGTCTTTGTTTCTACCCTCTCTTGGCCGGGCAAGACAAAAATCAGACTGTGCCATTAGCTCCCCAAGAATGTGGTCACCCCCCACTATCCCCTTTTGTGGGAAGTTTAGTTCCAAAGTTTGCTGGGCTTCATTCAGTGAGGAGATGGTTGGCTTTGGAAATACTCAAGGTGCAAAGAAAAGAAGGCCGGTCTAATGTCTTCTGGTGTCTGGATTTGACAGGGGATGGGAAGGTGACACAGAGGCAAGGTACCCGGAACAGAATTCAAAGAGCATCCAATTAAACTCAACAGGCATTTATTAAGCGCCTGCTGGGTACAAGGAACCATGTTAGACCCTGGTCACCCAGAGGTGAAACAAGTAACAGTTCCTTTCCTCAAGGGGCTTACAATCTAAGAGTCACTTTATTTCATTTCAATCTGATAAGCATTTGCTGAGCTAAGTGCCGGCTGAAGAAATGAGCAGCTTCTGCTCCCACGGAGCTTGCCGTCTAACAAGGGGGTTGTACAGTACATGTGGGAAATATACGCATGCAATTGTCATACAGATTGGAAAGTGGCTAAGCGTGTGCACGGCGCCCTCTTTTCCTGGACTGCTGCAACAGCTTCCTCATATTTCTCCCAGCTCCCGCCTCTCTCTTCTCGGATTTCTCTTCTATGCAGGTGACAGGTTGAGCTTCATAAGACAAAGGACAGACCTTGTCACTTTCCTACTGAAAAATCTTCAGTGGCTTTTTATTGCTTCTATGATAAAAGATGAGCTCGGCAGCCAGAAGCTCGAAGGCTTCCAAAGTCTCCCTTTCTACTCCGTTTTTTGTGATTCGCCCTCCCACAGTCTATCTTCCATGGCCTGGGCTGCCTGTTGTTGCCCAACTACACGGGCCGTCTCCTGCTCCCTGGTCTGTGTCCCATGCCTGGATGTCCCCTCTTTACCGCCACTTCTTAGAAGCCCTCAAGGTTCATTTCAGGGATCGCTTCCTCTAGGAAGCCTTCCCTGATCACTGCCATGGGTATGCATGGGCTCACCTGAAACAGGCAGCTGGTGCAGATGGCTGTGCTGGGGCTCAGGAAGAGCCAAGTTCAAATGCTGCCATGGACACTTAGCTGTGACTCCAGGAAAGTTATGTCAGCTCTCCGGGTCTCTATTTTTCTATCTGTAAAATGGGCTTCCCCAAAACTCGTTCCTCACAGGACTATTACAAGGCTCAAACGATATATATATATATATACATATATGTGTGTGTGTGTATACATACATACATATATATGTATGTGTATGCATATATACATACCTATATATTACATATATATAATATATAGGTATATATATTATACACACATACACATATAGACATGTACATACATGTCTATATGTATACACACACACACACACACATACATATATATATGTGAAGGGCTTTGCAACCCTTAAGGCATAGATATTGGTATTAATCAGGGGCGGGGAACCTGCGGCCTTGAGGCCACATGCATAAATTGTATCCCTGTGGTAGACTACTAGCTTCTTGAAGGTAGGGCATTTTTCATTTTTGTCTTTGTAGCCTCAACTCTGAGCCCAAGGCTTGGCACACAGGTACAGGACAGGTCCTAGATCACTAATTTTATTTGTAACAGGAGCTCCCAAGTGAGAAAATTCTTTTCACCAAGACAAGTCAGCATCTTCTCTGCTGTTTGCTGCATTACAAGGTTACCTAGAGCCTGAGGCACTAAGCAGCAGACCAGAGTCTTGCAGCCAGGATGTTCCACAAGGAGGACTTGACCCCAGGCTCTCCTGGCTTTGTAGCTGACTCTCTGTCCATCTGGCCAGGCTGCCTCTTCTTTGGCACTCCATAGAAATTTAACGTAGGGTGAATTGATCCTAGTAGAGAACAACAAATGACTTTGACAGTTTTTGAGTTCAACCTCATTACACAGATTTGGAAATGAGCCCCAGGGAGGCCGTGTGATTTGCTCAGGATCACATAGCTATTCGAGGTCTGAGGTGGGATTCGAACCCAGGCCTTCCCAACTCCAAGTCCGGCCCTCTAAGTGCTGGATGTGACATATTGAGATGATGAGAGGGGTCTGCAGATTCTGAGAGGGGCAGAGCATGAATGCTGAGGCTGTGACGGATAGAGCACAGTTGACTTTTTGAAGCTTCTTTAAGATGGGCAAAGCACCTCACACACCCAATCTCATAACAACCTTTGAGACAGGTGCTCAGATGATCTCCATTTTGCAGATGAGATTAAGAGAGGTTAACTGATTTGTCCAGAGTCACTCAGCCAGTCAGTACGTGGGGAAAGGTTTGGGTCAAGGACCAGTGTTTGGGTGAGCATCTTTGGGAGAGCATCAGGAAGGAGATGGTGTACCTGAGCTGAGCCTGGAAGGTGGAGGAGGCTGTCAATAGACAGAGATGATGGAGTGGGATGGGGGAAAGGAGGAATCCCTTCTTGGCACAGGGCATGACATGACATGTGCAAAAGCCTCCTGCCCACAAAGCCCCAGGAATGTCCAGTTTGGCTGGAATAGAGAGGGCAAGAAGGAGAGCAGTATGAAATTTGACTGCAAAGTGAGCTTTTGGTCAGGGAATATTAAATGCCAAACCGAGGAGTTGTCATTTTATCTCATAGATTGGGTAGAACCTCGAGCAGGGAGGGGATGATGTCAGATTTGAGCCTTAGGAAGTGATTTTGGCAGCAGTGTAGGGATGCACTGGAGGTAGGGAGGAGCAGTCAGGAGGTTCAGAGGAAAGAAGATGAGAGGGCATCGGCTGTGTGGATGGAGAGACGGGTACAGCAAGAGATTCCACTGAGGTAGAACCAATGGGATATAGCTTCTGACTTGGTGTCAGATGTGAGAATCAGAGTCGCTGCTGATCTTTGGAGTCTATATGGCTCAGAGGAAGGTAGTTAAAGAGAATATCGTAGAGATAGTAGGATATTGAAGAGAGGCATGAGAAAGAAAGTGAAGAGAAGCAAAATGGGAAATCTCCAGGGCTCCTGGTCTGTAAATGAAGAAGAGTGACCTGGTTGTTATTGGACCCCGTGAGAAGTCTGCTCCTGACATGCCATGGGGTCAGGAGGCAGGTTCTTTTGCTCCCTCATTCTGGGAATGGAGGGTGAAGAAATGCTTGGAATGGGCCAGCCTCTCACCTGGAATGTCAGGAGCTTCGGAGCAACCACTTGGTGAACGGACCGAAGATATAAGAATGCTGGTGAGAAAATACTGCCATTGGCCACTTGGTGGCAGTACGTTGGAATCCGTCAGATCCCAAGCACATCGATTCCTCTGAGGCATGGGCTAGGGACCAGCAGTACAGATTTCCAAGTTAACAAATGACATCTCTAGTTTTAAATATTTTTTTTTTTGGGAGGGACAAAAATCTCCCCTTTTACATTATCTAATGTTTTCCATTTAAATCCATTTTTGAAATGTAATTTCTTAAAGAAAAAAAATATCCTCAGAGAGAAAACTCCTGAAAAATGAATGGATAAAGAACCCAACCTGTCGCCAGCAGGGAAGAAATGCCCCACCCTACGCAGCATTGCCTGCGGTCTATTATCTGGGTGGGTGAAGCTGGGCTTAGAGTTTACGCCTGCGTTACTTGATTTAAATGATGTCATGAAAGAAGATAATCCAACGTGCCGTCATTTTAAAGTAATTTAATCATGAAAACTAAAAATTTGGAAGAAAACAGATATTTTACTTAATAGAAACCATCTGTACTGTACAGTAGGCAAATTGTGTAAAAATGAATAAAACTGTCTCTGGAGGCAGATGACTCAGGCCCCGGCTCGGGTAATGAAGATGTATACGTGCCTTTTAGCATTTGCATTGTCTATTAGACGAGGTAAATCGCACCGCCAGCGCAAGCCCAGCCGTTCCCAATGTTATTACCGTCGTATGACTGATGACAAATGCGGCCGTAGAAATGATGCGTGGGACGTGGGGCCGCCTCACCCAACTGCAGGCAGCTCTGGGCTCTGGCCCTGCCGGTGTCACTCAATCTTCATTGAATGCCCGCTCGCCGGGATGGGGGCATCTTGTGACGGCCACTTTAGTGAATAACACCCACAAGGACAATCTTTTAACTTGTTTAGTGTCCGAATGTACCACTTGATTTGATTGGGCTCCACTTAGGAGGCGGCTAATTTAACCACCTTTGCGGCAGCTTTCATCTTGGACTTGGGCTCTGAAGATGCTGGCAGATGATGGGTGAGGCCTTCGGTGGCCCGCTGTGAGGGGGCAGCACTGATTAGACAGGCCTCCGATGATGCCGATAATAAGGATGCGGTGAACGTATCCTCTGCTCTGCACTATCGGCTGGGTGCCCTGCCTCTGTCGGGAGCAGGATCTGAACACAGACTTCAAATGACGCTATCATCAGGGATGACCACTCATCCAGGTTCAGGGCATAGAAACTGGCCTGGACTCGGAGCATAAGCAGCTCTTAAACTTAAATTGAGGAAAACACCTCCCCATTCCCCCCACCCCCATCAGCTGCTGGGATTCAATAATCTCCTATGTTAAAAAAGGATTCTTTCTTATTGTATTCCTTGCATTGGCCCCTGGCTCCGGAGTCAGAGGCTCTGGTTTCGGATCCCACATTTGATGCTTCCCAATGTGAGCTTAGCGGTCACTGATCCTCTGGGGTCTCAGCTTCCTCGGCTATAAAATGACAGGGCTGACGAAAGGTCTCCGAGGTCCTTTCCAACGCTCTCTGTGTTTGTATGTAT
>CM053624.1:5522501-5576327 GCA_028646595.1 Phalanger gymnotis | reverse complement strand
TATCTATTGGTCTGTCCGTCTGTCTATCTAGCTACCTATCTATCTATCCTATCTATGTATCTGTCTATCCACCTCTCCTGCACATTAGAATGTAAGCCCCTTAAGAGTAGGGAGGGTTTTATGCATTGTATTTGTATTCTTTGGGCCTGGCACTAGAAGGCCCTTCACAAATGCTTGTTGGTTGACAGATCAGCTGAATATCCTGCGATCACTGAGCTCATGATTCTACAAAAGGAGAATAAAGCAGCTTGCAGCTGAGATATTTCTATGCTGGGCAAACACCAGAACCCCAGGAAAGATTTGAATGCACTTCATCTGATGAGCACAGACTCAGAGCTGGAAGTGACTTCAGGAGCTGCCTGCAGTGATGACAGTAATGATGATGACACGAATGTCACTCGTTACTTTTGAAGGTTTCCAATGGACTTGAGGCAGATGGCAGCGAATTGACTTATGCAGAGTTACACACAGGTAGCGAGTATCTGAGCCCGAATCTGAACTCAGGACTTCCTGACTGGGTCCACCTAGCTGCCTCTGGTAACTTGCATTTTATAGATGGAGCTATATATACTATATGATTAATATATGTCCTTTGTCATTACATTATAATTTGTATATGTCCTCCATGAATATATTATTGTTTATAATTTTATTATATATTATATTATTATTTGTATATGTTCTTAATAGTATATATGGAAACATATTATGTCTCCTTTATTAGAATGTAAGTTTTTTTTGGGGGAAGCTAGGTGGCACACTGCAAGGAAGACCCAAGTTCAAATCCTGTCTCAGATATTTACTAGCTGTGTGACCCTAGGCAAGTCACTTATCCCCACCTGTCTCAAGAAAAGTGAAGCCTGTAAGTTCTTTGAGGGTAGGGATTATCTCATTCTTGGCACTGTCTCCTTAGCACTCAGCACAGTGTCTGGCCCATGGGAGGAGCTTAATAAAATTAATTGATTGATTAATGATGAAACCCTGGATGAGAAAGATGACCTTCCTCTGAGATTCACATCACAACGTTAATAAAAGTGATAGCTGATTTTCAGACGGTGCTTTTAAGGTCGCAAAGCATAACATAGATTTTTTCATTAGAATCGAGAACGTTTCTGTGAGAGATACTATAGGCAGCGTTGTCTCCATTTTGCAGATGGGGAAGCTGAGGCCCAGAATGTTTAGTAACTTGCCCAGGGCCACACAGCTAGAACGCACCAGAGACGGGTCTTCTTGACCTCTGTCTGCTATGCTGGGAGTCGAGGGAGGAATGAATGACTCGCCAGTGTGATCTCTCATTCTTAACCCTTCCTGTTTGCTGCTCTGAAGAAGGACCACAAACAACTGTTAATTTCACTAATATTAAACATCTTGGCCCAGAAAGAGCATCCCATTGACAAACATGTGAAGGGGAAAGTGCCTCCCTTATGAAGGACACTTGGGAAAATTTGAAACAAATTCAAAGCAGCCTTGCCCCACCCAGTGGCTCAATTTTTCCCATTGCCATGAAGCTCTCCAGGTGCCCGAGTCAGCTTGTCCAACCTTGTGTTCATCCTTCGTTTTCGAAGAGGACCATAGCATCAGGTAAATGATGACATGACTTGCAGTTGACTTTGATTTGAGTGAGGGAGGGCTGTGCAAGGTCACCAGCCTCACTTTCTCCTCCAGAGCAATCAGGGTCCAGTGGCCTGATATTCACCAAGAGGACTGGAGGTAGCCCAGGATGCATTGGGAGACCCCGTGCAAAGAAGGAACAGGGCAATCCGCAGCCTGATGCCTTCAGCCAGATCTTTGGACGTTTAGTCCCTGGGCTCTCCAAAGGGCCCTGGGCTAACTAGGTCTGTGCTGCAGGAGGACCAGCGGACATGGCATCAGTGAGAGGGCTGGGCTGCTAGCTTCTCAGAACAGTGCAGCGCTCTTCTCACAAGTGGTGAGCGTAATATGGTGGCAGTGGAGGCAGAGTTTGGTGTGGGGATGACATCTCCAGGAGCTAAAAGGGTGGGATGCAACCAGAAGTCATGGACATGAATAGATGAAGAGGGAGACAGTGGCAACCCCATCCTCCTACAGTGAGTGTTCTGACAAAGGCAGCAGGGAAGGTACCCTCATGCATTTAGTACATCAGCCTTTCTCCCCCCTCCCCCACTCTAAACGTCAAATCAAAAGAAAGAATTAGAATTCAGACCAAGTGTTCTAGGAAACTATTTATCTGGATGTTCAGGGTGGGGGCACCCCCCGCAGGCCCTGGGACCCCCTTCTGGCTCCTCGTGGGCTCTCCATGGATGCCAACTTTTCAACCTTTCATTTTCCAAAATCTTGCTTTCTGGCTTTTGGGCAATATTGTGAATATGTAAGGCGAGGAATTGAACTGGATGGGTGGGGCATTATGGGAACTGAATTCCTCTGAAAACAAGGGCTGCTGCTGGATGATTTAAATTGATTTTAAAAAGGCATGACACAAACACATGGACCTGGTCTCTGCTGAGAGCCGAGGGTTTCGTTCTTTGTTAGGTCCTGGTGGTACAGTTCTGATGACCACAAAGGTCATCTGGTCCAACATCCTTCTTTTACAGAAGAGGAAACCAAGGCCAGAGAAGCTGAGTTACTCAGACAGAGCCACACAGATGGTTAAGATGTCACCAAATTCACCACATACTTTTTAGTGTATTTCACTTGGACAGGGCCAGCGACTCTCAGTTACACGGACTGGCCCTTTCCAGTCAAAACTGCATCTTTCTGACAGGGAGAGTGTGGGGGAAACACGGAGTCACCTACACAGAGGCACTTGAGGCTCTCCTCCAAGAAACACACATACAAACCAAATTCATGACGAACACAAAGCCCTTCCCTTCCCCTATGTCCAAATGCGTGTTAGTATGTGAGCCCCAAGAAAGCCCTCCATGGTGCATGGGAACTGGCTCTCAGTGGCTTCATCTGTAAAATGGAGATGATGGTGCCTGTAGAGTCTGCTGCCCACGGTGGTGCCCACGGCCAAAGCAGAAGCGCCTCGTGGCCTTTTGGTCACCTTGGAAATATCAGCTGTCTGCTGTCATTAGGATTTACTTGTTTTTGTAATCCATCAGAAGGTTGAGAATGATATTCAGCAAAACTGATTAGTGATTAGGAAAATCTGAAAGGGCTAGAGAAATGTGAATTATATGGATTAAGATGCTGCAAATAACTTGATCCCCTCAATCCGAAGCTATACTGTGTTCCCTTCCCTTCCCTTCCCTTCCCTTCCCTTCCCTTCCCTTCCCTTCCCTTCCCTTCCCTTCCCTTCCCTTCCCTTCCCTTCCCTTCCCTTCCCTTCCTCTTTTCCTTTCTCCTTTTATTTTTTCTGTTCTTCCCTTCCTTCCCCTCTTTCATCCTCTCCTTTCCTCCCTTTGCTTTTTGCTCTTTTATTCTTTTTCTATTTCTCTTTTTGTCTCTTTCTCCACACTACTTTTTTCTCTTTTACTTTTTTCTTTTTCTACCACCTTATTTCTTTTCCTTCTTTCTATTCCTCCCTCTCTCCCTCCTTTTCTCTCTCTCTCCCTCTTTTCCTTCCTCCTTCCCTTGCTCCTTTCATTCTTTCCTTCTCCTCTTTGATTTTTTCTTTTCCTTTTTCCTTTTATTTTTGTTCTTTTTTTCTTTTTCTCTCTTCTTTCCTTCTTTTGCCCTTTTCATCCTCTCTTCCTTCCTCCCTTTTTGCTTTCATCCTTTTTCTATTTCTCTTTTCCTCTCTTTCTCCACATTTCTCTTTTTTCATTTACTTTTTTCCCTCCCACCTTACTTTCCTTTTCCTTCCTTCTTTCTTTCTTTCTTTCTTTCTTTCTTTCTTTCTTTCTTTCTTTCTTTCTTTCTTCCTTCCTTCCTTCCTTCCTTCCTTTCTTTCTTTCTTTCTTACTTTCTTTCTTTCTTTCTTCCTTCCTTCCTTTATTTCATATTCTTCCTTTTTCTCTCCTTCCTTTCTTCTTTTCTTCTCTTCTTTCATTCTTTCTTTTCCTTTCTCCCTTTATTTTTGACTTTTTATTTCTCTTTCACTCTTCTTTCCTTTCTTCTCCTCTTTCATCCTCTTCCTTTCTTTTATTTTTGCTCTTTCATTCTTTTTCTTTTCCTCCCTTTCTCCATATTTATCCTTTTATTTTTCTTTCCCCAACCCTAGTTCTTTTCTTCTTTTCTCTCTCTTTTTCTTTTTCTTCCTTTCCCTCTTTCATTCTCTTTTTCTTTCTCCTATTACTCTTTTCTCTTTTATTCTCTTTCTTTCTGTTTTTCTTTTCCCCTCTTTCTCCACATTTCTCTTTTTCTGTCTTACTTTTTCTTTTTCCTCCTTCATTTCCTTCCTTCATCTTTTAACTCTCATTCTTCCCTTTTCTCTCTCTTCTCTTTCCTTTCCTCCCTCCCTCCTTCCCTTTCTTCTTCCCTTCTTTCCTTCCTTCCTTCCTTCCCTCCTTCTTTCTTTCTTCCTTCCTTCCTTTATTTCATATTCTTCCCTTTTCTCTCCTTCCTTTCTTCTTTTCTTCTCTTCTTTCATTCTTTCTTTTCCTTTCTTTATTTTTGACCTTTTATTTCTCTTTCACTCTTCTTTCCTTTCTTCTCCTCTTTCACCCTCTTCCTTTCTTTTATTTTTGCTCTTTCATTCTTTTTCTTTTCCTCCCTTTCTCCATATTTATCGTTTTATTTTTCTTTCCCCAATCCTAGTTCTTTTCTTCTTTTCTCTCTCTTTTTCTTTTTCTTCCTTTCCCTCTTTCATTCTCTTTTTCTTTCTCCTATTACTTTTTTCTCTTTTATTCTCTTTCTTTCTGTTTTTCTTTTCCCCTCTTTCTCCATATTTCTCTTTTTCTGTCTTACTTTTTCTTTTTCCTCCTTCATTCATTTCCTTCCTTCATCTTTTAACTCTCATTCTTCCCTTTTCTCTCTCTTCTCTTTCCTTTCCTCCCTCCCTCCTTCCCTTTCTTCTTCCCTTCCTTCCTTCCTTCCTTCCTTCCTTCCTTCCTTCCTTCCTTCTTTCCTTCCTTCCTTCCTTCCTTCCTTCCTTCCTTCCTTCCTTCCTTCCTTCCTTCCTTCCTTCCTTCCTTCCTTCCTTCCTTCCTTCCTTCCCTTTTTCCTTTCTTGGTACATTTTTAATTTATAGTCTTTTTCTCTTTAAAGTTCATAGCATAAACCCTTCTCCATCCACTGGGAATGAAAACTGTCAGGTTTGACCCAAACTAAGGGAGAAGTGCAGGAAATCAGCTGGAAGAAAGAGATGAGTGTTTTTAGGAGGAGACCTGAGAACTGAGCTTTTGCAAGACTCTGGCCTCATGGCCTGTTAGAGCTGAAATCCACTTAGCCTGACAGTCCATAGAGGCTCAGGCCCTGCTCCCCCAGGGACACCCCTAGAGACGTGAGTGGGGAATGGACTTTGCTGCCTGTGCAGTCCCCTGTTGGTGCACTCTTGCAGAGGCAAAAAAGAATCAATGCAACAAAACATAGGATTCTTTTCCTGAGCCCTCCCTCCACCTTGGTGTTGGATCTCAGAACAACTCAGTGCACTTTGCTATCTTGCCCACAAGATGGCACTCTTGAGCTGTCCAAGGACTCTTGTGTCTTCATCTGGGTAATGGAGGAGGCCCCTCGGTTCCCCTCTGCGTTCCCAAAGAAGGAGGGAAAAGCAGAGAGAAAGAAACAATGTTGAGTCCTCTTTGCAAGTTGTCCTTCTAGGCCTTCTTTAACAGGGTGGTCTGGCAGAGTCCCAGGGGTTCGAGCCCTCACCCACCTCAATCAGCCCCTGGCACTGCCAGCTGAGGCTCTTGGGGCTTGGTATACTGGGCAGAGCAGGAAGGAGGGAGGCAGCTTCAGAGAGGGAGCCCTTTGGGACATGTTAGATACCCAAGAAGGGAAGCATGGGATCATCACAGCATCTCAGCTCTAGTTGAGGGAACCGCAGGGTCCACCTAGTCCAGCCCCCTATTTTTATAGAGGAGAAACTGAAGCCCAGTAAGTTTAAGGTACTTATTTGTACAAGGTCTTTTGGGACTGTCACCCAAGTTAAAGAACAGGCCATTGGGCCAACACTTGACACAGACCTGATAACAGGGAAGTGCTTAACTGGTCCTAGTTCAGATATTCAGGATCCCAATTTACACGTACCAGCATTTAGCCTCAATTTTCTCTCTCTCTCTCTCTCTCTCTCTCTCTCTCTCTCTCTCTCTCTCTCTCTCTCTTTCTGCCTCTCTCCCCCTTTCTATTTTTGTTTCTTCTTCTCTCTCTCTTGCTTCCCTTTCTCTCTTCACCTTCTCTCTTTCTCTCTCTTTGTCCCTCTCTCTTCATTCCAATTCATCCTCAGCCATATCTGTATATGACTTTCTGGCAGGAATTTTGCATCTGTGCAAGCTTCATGCCTGGCATCAGGGATTTCCCTAAATGTCCACAATTTGGCCATGATAGTTAGGAAACACACATTGAGTATCTTATCATCACTTGTTATTTCCATCCATGAAGGGCACACAGGAAGGAATCTTATTTCATAGAATTGTAAAGAATCACTGGAGAAGACCCTGGAGACCATCTAGTCCAAATCCCGGATTTTACAGGCTTTTGGTGAAGGATCCCAAGGGAGCAGGGCCTGAGAGTCAAAGCTATGGAGCTCAGAGGGACCACAGAGGCCATTGAGGTCAACGCTGTCACTTAATAGATGAAGAAACTGAGGACCAGGGAGAGAAAAAGACTCACCCAAGGTCACCCAGTACCAAATGGCCAGCTTAGATGTGAACCGAGTTCTCTGCCCTAGCAGTAAATAATTGCTGCTAATTTAGTTGTATGCTAAGTTAACAAACAAATTTAGTGTTTTCAAAGCAGGATTCACCTTTGCCTATGTTTTTTTATAACAAGGATTCTTAACCTCTTTTGCAGGCACTCTGGTTAAGTCTATGGATCCTTTCTCAGGAAAATGTTTTTAAATGCATAAAATAAAACACAAAGGATTACAAAGGAAACCAATTTTATTGAAATATACTTCCCAAAATATAAAAAAAAATCAAGTTCATGGACCCCAGGTTGAAGCCTTCCTTATAGGCTTAGTCATTTTCACCCATTGTAGGGTTTTTTAAAATATGTATTTTAAGGCGAGGATTTTCCATATAGACTTTGTCTCCTTCCTAAGACTGTATGCTCCTAAAGGGCAAAGATCAAATTGAAAATGCCATCTGTGTCTCCTGCACATAGTGGACACTCATGAGGCAGTCAGAGACTAGACAGCCAGGTAGCTTGGGAATGAGGGCCCACTCTGGACCCCTCCTTTCCTCTTTTTTGGCCTCCCTGATATGAGATGATGTCTATAAAGAACTTTGCAAACCTGAAAAGGGCTACAAAAATGTGTTGGTGATTAAACTGACCATCAGAAAGTGGGGATCAGTGTAATCCCAGCTTGGCCTAAACTCTATATCTCCCAGGGCCTGGTGCTTCCAGGGGGAAATCCAGGGCTCTGCCAAGCATCCTAGCCCAAGACAAGCATGCCTCGCATTGCAACATTTTGGTCCAGCGTGTTTCTGGAGAGCTCTTCATTGCCTAAGTGGCCAGCTTAGTCTTTGAGAGGCTGGTTACGTTTGGCCAGCATTCATTCTGAAAAGGAAATGGCCAAACGTCACGTAGAGCTTGGAGATGTATGGTTTTTTGTTTTTTGCACAGAGTGTGTACTTCCAGAAAAATCTGCTTTGGAAGTCAATCCAGCAGCCCCAGAGCATTGTCAGGCAGCTACTGGCCATCGGGTAGCTTAGTTGCAGCACATCAGCTGAGGCTGCCATGCTTAGCCACAGACATGAGGACTGCATGTTCCAGAATATATGTGACTAAAAGGAAACCCCCAGACCTGCTCCCCTCCAAAAAATCAGAGGTCTTCTGGTGAAATATGCTCCTGGTTCTATAGGTCATTCTCACTCTGGGATACTTCCATGGGCATTTTCGTTCATTTGCTAAATTCTCTGTTTGGGGTTGGTATATAAACTGTGTATAGGATTGTAGATTAGGACTGGAAAGTGTCTTGGAGGCTATCTAGTGCAACCTTGTCATTTTGCAGATGAGGAAAACCAAGCAGTAAGTGGGGATTGCCAGGATGTTTCCTTTATCCAAATGCAGGCACTTGGCTACTGCCTTCCTGTTGTATGTGGGGTCATCGTTTTTATTCCATGACCTCAGTGTCTCAGGTGGTTCTTCTCCTAGTCTCAGGAAGATGAAGATGATGGCATCCAAAGGGATGCTATAGCATCATGGAGGGTCTTTTTCTTGGAGGGCAAAGCTGTGCAAGGTGTCTCAGAGCAGGCTGGTAGTAGTCTCCAGCCATCAGTTTGAAAAAGAAACCCTGCTGACACTATGAATGCGGAAAGCCTCAGATGTGTAAGGAGAAGATGAGCTCACAGAAACGAATAAACAAAAACATCCTGTCTGATTGGCCGGCGAACACTGCTGCCATTTGGGACCTGGTCAAGTGTTCCGAAAGATGCAGAAGTCTGATGCCCTTGACCTTGAAGGACTATCCACGAGTGTTACAGTTCATGAGGACAGACACAGTGGGCAGCCATCTCCCATTGCCCACTGACTGCAGGGTGAATATTTCAGTGATGTTTATTTCACTGGTCATTTTCATGTAAATTCTGAGGTTTCTTCATATTGAAATATGAGTCTCTGCTCATTTGAGAGTGCAGCTGGGAGGAGCTCAGGTTCCTTTTAGAACAAGATCTATAGGAGGGAGAGGCCATCACTCAAAAGCTATCAGCTCAATTTGGGGGGGGTCCTAAAGGGCATATCCTCCAGGCAGATTCCACAATGCACCTCATATCCTTGGCAGCCAACGGGAGCAAAGACCAAGAGAGAACAGAAATGTATCACAGAGGATAAATGGGGAGAAAGGAGAGAGCATCTATTTTGAAAAAGTACCAGCCAATAAATTCAGGTGGGAGGATGTAAAACTGAATTATGGCATTAAGTAGGCAGAAATAATCTATAAAGGCATAATAAGGAAGCACATTTAGGGGCAATTGTTAACAACAGGAGAAAACTTGAAAGAAAATCCAAGTTGTTTTAGGCTGCATGTGAAATGCATCATGGGATGCGGAACTACTGGAGATGGGCAGGGATGCTGCCTGACTTCCTTCCCCTAAATGTCCAGCCCTGCTTCCCGTTGTTTTTCTCTCACAGTTTTTCTAGCCTGGAATGTTCTGCCCTCTTGTCATCATCTTTTGGAACACTACCCATCCTTTAACAGCCCAGCTCACATTTCAAGTCTTCCCCTCCCCTCCTCCTTCCCTCTCCTTCTCTCAGCTACCATTACATTGTTTATACCACTCACTTGATACTAAGCATGCAATAACTTTAAAGTGTTATTATTTTATATAATCCTCCCTTCAATAGGAGTGTAACTCCTTGAGGGCAGGAACCAGATCTCCACATCTTCGTACCCCGCCTGGCTCCAGGTACAGCGCCTCATACAGGCTAACTGCTCAATGGAGAGTAAAACAATAAATAAGCTCACATGATTTTGTGTCGTCCAGGGAGCTAGGACGAGGAATTCACTTAAGCAAGGAAACATTTAAGCAACCTGATGTGGTGGAGAGAGCGCTGAGTGTGCAGCCGGGAGACCTCCCTGGGCTCCAGGCCCGGCTTGGGCTCCAGCCCCGGCTTGGGCTCTTCTCGGTGCAGTGAGGCAGAGTCAGAACGGCAGCCGAGCGGCAGAGGTGAGTGCCTCGAGGCTTGGATCCCCAGATGCACCTTGTGCTATCTCTCCCACCTGACCTTGGTGCGAAAGGGAATTGCTTTGTGCTCCGCTTCCCTGCAGGGTCCTGTCACACGTATGAAACCCATTTGTAAAGTGACATGGATTTTCACAAGTGGCTGAGAGTCTCAGTCTCCTTACCTCAGAGAAATGGGTGGTCAATCAAGAGGCAGCTTTTGAACTGAAGACAATCAACTTTCGTTCCCCACAGTTCCGTAACTGGCACTGTGCTAGGCACTAGGAAATATAGAAATGAATAAAACACCATCTCTTTCCTCTTCCTCCTCCTTCCCTTTCTCCTTCTCTTCTCCTTCCTTCTTCTCTTTCTTATTTTTCTTCTCCTTCTTCTATAAATCAGGAAACATTTATTAAGCATGTATTATGTGCCAGGCACTGTGCTAAGTGCTGGGGATACAAATATGTACATATACATAATATATTTAGTAATAATAATCATGACTAGCACCTAGGTAGCACTTCCAGATTTACAAAACACTTCACACGTTCCCTCCTTTGAGTTTAGAATCTAATAGGGGAGAGCAGACATGCACACAGATTCCTATCAGACACATTCAAATGTTACAACATGCTAGAGTGGAAGCATGTTAGGTTTGGCCTCAGAAGACCTGCCTTCAAAACCTACTCCTGCCCTTACTCTCTGGGTGAATTGGGCCAAATCGCCAGCCTTCTTTGGGCCAGTGAGAGCATGAGGCCAGCTAGAGGCTCTCCCTAGTCCCTTCCTCATCCCTGGATCCCAAAGGGTCCTTTCAAAGGTCTGAAAAGATTCACTGTGTTACATGTGTATGTACTGTATTGGTATTTATAATCATGTACAGCATGGCCAGATTTCCCACATTGATACAGCATTTTAAGACTTACAAAATGCTTTCTTCACAATACATTTGTGAGAAAATACAAATAACCTGTGAAGGGAAAAATGGAAACTTTAAGAGGGAGAAATTCTTTTCTGTGGGGGATAAATGGAAGTGTTTACTACGCATCGGGCTCTTCCTAAAAGCAGGACTGTTTGGAGGCCAGGCCCAAGAGGAGCTCAGTCCTTTGGCCCTGTCTTCCCTGGGTCCACACAGACTCTTCCTCACCCCTTCTTTTTTCTTCCCTTTTACCACCTGCATCCCCTCCTTCTGTGATATCCCCAGTTCGCCTCTGGTTCTGTGGACTAGGATTGAATCCCCGCCTTCTCCCTGACTTCTACCACTAGAATGGTCAGTCAGTGGATAGCTACCTTAATGGCGTTCCGCTCACCATTTTGTGCTTTCCCAGACTGTAACTCCCTTCCCTGACTGCTGTTTTCCAGATGTGGCCATTAGAAAGCAGGCTTCTTGAGGGCAGGAGTGGTTCTGTTTTTGTATTTGTACTCTCAGCTCTTAGCCTAGAGCCTGGCTCCAAAAAAACTATTATTTATTCATTCACTCGTTCACTTATTCATTCACTCATCCATCTAACTGAAGGAAGACTCTGTAATGGGTCAAGGAGACACTGAGTTAGATACTCGTCATAAGCAGGGAAGGGCCTCCCCATTTTGGAGATCTAGGTAAGAGAGGCTGATTGTCTCCTTGCTTCGTGGAGGCTGGAGCCCTGGTGGAAATTGCAGTCTTGCATCTCACTTGAGAGAAATTGACTGCCCATACTTGCTGGAATCCCCTCCATGGGTCTCTGGGGGAGAAAATGACTTCTTCCCTCCTGAACTGGTAATTTCCAAGGTGACCCGTTTCATTCTTTTTAATCACTTTCTTGAAAGCAAGACAGGGAAGGGTAAAAATCATTCCTTTCCTGTTCTTCTAATTGCTATGATCAATAGGGGGCTATTGATATGAATGGAAGCATCGTCTCTGGTTAACTTGAGCAGAAGTCATTAAGGATGAGACACTTGGCCATCTCCCCATTTCAAATTATTGTTTCCTTGGGATGTAGCCATCTGTGGGCTGTCCACATGCAAGGAGACTGGGCTGCTTGGCATAGCCAGGCTCTGCCTCCTGTCTAGCTGGATAGACAGATGTGGGGTTTTGCCACAAGCTAAAGGCTATGGCCATAGGTGTTCTGAGCCTGAGCACATAGATAGAATCCTTGACTGTGTTTTTAGGTGGGACCTGATTTCTTGGGTGTAAAGAACTCTCGGAGAAGAAACTCATTTCATAGCCCCTAGAAGACAGCATGGCAGAGCAGGAAGAGCAATAGCTTTGGTGTCAGAAGCCCAGGGTTCGAATCCTACCTTTTGCCAGTGTACGCATCTCCAGGCTTCAGTTACCTCCTTTGTAAAATAAGCTGGCCTTGAGGGTACCTTTTTGCTCTGAACTGATGCTCCAATGATTCTAGTTTTCTGAGTCCTCCTGGGACCCACTAAGAGGTGAAGTGACTTGCCCAGGATTATACAGCCAATCTATGTCAGAGGTGGTGCTTGAACCTAGGTCTTTCTGACTCTGATGCCACTCCTCTAGTCACCATGCTGTACTTTTTCTCAGTCAGAATGCTAGTCTGGTAAATATTATCTTATTCCAAGGCAGGGACAGTTGGGCTCAAATCATACCCTGGGCACTAACTGTATGATCATAGTCAAGTCGGCCTCTCTGGTCTTGCACTTCCTGATATGTAAGATGAGAGGACTTTGAAGGTCCCTTCGAGCTCCAAACCTATGATTTTATAACCTATCAAAGATGCCTGCTAGGAAAATCTAGCTAACTCCTTTCCCCTTGGAGAGGGCTGGGTGCATGTGCATGCACACTCACTCTTGGACCAATATCATGGGACTTAACCAGCTACCCATGGTGATATGGGGCATAGGGTTCTACCTGTCAGTCCTAATTTCACAGGGAACTTTTCATGAGAAGTGAATGGAGCTAATGAGGAGGCATAGTGCAGTCAGGTGAGACAACTCCGATTTCTGGTTTCATGCAGGAGGAATGGTCTCCTTCCTCCAGCCAACTGCTCTGACCATTGTGACCCTGACAGGATGGTCTCTGAGCAGATAGCCGACCTTTTTTTTGTGCCTTCATTTCATAGATTTCAGTGGTTGGGGGAGAAGGCAGGGGCTTCCCACAGCTATAGTAATTCTCGATAATCCTCTGACTGATTCTTCTCTGGGTTCTGGGAAGAATTTCTCCTCCTCTAAACAGAGATTTGGGAGCTTGGTCTCTTAAGAGAAAACACTTACTGGCCTGATACTTGGGGGTGGGGAGAACTATTTTAGGGGAAGGGCAAAAATCTGTTGACTCCTGAAATCCTGCTTTGGCTGGACAGTTCATCAATAGGAGGGGGCAGAGAATTGATCTTTTACTTATTGGGCAGAACATTGGATGGATGGCAAAAAGTGCTCTGAAGGGGGGCCGGTGGAACAGTTTGAAAATATTAATTAGTGTGTTGAAGCATTCTGCATAGCATATCATAGTCAAACTGCTCCAGGGGGTTGCTTGGAATGAATTATTAATATGAATTCCTCTCTCCCTTATGCTTCACACCCTGATTTTATGGGAGTTGGCGGAGGTTGGGGTATCTGTTAGATTCATTTACTGCCTGCTTAGGAGAAATGGTGAGCAGGCTCTGCCACAGGGTCACTATTGTCAAGGGCCCCAAGTGTCTTGAAGAAGAGAAAATAGCCTAAAACATTAAAAACAAACAATTGGTGTGTGCTTGCCCATGTGCACACAAGCAAAACAAATCCATCATTAAGTAGCTATTTTAAGTTGAGTTTGGTGGGTTTTTTTCCTAGCACAAAATCAAACAGAGAATGAGAGAAACTTGCACAGTCCAAAGGTGTGAATTTTGAATAAGTTAAAGGGGAGGAAGATCAGATGCTCTTATCTCAAGATCTACCTTATATGCATTTGTATAACACTTTTACTAGAAAGGAAAACTTTGAGGGTTTTTTCTTTTGTTGTATTAAATAGCAACTCAATCTGATTGTCATGGAAAGTGCAAGATTCTTGTCTTTCCAAACTAGCATCAATGGTCTTTACAGAATGAGAGAGAGAGAGAGAAAAAAAGTTATATAGCTTATGGGACTTGGATCTTGCCAAAATAAACAAGTTTCAGAATTCCAGAATGCGGGAGAAGAAGGCAACCTCCCTCTGTTTCGTTAAGCATGGATTTGTAGAAATATAAACATATTAGTAAAGCAATTTTGCTTCAAATTTTTGCACTAATTCAATAAAGGATTATAGAAATATTTATAGGTCTGTGAAATTGAACAATGAGGATCTGGGGTTAATCCAGTTATTATTAACACTTCTTCAATTGGAAACGAGCCAGCACACATATTTACAGGAATTCAGAGGAGATGGCCTCTTTTTGCTGTGTTTGTCAGGGAAGGTCCTCTCTCCTCTTCTCTCTCTCTCTCTCTCTCTCTTTTTTCTGTTTCTCTCTATCTGTCTGTCTCACTGTCTCACTCTGTCTGTCTGTCTGTCTCATTGCCTGTCTGTCTCTGTCTCTCTCTTTGCCTCTCTCTATCTCTATCTCTATCTCTATCTCTATCTCTATCTCTATCTCTATCTCTATCTCTATCTCTATCTCTATCTCTATCTCTATCTCTATCTCTATCTCTATCTCTATCTCTATCTCTATCTCTGTCTCTTTGCCTCTCTCTGTCTCCCTTCCCCCTATCCCTCTCTCTCTGGCTCTCTCTCTGTAGCTTGGTCTCCCTCCCTCCCCTCCTCTTTCACTACAAGGATGCTCTGTCTTTTTCTTTGAAAGAACCTCATGCAGAGATGAGTTAGGTGGCTGTGCCAAATCTTCAAATCATTTCTAGGAAGTTTGACCATGATGGAAGGACAGTACAGATGACTTAAGGAAAAGGACTGGTGCCCAAAGTTCCTTTTCCTGGGACTTCATGTTACCACATCTACAAGAGCTGGCTTTTTAGGTGAAAAGAATAAGAACAGGATTAATAGGGGAAAGAGTATGCTGAATAGACATCCCCAGGATAATGTGGGTCCCCTGGGCATGTTTCCTGAACAAATTGGAAGGGTGAGATTGGACTTCATTTGTTGCATTCTCCAGGGCCAGGGACAATCCTTAAACTTAGCATGAATTTTCTTGTGGACAGTTTCCTGCAATTGGGAGCAGCCCATTAGCTCAGTGTGAGCAGGGTGGGAAGAAGACAGCTGGACGAGCCTTATTTACCTTCCCCAACAACAGTCACTGCTTTTATGGACTGAAGAACAGGACACATTTTCTTGGAGGAAGTCATCATCTCCCAGGTCTTCAAACTGTGATAGTGTTGGCTTTTTTCCTGTGCCAGTCCTATAGCCAGCTGATTAATATTTGAAACTTCTAGACAGCCCCCAGACCAATCCCACGCTTCTTTTCTCTCTCTCTCTCTCTCTAAAAGACCCCCAACAACAAAAAAAAACATCCTCCTCAAAGCATCTTCTTCAGTTACCCTTCCCTGGTGAATCATTATTATTTGATTCATTTCATTTAATCGAAATTAAGGTCAGAATGAAACATGGGAGTTCCTCAAAACAGTTATAACAACATTGCCCCTGATCTGGGTGGGTGGGGAGCTGGCAGGGCCCTCTGCTTTTCAGGGAGCACTATATGGATCATTGTCAGGATGTGGTTGGCAACTGGGGACACCTACTCCTTTTCTCCACCATAAACAGAGCTCAGAGAGAAAAAGGGAATGGGAGGGTAATACCTCCAAGATGCCACTTTCTCATTTTATACATAGGTAAGGTAATTGGTAGCAAGTCATCGTGAGCCAAAAGCTACCCCCTGGAAAACTGATAGGGCTTGATTTTTATTTATTGCTTAGTGGGAATTTAAATATTTCACTCATCAGTATCATAAACCAAGAAAAAAAGTCTAATGCTCACCCCAGCCTGGCTTTAGGATTAGAGAAAGGAACTGAATAGATTGTTGTATTTTTGTTTAATAGCCCTAGTCTCTTGGCCAGCTTCCAGTTCAGGTAATTACATTCTGTCTACCTAAATTCCCCCAGAACTCCAGTTGGGTAAGCTATTCTTCACTTGCCTCCTAAAACCTGATGTGCTGCAAGGCTGGCACAGAATGGGGTGGCATTCCCATAGTGGGTCCCAAGGTGTGCTGTTTGAAATGCATCCTGAGCTCCTTCTGGATGGAGGGTTGTGTGTGCATGCACAGGGAAGGAATGATTATTTATGGCTATTTCTCATCAGCTGCTGCCATTGTGGGACTGTCTCTGAATGACATTTCAAGCATGATTCGAAGGCCAGGGTCATTAAAGGGATTATAGACAAAGGGCCGTTTTGTTCACCTTTCAAATGAGTGGGTGGCTACAAATGGAGTGTAGGAGGTGGTGAAAGGGAAGGAGAGGTGCCTATCCATCCCGTCAAGAGGCTCATTCATGCTCCCTGGACTGATTTGACACAAAACTATTCACTGTTTCTATTTCTTTGCCTGAGAAAGCTCATGTCCAAAATCAAGGAGTCTAGTCCAACAACAGCCAAGGGCTGGGCGAAGGGAGGAGATGATGGTGGGTGGGATACACTGGCATTTACCGGAGGGGAGGGTCAGGCAATAAACCACTTGGCTTTAAGGTCCACGATGTTCAGTGTTTCTTTGCACTCTCTCTGTGAAGGCTCCCTGCCTTTGTCCTTTAAGCCTGTCTGTTTCTTTAGACTGAATCACATTGTTAGCATTTAGCTTTAAGCCTAGTGTGTTTTTAAGGCAATTGAGGGTGACGGCTTTTAAAAAGTCCTATTTTAAAACTGTATCAGTATTGATACAAGTGTCTATTGCTGTAAAGTAACAGCTGTGCCCTTTTTGATGTGATATCTAATAATACCTAGATTAGGCATTTTATTTTAGTGGGAAATACATTCCCTAAAGAGGAAAAATAAAAGAATATTCTTTGTACAAGGCCCAAAAATATCTGAGCTATTAAAATTCTTTGACTTTAATGATAACAAGGTGGAATTAGAATGACCTTGTTCTGGTCATTGGGAGAAATGGAGGGACATCGTCATTAATTAGTTGAGACTCGCTAAAGATTTTGTTCTGTAATGTTTAGCGTAATAGGAACTTGGAGCTCTTAGCCAGGGTGTCCCAAAGTGGAAAAGTGCAAAATACCCCGGCCATCTCCTCAGGTTTCTTGGGAGCTTTATGGTTAACCACATCAGAGGGAGGACTTTCATTCAGTAGGTCACTGACTTCTTGACACATCAAACTATACTGGCTGGAAAGGTCTTTCCCCTTCAGAGTGTTGTGACCTCTAGTTGTATTATGATCAATTGTCTATTCGGCTATGAAAGTGATTTTCCTAAAAGGCAGGTCTGATCATGTCACCCTGTTGCACCATAACCTCCAGGGCTCCCTATGGCCTTCAGGAGCAAATACAAAATGCTCTGTTTGGCACTGAAAACCCCTCATCACCTAGTCCCCTCCCACTTTCCCGTCTTCTCACATCTTACTTCCTAACACATCCTCTAGGATCCAGTGACATCGACCTCCTGGCTGTTCCATGAAAAAGACCCTCCATGCCTTGGCTCCAGGCATTTTCTCTGGCCGTCTCCCATGCCTGGAAATGCTCTCTCTCCTTCGCCCTGACAACTAACCCCTGGCTTCCTTTGAGTCCCAACTCTTGTAGGAAGCCTTCCCCAAGTCTTCTGAATGCCAGGGCCTCCCTCTGTTGTCCAGGCCTCTCAGTCCTGTCCAACTCTCTGCGACCCCATTTGGGGTTTTCTTGGCAAGGATACTGGCCATTGCCTTCTCCAAGCCTCTGTTAATTACCTCCTATTTATCTCGTCTATAGCTCACACGCTGTCTCCCCCATTAGACTGGAAGCTCCTTGAGGGCAGGGACCATCTTTTGCCTCTTTTTGTAACCCCAGCGCTTAGCACAGTGCCTGGCACTTGGCAGAGGCTGAATGAATGTTGATTGAATAGAATTATCATTATTCCCACTTTATTGATGAGAGCCTGAGACTCAGACAAGTCAAGTGACTTGCCCACAGTCACATAGCTAGTGATGGTGGAGCTCAAACTCAAACCCAGGCCTTCTGATTCTTCCAATGATTTAAAGTTGGAACGGACCTTTGGGGGAATTTAGTCAAATCCATTCGTTTTTCAGGTAAGGAAGTTAAGGGTGAGACACAAAGTGGTACCCAAGACCACACAGGGTGGACAGAGGTAGATTTAATCTGAGGGCATTTGGTTCCAAATTTCGATATCTTTCCCCTGCACTGACATTCTGCCTTCCTTTAAATCTATATAGGCACTTCATGGAAATACACTCATGGATGTATATATGGAGCATACATGTGCGTGTATGGGTACATGTATGTATACACGTGCACATGACTCCAGATGGTCAGGAATATGCCCTGATTCCCTAAGTATTTCCAAACATTTGGTGTCCACACAAGCCTTCACATTTATAATTTTTGTGTTCTATCGACTTCGATCTCAAAGGATTTTGCCCAATGGTACAGCTTCTTACCAGAAGAATCCTGCATGTGAGATGATGAACCTTTCCCCACTTGCTAAGGCTGTGTCAGAGAAATAGAGAGAAAGGGCAAAGTGTCAAGTCTTGTGATGCTGACTTTTGGATAATCTCCTTCTCATCGCCCGCCCTTCCTTACCTCCAGGGAGCTCGCGTTGCAAAGATTGCTGCAGAGGTGGAGGGAGACACAGTCAACCGTGCACGTACATCCTATGTCCTACACGAGATAGGCTGGTCATTCGGCCTTTTGGCTGTTGTCTTGGGATCATTTTTCCAGAAAAAGCAGCTCTGGTGGAGCCGTCGGTGGTGGAGAGCTGGGGGGTCTACCCTGTTGATTAACAAGGAAGAGTGCAGGGTGACTTTACAACTCAGGAATTCAGTGAAATAAGTTTATGGTTTAAAACGAAAATCTTGTTTTTAATGTGACCCAAGTCCTTTCACTTTTAACAAGCTTCTGTAGTCAAAGCGCTCAGTCCTCACATGTAAAGAGCCATTCACAGCTGCCATGAATTGATTTATCCCTAGATGATAGTTGGAACTGCAGACCAAACCATCGGAAAAAAAATCAGCTCTTTATTTTATTTTTCCAGAAATGATTTGAAATTTGTTTATGCATATTTGTTTAGAAATCTCCAGAAAGGTTTGTCACAGCCAAACCTTCCACCATAATATTTTCCAGAGTGTCTTGTGCATATCTAGAGAAATATAGATATTTACAATGCACACATGTGCACGCATATACACACGGGCCTTCATCACTCAAGAGTATTCTGGGTACTTCCCCCCACCAGCCACCTGGATGGAGAACCCTTAGAGTTCTCTTTTCTGACCTTTGTGATGTAGGCCCAGAGGGAGCTCAGGCAGAAATCCTGCTCCAAATTTCTGGGACGATGTCATTGTAACTTGGTTTCTTTGAGAGAATCCACTCTAATGGTTCTCATCGTGGAATTAACAGGTTTGTTCAGTTCAAGAGTTTTTTTTTTCTTGAGGCCCTTTCCTTAGCCCTTCCATTTTCATTGCTGAGATGCCATGGGCCTCCTCTGTTCCTTTCTGAGTGGAGCTGAGTGCAAAGGAAGTGAGGGATCAGTCTCTCAGCCCCTCTAAGCTGCACCTGGGATAGGCACTGGAGGAGAGCCTGTTGGCGATGAGGTGGGCCTCAAACAGAAGAGAAAGAGAAGGATAAGAAAGAAGAGGAGGAAGAAGAGAAAGAAGAGAAAAAGGAGGAGAAAGATAAGGAAGAAGAGAAGGAGGAGGAAAAGCGGGAGGAGGAAGAGGAAGAGGAGGAGGAGGAATTCTGAGGGTACATGGGGATGGGGGAGGGAGAGGTTCAGGACTCGACATCCGAGTCCATTTTAATTTTTCTTTGTAAAGTTTATTAATGCATTTCATTTGAACCTATCTGAACAAATATAAAACAGTACACATGTGAGCCACAATGTACCATACCTGCACAAAGTCCAGCCAGATTATTCTGAAATATGTTTGCAATGGACCACGGTGGGGAGGGTCCAGCTTCAGCTTTGATTGACAAGTACTTACCTTGGTCATCTGTTGTATTTAACCCCAATTTTGTGGTCATTTCCAAGCATTACCTTGCCCAGAGCTGTTGTCAGTGGGTGTTTTGTCATCTGGGTTCTTTGCTTTGTCTAGTATTACTTCACACAAGTCTTCCCATGTTACCTGGAATCTGTCCTATTTACCCCTCCCTTATAGGGAGCAAATGGGTTAGTAATTATAAAATGCTTAGTAAAAGCTATATAAATGCTAGCTATTCTTATTAATATTATTCCCTATCATGCAACAGCATTTGGTTATGTTCATAATTCACCATTTATTTGACCACCCTCAATCATCCGGCACAAAGTGTAGGCAGTCAGTGATAGGCAGCAGTGGGAAAGGTGGGGGAGGCATACTAGACAACACTTGGTAACCTGGTTACAGGAGGATGGGGGATGCAGTGAATTGAGTCTCATTTTGATTTTGTGAACCTGGGGCACTAGAAGGTTGGGGGTGGGGTTCACGGACAGAAACAGGCTCATTAGCATGAAGGGAAATAGTTTTGCTCTAAATATTTTTTTCTACAGATTTCCCTTCTTCCTGTCTATGAGCCTTTTGGGACTCTACTTTGCACCTGCTGCTCCTCCTCAGAACAAGACTCACCGCTGGGGGCCCCTGGTGCCCCTCCCCATTTCCTGTCTCGCCTCGTGTGTTGTCATCTCCCGTCAGACTGCAAGCCTCTTGAGGGCCGGAACTGTCTTTCTTATCTTATTTGTGCCCCCAGCTTAGCACCATGTCTGGTACATCCCAGGCATTTAATGAATGCTTCTGAAGTTGAATTGCATTGGGACAGAAACCTCATAGTTGGGTCCAAAGTGTATCAAGTGCCATAACTATTTAAAATAGCTCCATATTAAAGCCCAGCTTTCTAGTTTTCAAAGTTTATTGATTGTGAACAATGGGACCACCGATCTCCAGAGCGTCAAAGTTCCTGTGGGCCTAATGGGCAATGGGGAGGGAGAGAGACAGTTGTTGTTTTGTAAAAATGTTTATTTATTTTTTATCTGTGGTTGTGATTTTAGTGGTTCAGGGAGCTCCTTGCACCTCTGCTCTGTGCCTTAGAAAGTGACCAGGGCAATATCAGGTGAAAACACTCCCAAAGCCCCTATGGGTATGGGAAGACTTGAACCCAGGACTTCCTGACTTTGGGAAAGTCTCACTTTCCACTACGTGGCACTGGCCCTCAGAGAGATACTATATGTGGTGGGTGTAAAGAGGCTTCCACCTAGGATTGACCTTGCCTTGTCCATGAGTGGCATAAAATGTATTCTCAAGATTGTGGATAACTGCCTGGAAAAAGAGGTGGCCTGGAGGGTGCCCTTCGGAGGACTTCGAGAGGATCATGGACAAAGGTCACCTGGGGTAAGAAGGCGAGGATGAGTGACACTTTGTGCACGTGGAGGCCAGACCAGCTGTCATGGGTGGACCACTTCATGGTGGCTTTGGGCCTTCCACACACATGACTTTTTCCCCAGAAAAGGTGTTTTTTTTGTATGTGTTTTAAAACAACTAATGATAAAAGGCAGGGATGAAAAACACTTTTAGTGGATTAAGGAAAGTAAAGAATCACTTTAAACTTGTAAGTACCCAATATTGACGTAAGATCAGCACATTCTCTCTTTCAAATACTGGACAATAACATTTACTAAGTAGGAGATGATTAGCAAGAAAAGGCATCAAGCCGGGTGGTGCAGTTGGCAGAGCCCAGAGGGCCTGGGTTTGGAGTCAGGGGGCCTGGCTTTGAATTCAAGCTGGTTCTGGTGTTAGATGAGTGACCCTTGGGAAGTCACTTAATCTCTGGGCCTCAGTTATTTCAATCTGTAAAGTGGGAAGAAGGATATTTGTAGGGCTTGTCTCCCAGGGCTGTCATAAGAAAAACATTGTGTAAGCCACAGAACACTGTACAAATATGAATTACTAGGATAAGGCAGCCAGGTGCCCCTCAGGCTCACTCTTGTCCTGATGCCTTTCTTCATCATTTCCCTCTGACAAAATTACCTGTTGTATCAGCCACTTCTTCAAGGACTTCACTGCTAGTCAGGAGGCTTGTTAAACTGGTAACTAATGTTCTGTTGTGTTGACCACTCTTGGATTCCCATGCCTCTGTTGCAATTAACATTTATGTTTTAACAAGGTGTAGCAGTGCTCGAATCTAAGCAATAACCACCAGAATCATTAATTCTAGTGTTGGGAGAGGTGGCCGAAGTTGTCTTATCCAATCTGTCTGATCCATCAACACTATTGTATATGCATATGTGTATGTGTATGCTTATGCGTATGTGAACGTGCATGTGTATGTGTAAAATACAACATACACACATATATGTACATATGTATTACATATCTTATATATAGATATAGCTAAATATGCATGTGTCTGTATATGTATATATCATATATACATGCCATCTTTCCCATACACACACAAACACACACACACACACACACATATATATATATACATATATATATATATATATATACATATACACACATACACATTCCTGATAAGTGACATTCTAGTTTCTTATCGAATACCTCTAGTTACAGGAAGCCAACTATTACCTCAAGGCATACCGATCCATCTCTGGACCTCTAATGGAAGGGACTTTAGATTTTGAAGAATACATACACATTTTATACATCTATATCTATGTCTACGTCTATGTCTACGTCCATGTCCATGTCCATGTCCAGATTTATGTCTATATACACACATATAATTTATGTCATATGTATTCTCATAAACAGCTCCTTTCAAACACTGTCTGGCACATGGTTGGCCAGGCACCACTTATGTGAGGTCACAGGGGTTGGTGATAGGTGTCACCCCTTCATATTCCCTCATAGTTTGTCCCAGGTTCATTTCTTTGAAGATGCTCATCTTCTGAGTAGGGGAATTACGCTCCCAGGGCTTCATTCACTTCCTACCTTAGAACAAATCTACCTTGGGCTCTAGTCTAGGATCCCCTTTAAGGGGGGGAGTAAACGAAGTAACTAATATATGAACCATACATGGATAGAAAATTTTATTCCCACACAGAAAAGGGTATGCTAAGGAAGGCCAAATCAGAATGATTAGAGCAGAACTCTGCTTCTGATTCCTCCCAGTTCATCAGGTAAGAGGCTGATGTTGGAGCTTTGTTGGGACATTTGTAAACCTTTTTTCACCATCTTACATTTTCAGCTCCCCATCAATGGGGTTCTTTCTTCCCGGCATCTCTCTCTCTTTACAGGAAAGTCTTTTATTTTGCTTCTGCTGCTGGTGCTGTCTCAACTTCTCTGGCACTGCAGCTTTGGTTCCTATGAGGATGAAGGTGCCGATTGCTTTGGAGGAAGCATTCCAAGGGTCTCAGAGTTACTTCGAAGACTTTGGTGCCTAAGTTGTGTGTATCCCTAAGGAAGCAGTGTATATTAGGCTGCACTGAGAGCTTCCTAAGGTTTTGGGCACAGAGATCACCAAAGGACTGGACACTGATCTTCTGCAGTGAAGTCCTTGAAGAAATGGCCGATACAACAGGTAAGTTTTGTTGGAGGAGAATGATGAAGAAGGGCATCAGGACAAGAGTGAACCTGAGGGGCACCTGGCTGCCTTATCCTAGTAATTCCTTTCTGTGCAATGTTCTGCAGCTTGTACAATGCTTTTCCTATGACAGCCCTGGGAGACAAGCCCTACAAATATCCTTCTTCCTGCTTTACAGACTGAAGTAACTGAAGCCCAGAGATTAAGTGACTTCCCAAGGGTTACTCATCTGGTCATAGTTGTGTCCTTCATATTGCTTTCTTTACCTGTTCTCTCAGGCAGACCTTTACCAGAGGTCATGGGATTCTGATGTCCCCCATGGAGCGAGCCAGACATCATCTATACATTAGTCTTGGTTGAATTATGGAGTAAGGATGACAAAATAGCACCATTCATTGACATTTCATTAGTTGTATTGTTTAGCATATTTGCATAGGATTGTAGACATTTGCTAGCCATATGGCCCTGAACAAATCAGTTTCCTCAACTATAAAATTCAGGCGCTGGTTTCCAGCTCCAAATCTATGATTCTATAACTTTTCAGGAAGATCTCTAATTCCATTTGCTTGACATCCAAGAAAAATATTATTTTCCTTTCACATCCCATTTTAACAGAAGCTCTGGACAACAATGGACTTTCTGTGATATTATGTAAAATTGAGATATTTTTCATGGCACCACCATTCATTCTAATCTAAGGCTTAGAGAGAGCTATTCTTTGATATAAGCTGGAATGCATTATTGATACCTTGCAACAGCCTCTCCACTGAATGCCTGAGTGCTGATAGGATGACAGTCAATAAATCCTTGGTTACTTCCATCCTTCAAGGACTCAGGGTTTCATCAGTCTATTGCTCTCCCACTGACACAGAAGGCAAACCTTCCCAGCCTTAGTGGACGGCCCTTTTGACATGCTGGGAAAGCCATGGCCCTGGCGAAGAGTCTCTCCTCACTCAATCTGGTGAGCCCTTGGGCTTCTGACAGTGTATTTCCTACCCACCCATGGAGCTTTTCCCGAGTGATAGGAGCTTTCATTCCCTGGCTCCTCCTTCAAGAACTCAGTGTCCCATCAGTAGTTCAATGAGATTGGGGAAGTGGATGCTCAATTCTTATCTCCATGGCTATCCTCCATGCCTGGAATGTTTTCTCTCTTCCTCCACTGTTAGAATTCCTAGATTCCTTTAGGGCTTGGCTCAAATGCTGCCATCTTTGCCCTTGCCCTTGCCCAGCTTCTAGTGCCCTCCACTCTAACATCACCTCCCTTATCTTGGATAGTTTACATTTGCCTATTTATGTATAAGTTGTCAACCCTAGTAGAAAGAGCACCCTGAGGGCACATTGTCTTTGTATCTCTAGATTTTATCAGAGTACTTGGCACGTAGTGGGAACTTGAGAAATGTATGTCTATTGGTTGTCAGTGGAGGCAATAAGTCTGATAACACAGATAGGCTTGATGGAGGAGACTAAGCTGGTTTCCAAAGGTCCCAGCGTTGAGAGCTTGTGTGGTACAGTGAGTAGTCACTTAACAAACATTTATTAACAAAAAACCCCAAAACGACCCCTCCCAAAATAACTATTTACTGTGTGCTGGGTACCTTACCAACTGCTGGATTTGTAATCAAGAATGAATTCCTTTGGTAGTTACTAGTTGCATGACCCTGGGCAAGTCACTGAACTCCTCTGATTCTCAGTGCCCACATCTATAAAGTGGGAACATGGATACTTGTAGTACTTGATTCTTAAGGTTCTCTGGAGGCTCAAGGGAGATGACATACACAGTGTGCCTGGCCGACTTTATAGCACTACCTGAATACCAGGTGTTATCAGGTCCGTTACGAGTTTGTGAAGCTGGGGAAGAAGGATGTGTGCATGTATTAGCATCCCAGATTTCCTGTTTACCTGGGATGTCATATCACATGCCTTGCAGCTGCTTTTATTTTCCATGTAGTAATCATGAGCCAGGCCCCTGTGGGTGCTCAGTTTCCATGGGTGAGATATTCGGAAGCACAGAGAGGGAGACGTTTGGAGTGCTGTGCCTCGCGGTTGTGGCCAGGCCATGTGAGAGCTCCCTAATCCGTTCTGCTCAGCTGTGCTGTCTCTCTCTCTCTGAGTAACCCTTTCCAACAGCGACACATAAGCCTCGGGGCTTTATTCATTCTGGATTTGTCTTATATTTGGCGCTGCTGAATTGTACACAGTTCACACAAAAGCCAAAATTAAATCCTAGCCTTTCTCTTTACCAGCTTATTCTTCAAAGGTTTATCGAGTTTTGGGAATTTCAGAAGGAAATATCTCTTTTATAATAACTCCAAAGACAAGGTGTGAGGCCAGTCTACTGCCTTGATGCACACAGCAACACAAGGAATGTGCTGGGGTTTAACCCCTTGATGGAGGGGGCTGCCAACTCCAGAGATTTCTCTTGTCTTTGAAGGGTCAAATGAGAAAATTCAATATGATTGGCCCCTCCTCAGGATGCTTTGATTAGGAACCAATGGGATGGAAGCCAAAGAAGGCTCAGTATGGGCTGAAGAAGGTCATGTATTTTAGTGGAAAGGATGCTGGATCTGGAACCAGAAGATGTAGGGTCACTACTGTCTCTGCCACGTGTTACTTGGGTCATGTTGGGCCAGTTACACAGCATCTTTCTGTACCTTTGTCCCTTATCTGGAATATGAGAGTTGGAGAACTATGGGATGCTAGAACTAGAATGATCTTTTCTGAGCATCTTGGTGAAATCTCCCTTCATCTTCATAGATGAAGAAGCAGAGACCCAGAGAGGTAAAAGGAATTTTCTGCGGTCACACAGCTAGTAAGTTTCAGATGTGGCATCCAGAATACTAGAAACTGAGTTGGAAAGGATTTCTGAGGTCACCTTATCCAGCAAATATCCAAAGATGAATCCATGCCCTCTGCCACATCCCCAACAAAAGTCATTAAGCTTTATTTCCGCCAGGGCAGCTCCTTCCACTTTGGGGTACTCCATATTGTTAGGAAGATTTTCCTGGTATCAAGCTTAAATTACTCTCTCTGTAACTGTCTCTCCTTGCTCCTGGTTCTGCCCTCTGGGACCAGGCAGAATAAATCTGATCTTTCTCCCGTGGGATACTCCCTTCAGATTCTTGAAGAGAACTCTCCTGTATACCCCAAGTCTTTCTCTTGTGCAGTTTAAGCATCTGGTGATTCTACCAACCATCTCTATGTAGTATGATCTCAAGGACATTTACCATTCAGATTGCACTCTGTTGGAGGCTCTCCTTTGGAGGCCTTCCTAAAACACGCCAACCAGACTGTACATAGCACAGACAAAGTGTTTAGCTGAAGCTATGTGTGATGGCACTGTTCTTCTCTTCTTGTTGCCGCCTGCCTGAATTCTGGCCCATGAGCTCTCATCTGCTTTCTTGGCTTAGATGCCCCATTGTTGACTCCCATTCACTTTGCATTCTACTAATATTTACAGATAACAGACTTCATAAACTCTTGAATTTAACACAGAAGGCTGTGCCTCCTGCATTCTGTGCTTGTGAAACCGAATTTTTGAGCACAAGCATAAGACTTCATACTTATATTTATGAAATAAATTCTAATTCATCCTAGCCCAAATGATTTAGTTGGCCAGGGTCTTTATAGATCCTACCTCCATAATGTCACAGGTTGGTTATTTCATCCAGCTTTGTGTCATCTGAAAATCTGACACACATATCCAGTACACCTTTAGCTAAGTCATTGTTGAAAATGCTTAATGACGTAAAGGCAACCATACAACTCTTCACAGCCCTCCACTGGAATCCCCTTCCAAGTTGACAAGGAACCGTTGATGGCCTTTCTTTGGATCCAGTTATGCAGTCAGTTCCAAATCCACCCAGGTGCATTCTCATCTAACCAACATCCCTCTGTTTTTTTCCATAAGAAGAGCTTGCATGGTTTTGTTGAATGCTTTGCTACATCGACAGCATTTCTTCATCTATAAATCTAGGGGTTTCATCAAAGAAGGGAATGCATTTAGTCTGGCATGAATTTTTCTTGTTGAAGATTACTGGTTCTTTGTGATCGTAGCTTCCTTTTCTGAATGTTCATCGGTCATCCCTTTAATATCATGTTCTAGAATTTTTCTAGGAACCAAAGACATTTACTGATCTATAGTTTGCAGATTCCATTCTTTTCTCTTCCTCAAAATCTGGACTGACATCTACTCTTCTCTAATTCTAAGGCATTTCACTGTATGTAATCTTTTATGTGGCTTGGAATGTACAGGCCAGTTCTATCAGTACCCAAGGATGTAGTTTCTCTGGGCCAATTCACTTAAACTCACCAATGGTAGCTAGTCACTCTCTTCCTTTTTCATCCATCAGTCTCTTCCATAAATCTTTTAATCAGAGAGGCCAGCTTATTTCTCCCAAACATTCCCTCTTCTGTACCTTTACATTCCCTTTTCCTTTTTTTCCCGTCTAGATCCAAGCGATGACCAGATCCAAAGAATAGCTATTATCTTCCTATCAACCTACTTGTGATGCTTCGCCTGCATCACAACATTGCTGCATTCCTTTCTACATCTCAGCTCCCTGGATATCCTGAATCTCTGCCTTTAGTTCCTGGGAAAATTAATCTAGTAATTTCTGAAACTAATTATGGGGTTCAGTCATTTTGAAAGGTAATTGAATGAGTGAAAAATGTTGCTCTTCTTATTCTGCCATATTCTAGTTATGTCTGATTCTTCTTGACCCAATTTGGGGCTTTCTTGACAAAGATACTAAAAAGGTTTGCCATTCCCTATTCTCGCTCATTTTACAGATGAGAAAACTGAGACAAACAGGATTAAGTGGCTTGCCCAGGGTCACATGGCTAGTAAGCGTCTGAGGCCAGATTTGAACTCAGGAAGATGACTCTTCTTGACTCCAGGCCTATCCATTCTATCCATAGTGCCAACTAGCTGCCCAAGTAAACATTTACCTAGTTCATTTTGTCCCCAGGTCTCAGACCAGATCATGCTTCACCTTTACATTATACCTGGCCACCAGCCCAGGCTGTCTCATCATTTTCCCAACACACTCTCTTCCATCTCTTGTTCTGGGCATAGCAATTAGATCAGGGCTTCTTGTCAAAGGGCATGACAAGGGACTGTCCTGTTGCTCTATTCACCATTAGAGTCAGTGACCAGCATTCGATATGTGTTGTCTTCCTCTAATAGAATGAAAGCATTTTGAACATAGAGACTGTTTCAATTAAAAAAAAAACATTTGTATCCCTTGCACATAGCATATTACCAGGCACAGTTAAGAGCTTAGCAGAAGTCTGCACTAATTAATTTGTTTATCTTGACTATCAGCTCATCATTAGGCATTTTTGTTCTGTACTTGGTGACCATTGACAAACTTTCCAGCCCAAAGATTGTTCTTTTTTAAGGGAAAACAGAAGCAAAATAAACACAGAGCAAGGATGCTTCTTCTCAGCCATCAGTTATTATCATACCACTCCCCAGGAGCAGGGTCCAATCTCTTCTCTGAATCTGCTCTTCTCTTCACTGGAGCTTGAAAAAATAAAAAAACCAAGCAGCCTTTTGGTTCTTCTTGGCTTTTCATGGTAGCCTCAGTTCATTCTGACTTTGAGTGTTGCTGATGCTGTTCTTAAAGGACCATAGTATGCTTTGGTGGTCATCCTAGCAGAATGGAAGATCCTTGAGATCCTTATTGTTTAGCCTTTGTATCCCTAGTGCCTTGAACATGGTAATAAATACTTACTAAATTGAAATCCCCATTCCTGGCTCTCACTTTCTATGTATGTGCCTTAAAAAATCTAAATTGTTTAATGAGGTTCCTATGAATTGGCATAGCACCTTTTCCTCTTAAGAGAAATTGTTTCTCTTAATTTCTTCGCTCTTTTCCTTGAGTGTTTCTCATTTATCTGAAGTCAACTTCCTCTCTAGAATTTTAGTCCGTGAGACCCTCCTATCCTTTCTTTGAACCTTCTGCAATCTGCCATCCTCAAATTTTGGCATTCCCAATATTTATCTCTTGGTCTAACACCTATTTTAGAATGGAGTACTCACTTCCCCTCTAATGATCCATTTATTTTGACCTTAGCAATGATTTCCTCTTTCATTCATATCTGAAATAGAAGTTTCTCCTGTTGGTGCCTCTACTGTTTAAAGGATGAATTCATAATTAAAACAAACCAAAGCATCATTCACTTCTGTTCTTTGGACAGAGAGACAAATCCAGAAGATTTTTCAATAATTGACATTCCCCATCACTATGATGTCATGCCTCCACACCAGGCTTCTGATTTTCTCAAACTTTTCATCTACTTCCTCTTTCTGCCCAGGTGGTCTGTAGTACACTCAGATGACAATACTGTTTCTCTTTCTGCCTTTGCTGATCTTTACCCTTTTGTCTCCACTGTGTTTCCTTCACTTTGCTCCTCAGATTTCTTTGCTTGAATATATACATATGTATGTATATTTATATATAATTGATATGTATAGTCATTTCCTCTTCTTCCTCTCTTTTTAGTTATCATGGCTGGTTGATCATATTTCTACATTCAGACCCAGATTGATAGACTTAGCCTGCCCTGATTTTCGGGATGGTGAAGGGAATGTTAGCAGATAGAGAATTCTGTAAATGTCATGTTCAGGCTTAATAAGAAGTAAGCCTTAAGGGTGCTTATTCCATTGCAAGGGATCATCATTTTTGGAGGTGAAAGGGATTTCAGAAGTCATCTAATCCAATTCCTTCATTTAATAGTAAACCAAGAAACAGATAGCGACTGCAGCCAAGAAATGAAAAGACACTTGCTCCCTGGAAGGAAAACTATGGCAAACTGGACACATACTAAAAAGCAGAGACACCACTTTGCTGACCAATGTCTCTATAATCAAACCTCTTTTTTTCAGTAGCAATGCATGGCTGCGAGAGTTGGACCATAAGGAAAGCTGAGCACCACAGAACTGATGCTTTGAATTGTGGTGCTGGAGAAGACTTTTGAGAGTCCCTTGGACAGCAAGGAGGTATAATCAGTCAATACTGAAAGAAATTAATTCAAGCTCTTCACTGGAAGGTTAAATGCTGAAGCTGAAGCTGAAGCTTAAATATGTTGGCCATATAATGAGAAGAAAAAACTCATTGGGAAAAGACCCTGATGTTGGGAAAGATTGAAGGCAAAAGTTAAAAAAAAGGATGGCAGAGGATGAGATAGATAGATGGTGTCATGGAAACGATGAGCATGAGCTTGGCCAGACTTTGGGAGATGGTGGGGGATAGAAGAGCCTGGCATGCTATGGCTCATGGGGTCACAAAGAGTTGGACACGACTAAACAACTGGCCACCATCACAACATACTGGGAGCTTAGGTGGCTTGCCTAGAATCACTCAACTGGTAAGAGTCTGAGTTAGGGTTTGGACCCCGTCCTCCTGACCCCAAGGTCAGCACTATCCATTGTAGCACACTGCCTATCACATGTAAGAAAAGAGCTGATACATGTTGAGAAGGTCCTGGATGCCTGTGTTAGATTGCCTTCCCAGAGAAAGTGCATAAGCAAACCACATTGAATACCTGGGTCTGGGATGTGGGTCTCATTATAAAAAAAGCTGATATTCTTGAGAGCTTTCAGATTTACAGAGAGGCTTCCAGGTGTTGTGCGAGTGTATGTTTACAATGTCCCTGCAAGTCACTCACCCTTCTCCGACCATCAGTTTCCTCATCTGTAAGATGGAGACAATTGTATTTGTGCTACCCGCTCTACAGGCTTGTTGTTAGCATTATTCATTTAGAGCTGAAGAGGAACTGAGTAATAAGAAGAGTCAATACTTGAGATTTGCAAGCCAACCCCCTCATTCCTCAGAGAAGGAAACTGAGGCCCAAAAGCATGAAGTAACTTGTCTAAGGTCACACAGTCTTTAAATGGCAAAGCTGGGATTTGAACCCAGGTCCAGACTACAAATCTGGGGTTGTTTTCACTGAAGATATGTGTGTGTGTGTGTGTGTGTGTGTGCATGTGTGTGTACGTGTGTGTGTGTATCTCTGTGTGTATGCGAGTGTGTGTGCATATGCATGTATGTGTGTATATGTGTGTGTGCATGTGTGTTTGTGTGTGTGTGCGTGTGTGCATGTGTATGTATGTGTGTCTCTGTGTGTCTGTGCATGTATGCGTGTGTGTGTTTATGTCTATGCCTATATATTCAGTTAAAGTATGTCTGTATTTCCCAGTCAATCCTCTGTTTGTGTATTGTGCTTCTCCAGCCCAGGGTAAGCCCCGCCAGGGCACGGCCTCTCGTTTTTGCCTTTTTTTATTTCTAGGATTGTAAAAATAGTAAGAATTGAATAAATGCTTATTGAACCATCATTATGCTTTGCACATCTTGATCTACTATAGGAATATGAGTTATTATTGACAAGATAGATATCATTTTATCTATTTTACAGATGAGGAAACTGAGGCAAAGAGAAGTTAAGTGACTCTCCTGTTAGCAAACAACTCTCATTATTCAGTTGTTTTTCAGTCATGTCTGACTCCTTATGATCCCATTTGGGGTTTTATTGGCAGATATACTGGACTGGTTTGACATTTCCTCCTCCAGCTCATTTTACAGATGGGGAACTAAGGCAAACAGGGTGAAGTGACTTGCCCAGAGTCACACATCTAGGAAGTGTCTGAGGCCAAATTTGAACTCACAAGAGTGAGTCTTCCTGACTCCAAGCCCAGCATTTTATCCATTGTACCACCTAGCTCCCCCATATATTAATATGTACATGTACATACATACATACACTTACAAATATGTAAGGTATTCACTTATCAATGTGCACACTATTTCCACTCAATAAAATGGAAGCTCTTTGAAGACAGGAACCGTATCATTTTTGTCTTTCTATCTCCAGCACCCAGAACATTTTGGGCTCACACCTGCTATCTAAAGGCCCTTAAAACCTTGTCAAATTGAATTGACACGAATTCATAGAGTGCTAACTCTAAAGCCTGAATGACAGAAAGAATCATCCGACATGTTAAGTGAAAGCTTGCCTCTCAATTTGGAAGCAACTAATCAATCATTATTTATTAAGCATCTACTGTGTACCAGATAGTGTGCAAGGTGCTGGGGATCAAATCAGGAAGGAGTAATTTGAGCGGTCAGAGTCTCTGGCCAGAGTTCCCTCCCTGAAGCCTAGATGAAGTTAGGGAAGGTGTTTGAAAGTGGGATATTATTGAAAGTTTGGGCTACTAGTTTCAGTCTGCAGCTCCTGCCAGACTGGATCCCTGAAACCACAGTAGGAAGTGCCTCAGAACACCTCCCTAATTAAATGGCTCCCCTAATGCAAAGGATAGCATCTGGGTAATCCAGAGGAGCCATAGTCAGACAGTTATCCTAAAAAGAATCAAGGAGCTATTTTGTCTTTAGCCCACCAAATTATCTTTGAGTTTCAAAAATTTTCTTAATTATCTGAATCCATTTAACTTTATTATTATTATTATTGTTAATAATAATGCTTAGGTAAAAAAAATCTTTGTAATTTGCTCCAGGGGACTCTAATACCTGTTGTGAAGAATTACCATGACCTGCTTTTTAGGAAGGAAGGAGCGTTATCATTTCAAAAGTATACAATTATGATAGCAGGCTTCCATCGCTTACTGAGGATAATTTCAGAAATGATAAATACAGAACTGGAGACTTCATCAAGGAATTGAGTTTATTGAATTACCAAACGTGATCAAAGACAACAGAAATGAATATTAAAGGGGTTTTATGTGTTTAGGATTCGTATACTCTTAACAATTCCACCAAGAACTTTTAAAGAGGAGAGTTTAAATAAGCGAGGAAACTTTGCCCATCCACATTGTGTCCATTAGATATTTCATTAGTTTGCTCTTTCTAAATGTCACTTTGTATCTACCCATGTTTTGGGGTGCTTGGATTTTGCCCTTCTGCTGGTGGTAATATTTTCAGGGTCACAGTTAGTGCAAAAGTGAAACTTTGAAAAACGTTTCTCCGTCTCCTGGAAATGCAATTTTTACCCTGCATTAGTTCTTACGGGTCTCTGTGTGTTCTGAATTCTTCCTGCTTGTCATTCCCGAGGGCAGGCTAGGGTTCCATTTTATTCACACAGCCCTTGTTCAGTCCTTTCCTAGGTGGAAGGCAGGGTGAAGACGGCTGCTCAGGAGAACAATATACTGTACTCAGTAGCTAAAATAATGAAAAATAATGAAAAATGAAAAGAAATGTAAACAGACACTGAACTGGGAATGGTAGTGAGCAGTCTTGCCCCTGGAGAATCTATGATGAAACCTCTCTCTCTCCCTCTGCTTGCTAGAGAGGCGGGGGATTGCAGAGGCAGAGCGTTGCATACACTGTCAGACAGTTGCTCTGACAGCTCCTTGTGATAAATGGTTTTTCTTTGTGAGGAGTTAGTTTTTTTGTAACAGAGAATGCTGGGTGGAGGGTTGTGTCTGGAAATGACTGTGCATTATGAGACATAAATGATGCTTATTGAAACAAAGTAGCACAATTTTCATGCCTGGACAACATTCTTTACTTACTAACATCTCTTCTCTTCTCTGTGACTCAGTTTCAATATCTGTAAAATGGTGATAGTCGTATCCCACCATTCTGACTTCAGTAACCACTGTGAGAATCAGAGAATGTATGTAAAATACCTACAGCTGTTTTTAAAAGTCTTTGTGTCCCATTGACGTGGGCCAGAGTGAAGAGCTGGGAGAGCCCTTGTCTAGAGAAGGGAAGAGACCGGCCCAAGGTCACTTAGGTCCTAAGTAGGTGACCGTGGATTGGAAGTCAGGTTCTCTTACACTCTGCAGAGCCCCAATCTGGCTCCTGGCTGCCTTCTGCGGATCAGGGACCCCCTGTTTACCTTGATGGGGCCAACATCCCAAGGCACTCTCCCTTCTTTCTGTCCCCCTCAGCCAGGGATGCTTGATGGGAAAGCCTCCACTTGCTGTTCAGAAGTTGCCCTCCTGGGAAAAAATAAAATAAAAGCCCTTCCGTGCTAAGCAGGTCTAATGAATTAATGTAAATACACTGAGTTTGGGCCTTTTCAAACAGCCCCGTTATGTAAAGTGTTAAGTTATGAGAATAAAGGGCCGATCAGCATGTGGGGAAATAATTGTCTCCTGCCACTGGGGGATGTGGGGCCTTGAAGATGTATTCGCAGCCACTCCTGTGTCACTCACAGGGCTGCTGCCATTGCCAACATCCCCTCCCTCGTCATTTTCCTCCCTCCTCCTCCTCTCCCCACCCCCGCCCCCACCCCCATCCCCCACCTTCCACACACCCATGTACTCTTCCTTGGACTCTCCTGGTAAAGACATGCGGCCCTCACCCTTTCCCCCGGCACCGATGGGAACTGAGGCAGCCCTGCCAAGCACTTCAAAGGCTGGCCCCCCCAAGTCCACTGAGGGGAGGGGCAGAAGGAGTTTCTACCAAGGGATAGTGAGTCTGATTTCTCCATCCTAGACAGTAAGCAGGGACAAGGCGTTTTTATCAGTTAATTAGAAAGCTGAGCCACTAGGAGCTCACTGCACACTTAGGACCCAGGGCCCAGCTGCCGCACACCGGGCCCGTCCTCCTCACTAGCCAGCCGAGTGCGCGCCTCCTCCCATCCGACTGGCTTCCTTTGATCTCCTCAATATCAAACTGGCGCTGGCCTCAGTAGGACGGGAGGCAGGCAGCGGGCACCCCAGCAGTCAGTGGTGGCGTGCGGCTCAGGGCACGCACCTTATCTCTCTGCTCTCCAGTCCTGCTCCCATCGGCAGCGTGACATCAAGGCCCCGCCGACCAACTGCCGCTTTAATTAGGAGCCTGGAATTATAATATTATGTTAAAGAACAAAGCTGCGCTGCGGAAAAATATGTGCTGCATATCCAACAAAGAGAAATTGGATTATTCAAAATATTCCTGATGAAATGTTACACTTTGCAACTAATTATCAATCTGTTTTATCTCCAGACCAGCTGGGCATTTTTGTGCATGCAAGGCCGGCCTCACCAATGATCTTAAGATGTCACCGTCGCGTTTACATCTTTTATTTCAAGATTTAAATAACTGGGAAGGAGCTAATCTAATTCACTGCTGAGAAGAAAGGCCAGTGAGTTGAATTCTTTCCAAAGTGATCTTCGACTAATGAACTTCGGTAGCTGTGAGTAATGAGGCTTTGTTCAAATAATGTTTAAGAACAGCTCTTTCGCTCAGTCTAATTTTTATAGCGGGACCAACGCTTAATGCATTTGAAATATCCCTGTTTATGTCCTATTGTTCCATGGAGCTGGCTCCTGAGGTGACGGCCATCATTCTTCTTGTGAGATTCCGTTAGTGATGAGAAGGGTGACCCTGCAACCGGGCTACGGGGCTGAAGGATCAGGATGTCTGTCCCTCTTCTGGTCCACCCTCTCTCAGTTGAACATGTCTGGGTGTTAAAATGGGTGGAAGCAGGATGAAATAAGTTGAAAAAGGAGGTGAGAGACAGACAAGGAAGGATTGTAAATGCCAGCGTAAGAAGTCAGCATTTTATTCAGCAGGTAATAGGGAGCCATTGAACGTTTTGGAGCAAGGGAAAGACATAGTCAGATCTGAAAATTAGGAAAATTCCTCAACAATAAACAAGGACAATTGATATTGGAGGCAGTATGGATGGATATACATCTGTTCTACTGTAGGAAGACCTGGGGATTTATTCGTTCTTTTGGATATTAATTTGTAATTTAGCTATAAAAGTGACTACACTTCATGCCCTTTAGCCCAGCAATCCCCTAGGAAGTCAAAGATAGAGACAAAGGTTGCATATGTTGGGAATTTCTTAGACACACTCTTTGGGAATAGCAAAGAACTTGAGACAAAGTGGCTGGCTGTGTGTTGGAGAATGACTAAAATCCCCAAACCTGGGGCACCTGACTGCAATGGAATATTATCATGCAGTAATAAATGGTGGCTATTAAGATTTTGGAGAGACACAGGAATATTGATATGAACTCCACAAACACAACCCAAAGAAAACTTACACCACGACTACACAACAATACAAATAAAATGACCTCTAAAAGGAGATCAGACTGAATAACCACAAACACCAGCAATGGTTCTGCTGAACAGATAGTGCCACACTTCACACCAAAGACATTGGCTACTTCTCAGGCAAAATGTTGTATGCATTTTCCAACATGGCCAATATCGAAGATATTTCTGATGCATTTTTTTCCTTTGTTACAAAAGAGCCCCATTTTGGAGAAGGAGGGGCTGAATTGTACCATAAAGGATTATGGGGTGAAATATAAAGGTGCTACTTACACATTAGAAAGAAAATGAGCACCCGAGGGCTTCCTAGTTGGAAGGGACCTCAGTGATCATCTGGGCCACCCCCTGCATTTTCCAGATGAGGGAGCTGAAGGTCACACATCAGAGAACTGAGTACAAAGTAGGTGCCTATCAATTGGGGAACAACTGAAGAGACCCACCCTATGGTATATGATTACGATGGATCATGTTTGTACAACAAATATCACCTATAAGTAGGCACAAGAAATGGCTCTTGAACCCAGAATCTCTATGGCAAGGGCTCTGTCCATTCACCATGCTGTCTGACCACATAATTTTAGGAATCGATAGAAAGGGTGGGTAGGAGAAGTGTGAGACTGAAGATGCCACACCATCAGAATAGTCAAGGACAGAAGGGATGTATATACATCTCAGGAAAAGGATATCAGACTTCTTTCAGGATGGAAAGGAGGGGGCTGACTTGGGAAAAACTGTGGAGGGAGAATTAACAAAACTCAACTTCTTGGATAAAGGGAATGAAGGCGAGTGATGCTGAAGATGACCTTAGTTTTGGAACCCAGCTGAGCAGAAGGATGTTGGCTTTGGATCCTTGGGAAATTGAGAGCTGCTGAGGGATGCCTGACAGTTGTGTCTATTACTAGACCTAGGGAGAACCCTACCCCCATTCCTACCCCATCTTGCATAGTAAGCAATGTGGAGTCCAAAGCAAAAGGGACATTCTTTTGACCGATGCTGGATGGGAAGGGAGAGGTCATGCCAGAAACCAAAGTTTCTTTTTCTTTCTTTGTCTCTCCAGGACCTGGCATAGTTAGTGCCTGCCATAATGGTCACTGTTTGATGAATGAACGAATGAATAAAATGACTGTACTTGGGACATTAATTGGTGGTCTAATGGGACAATTTCTGAAGGAATTTACTCTATCATGTTGTTTCCTTCCCACCATTCCTTTGACAACCATATCAGTGTGTAGAGATTCATGCTAAGCTCTGGAATAATTCAAAGGCAGTTGAGAGAAAGGTCTACTCACACCAAAAGTACAGTTTGCTAGGGCAATATAAAGAAGCTTTTGAATTGTGGTGCTGGAGAAGACTTTTGAGAGTTCTTTCGACAGGAAGAGGATCAAGAGAAATTAATTCAGGCTGCTCACTAGAAGGGCAAATGCTGATGCTGAAGATTAAATACTTTGGTTACATAATGAGGAGACAGGACTCATTGGAAAAGACCCCATATTTGGAAAGATTGAAGACAGAAAGGAGAAGGGGATGGCAGAGGATGAGATGGATGGATGGTGTCATGGAAGCAGTGAACACGGTCTTGGACAGACTTTGAGAGAGAGCAGAGGCCAGAAGGGTCTGGTGTGTGCTACGGTCCATGGGATCAGAAAGAGTCAGACATGACTGGCTGACTGAACAACAACAGCCCAGTAACTCAAACATAAGTAAAACACGAGACAAACAGGACAGTAGCACAGAGGGCTCTGTGAAGTTTGGGAAGAGAAGCAGAATTTCTAGCCCTGGGGGAAGGAGAGGAGCAGGGGCAGCCTTGTGGAGGAGGTGGCATGGAAGTCAGCCTTGAAGGATGGGGAAGGATTGACTGGGCAGCGGAACACAGATAGGAGAACCCGCTGCGAGGATGGATTTGGATCACTGAGCTTTCCTGGACCCAAGATGAACAACTCTGAGCCTCAGGGTGCTTTTGCCCTTGGGATGTTCTACAAAGGGACTTTTCTCTTGGACTATATCAGTGCAAACTTAAAACATCTGGATGAAATGTGAAAAGTTCCATCCATCTCTCACATTCTTGGTCTTCCTGGTGCCAAGTACTTGGCCATATGGATTCTGCCTTTTGGTCAAGTGCTTTTCTTCTTAGAAGTAGGAAGCCTATATTTTTGGAACACTCAGCAACTCCCATTTTTCTTCTGTGTTCTTGGGGTAGTATTGTCATAGTTATGCCTGAGAGTAATCACCTCCTTTGGTAGAAATCTGAGAAGCTTTGTCCACATTGCATCATCGACATTTTCTGGAGGCCTTCTCGTATTCTCTGGGGACATTTGGAGTATCTTTACTGCCCAATAAGAAAATGAATTTGTCCCCAATTTTGTGAGTCAGGAAGGGTTAACAGGGGCTAATTTTATTCTGAAGGATGTTAAATACTCTACTTGGAATAAACCCCTGGACCCACACTTGTTCTTTTGTTCCTTATTCACTGATTCATCTTTTCAATAACAATTTTTATTTAACCTGTATAGTGAAGATCTGGCCAAAGGGAGCCTCATCCTCAGGGGATACATTGCATGCTCTACCTGCTTCAACCCACCTGAGGAGGGTAGGCTGTTGTGAATCTGCTTCTGGAATCATGCAACAGGAGGGCCTGCTCTCTGACTCAGAGAAAGCAGCCACTGGTATTCTCTGCTCACTTCTCTCTGCGTATTCTGCCACAAGGAAAGGCTTTTCAGTTGGCTGCTGAGCTGGAACAGAGTGTGCATGCAAGAGACCCCCTTGGGAGCACCTTGACCTCTTTTCCTTCCCTGGTGGTAAGTGCAGGGGTGGACAGACTGCTGCTGGCCCCTCTCTCACCTGGTCCCACCATGAAGCCATGAACTCACGGTGAGGCTGCTTTCTCTCTTTATGATGTCTCTTCTATCCTAGCTTAGCAGGTCATAGCAGTCTTCAGCACAGGCTCCCTTTATACCTCTCATAGGTTATGAGAGTCTAGTCTTCTGTAGCATTTATGTAGCACCTTACAAATCTTACCTCATCTGATCCTCACAACAACCCTGGGAAATAGGTACTATCATTATCCCCATTTGATAACTGAGGAAACTGAGGCCAGCAGAGGCTAAGTGACTTGCCCAGAGTCACCCAGCTGGTTTGTGTCAGAGAACAGACTTGAAGCCAGGTCCCCCTGACTTTTAGGCCAATTCTCTCTCCATTACCCCCAGCTGAAATGTTCAGATCCTAGAACCGTTCTCAACCAGGATGGTAATGACTATCTAGAAATGCAAGCAGGGCTTGCAAAGAGGCAGAGGTTTCATCAAGAACCAGCTGTGCTGGACTGAGAGCTGCCAGACAGGTAGATCAGGGCTAGGCTCTCAATGCCATTTAGTTACCCAATTCCAACAAAACACTAGGTGCCATATCCCATGCTATGTTTGGGAACAAAATGGAGCCGCACAGACTGGAACATGATACATGATCAGGAGTACCTGGGATGTGTCGAGCGACCCCCATCTGCAGACAGCACCAAGCTGAGGGGAGAGCTCCCATGCTGGGTGAAGAGTCAGGATCCAACAGGATCTTGACGGGCTGGAATGCTGTGCCAAGTCAAACAAGATGAAATTTAATAGGGCTAAGTGAAGAGTCTTATGCTCAGGTTCAAAAACAATCTGATTCTTAAGTAAAAGGCAGAGCAGGCATAATCACTGTCTTCAAGTGTCGTCATGTGGAAGAGGGATTACAATTATTCTGCTTGGCCCCAGTGGGCAGAACGAAGAGCATTGGGCAGAAATTAGAGGAAGCTAATTCTCCTTCCTGATTTTCCTGACTGTGAAGAACTACTTTCTTGAATTCTGTGTTTCTGGATTAGCAGCAGGAATAAAGCATGAGCCCCAGCCTCTGCAAGTACATGTTCTTGAACTGTGATCCAGAAAGCAGCCACAAGAATGGATTTTATCCCATCCTATCAGGGGAGAAAGGACCTTGGGTGGGTTTTGGGACAAGCTCTGCTTGAGAAGCCTGGAGAGGAAATGAAACAAAACTCCAATCATATATCTGGGGCGGGGTGGGGGGGCAGCCAGGTTGTCTTTGTGTTGTCCACAAGGGGCCAAGAATGACAGAGGTAGGGGGGGCATTTCCAAAATCTGGAATCTATTCCTTCCCCAGGGTCTATAACTCCCTCCAGGAAAAGTGGTTTCAGAAATGGAGATTGAGGAGAGGAGGTCACCATGGAGTCAGAATAAAGGGTGTGGCAGAGGAGCTGACAATTTGGACCACTCAGTCTGTGTCCCCCAAGCTCCTGTCTCTTTGTGGTGGCTGCTAGGCTAGGCATGGTATGGCATCTCCTGACTGACCATATTCTGTGGGGTCCCAAGGCTCAACGAGGTTGGAGGCAGATTGGTTGGTGAATCTCTCATCCATTTTTTTCTTTTGTTTGGTTCTCTAGCGATTTTTTTTCTTTTTATAAGCAGTTGGGAGGTATCTGACTTTACTTGATAACCCTAATTCTACTTGTATGTAGGCAGGCTAGAGCTCTGGGCCTGGAGTCAGAAAGACCTGAGTTCAAATCTAGCCTGAAACACTAATAGCTATGGGGCCCTGGGCAGTTCACTTAACTGTTTGCCTCTTCCTCATTTGGAAAATCAGGATAACAACAGCATTTTCTGCCTAGGGTTGTTGTGGGGATCGAATGAGCTAAAAATTGTGAAGCACTTAGCTCTGTACCTGACACACAGTAAGTGCTTTATAAATGTTATTAAAATTATTGTTAGGTCTGGGAGCAAGAGGAGCCGGTAGGAATGGATAGGCAGCGGAGAAGACTGACTTAGGTGAGTGCGCCCAGCAAGCCTCCGAAAGCCAAAGAGGCATCTCTTGGTGTCCTTTCAGTCTGGACAGGAAATGGCCCAGCCGTGTGTGCAAATGAGCACAGGAAGGTGGCCCACCTAGAGGGCTGGGCCAGCACTGGGCTCTCCTGGCACCACTTTCTTTACCTGCCTTGGCTTGCAGCCATTCCTAGAATGACTCCTTATGTCAGGTTGGAAGACTTAGTGTCATGGATCTGAGGACCTTTGGCAGGGAGGTCTGGAAGGGGGGCTGAAAGTAAATTGTTGCTTTGGGGGGTCCAGAGCCAGAGAGGAAGGACCAGGGCCTTGGTGAAAGTGCTACAGTGAGGTGGAAGTCCTCCTTCTCTTGCCTTTGGCCCCCATCCAAAAGTCGTACTTCGCCCTCCCCTCCCCATCTCAAGGGGAACAAAGGAGAGCTGCAGAGAGCCCACTGTCTGGAGCAGGCAATGAGCCAGCCTGGTACTGGAGGAGGTTACATTCCTGGAGAAGGGATGAATTCTGGGCTTTGAAAATGACCCCTTACATCTGTCAGTGTAACTCAAATGGCAACGGCGACAACCAAATTGTCCTTCATTTTGCTTGTCAGTCTCTCCTAATCGAATCTGGTGTGTAACACCATAGCAAATGGAAGATCTGGGGTACAGGAAAAGGGTCACTTGGGAAAGTGCAGAGACCTCAGGGCCCCTGAAGAGCACAGCTAGGTTGGGGTTTGGTCATTTTTGTTTGATTTGGGCTACTTAGAGCAGTTGGAATCTAGGGCTGATTTTTTTCCCTTAGGATTATTTGTGCGCTGATTTGCAGGAGTTGGGGGAAGCATTCCTATGGTATAAGGGTTTGACTAGATGACCACTGAGGCCCCTCAATTCTCAGATTCTGTTATTCTGTGATTGGAGATGGAGAGTGGGGTCAGGGTTGGTTGGCTGTGAATTGAAACCACCCACATCGGCTTCCCTTCTTTCCTTCCTTGGGAGCCTGTTTTTCCTCATGGTTAATCAGAACTAGGAATGTTTAAAACAGGATCCTTTTTTGGAGGGGAATCTAAGGGCATCCATTTCTGCTCCCATGATTGCCCTCTGAAGATTAGTTCTGTTTCAGCTCACAGGTTGCCTGTCCTTTCTTCCCCTGCTCCCTCTTTGTGCGCTGAAAAGCTTACTAATCAAGATACTATGTTTGAAAAATACATCATGTTCCCTGAAAATATAACAAGATAATTTAATTTTAAGCATCAAGATAAAGTTCATTTTTTATGGCTCTTTCTGTCAACAATCTTTCCTAGTGAGAGGACTTGGCTGAACATCCCTGGTCAATGAAAGGTTTTAATCTCAGGAGGAGAAATGGAGGGGGCAGGTGGGAGAAAAGAAAATCACTTGAAAATGGTTGGCAAAAACCCCTGGTTCCAGGCCAAGTTTTGCAAAGGTGGACTCAAGGTCAGCTGAGTACTAAATGCTATTCCTGACTGCTCCAGTCGTCCCCGGGGCACATCAGTTCATAGGGCTAGTTGATTAGAGCAAATAGAGTTGACGACTTCCAAGATAACTTGTGCTGGAGCACCAAGAGGCTGTTAGAATCATAAAAATATATTTGGAATTTTAGGGGTAGCTGGGGCATATTTCTTCAGATGGTTTAAGAGGCAGAAAACAAGTTCGACATCCTGTAAGCTTGTGCCCAATTCAGTTTAAATGCTAAACACTGTGCAATGATCTTAAGCAGCAAAAAATCAATTTCCCAGAAGGCTCCCATGGACGATGTAGCTTTCATATTTGAACTAAATCTAGGCAGAGTTAAATAATTGAGCTAGCTGCCTTTAAGTGATACAAATATATTTCAAGCCAGAAATTATTCATGGGAGCGGAAGCGGCTTCGAGTTTGCTCTGGCTAGTTATGTTAAATGTACTAGCCTGAAAAAGCAGGATCAATAGTGAAGGTGCGCTGTCCATTGTCCTGTCCTCCAGGAAATGAGGGGGAATGTGACTGTTGAGCTGAATGTCTGTGAACTACCGTTGTCTGCTGGTAGGCACTTCTTTTCATTGAGACTGAGGAAGTAGAAAGGAACATGAAGGCCAGCTTTGAAATCTACAGGTGGAACTTCTTAGGTTCCTAAAAAAGAAAACCAAGTTATACTTATTTGAAATCTATAATTTTGGGTATGATCCTCTCTATCCTTTCTTCTATGTGTATGAAAATGTTCATTCTTTGGAGGATTTTTTTCAATTCAGAAAAGAACTATAGTTAAGAAAAAAAAAAGATTAATCTGTGGAACTGACCACATAATTATGTGTTGTTGGCCACACCTCTGTGGGTACTAAACTTGCCAGAACTACATGGGAGTGACCAAGAATTGGGTGGCTCTGATGAAGGTGGTGATATGTCCTTGTCTCGAAGTGGGAAAAAGAGGAAGGAATTAGAATGTTTTCTCATTCCCATCATGACCATGTTCCTTGTCCTGATCCCCATCCCTGTCCTCTGGGCTTGGGAAAGAACCAGTCCATCAATCAGGGAGCATTTATTAAGTCCCTACAACATGCCAAGCCTGAGGAAAAGAAAAATTTGGGTTTGGGCCTGATCTTTAGCTTTCCCTTGTGCTCCCACTCTTCTATGAGCATGGCTGCCTCAGGGAATGTCTGCATTTCCCAGTTGGAGCTGGTGATGGTTCAGCCCAGAAGGCATTGTAGAGCAGGGACAAAGAAGAGGGTTGCTCTTTAGAAGCTCAATGGTAAATCTGGCAAATTTAACCTAAGCAGAAGCAACGACAAACCAAGCAATCTTTTTGTTTCCCTGTTGGGTTCCTTTAGCTGAATGTCAGTAATAAAAAGAAAGAAGAGGAGCAGGAGATGATGAGAGGCTAAATGGATCCCAAATGTCTACAGGGTGTAGTGGAAAAATGCATTTTATTAGAAATTAAAGGACTTGTGTTCAAATTCTTGTGCAGATGCCATGAACTAGGTATGTGATCTCAAGCAAGTTAGATCACTTCTCTGGGGCTGTTTCCTCATCCATAAAATGAGGTAAGGATCTCTAAGGTCCCTTCTAGCTACACACTTTGTCAGCCCTCTCTGAATTAGGTTAGGGTCTTGGAAAGTGTTCCTCTGGTTGTGTCTATCTTTCTCCAATCAATTTTGAATAAGAATTTGTAGCTATCAGGCAATGTAAAGGGCTGTGACTGTGAGCCTGTATGTCCCCCGCTCCTCCACCCCATTTAGCCTCAGTGGCCCCTGCAAGGCAGAGTAACATCTGTGTTTATGCCCAGGAGAAGTCTCAGGCTTGATTGCCTCTGTCTTTGGTGGGCTGCCAGCCACTGGGGGCCTGTGGGGATAAATTCGGTTTGCACACACGTGTGCATGAGGGTTTGAAGGACAGAATTAAGGAGAAGCTATCACACACATACACACACACAAACACACACATCAAGTCACAGGCATGCATCCGTGGAGCTGGATTTTTCCAAATCTGACCCTTGGTGTCCATTTCTGCTGCAATGACTTTCTCGATTTGTTGTGGCATCTGCTCAGTTCTCCTGGCCTCCCTTTAGATGAGAGAGCAGTTGTTATTTGTCCATTCTTCTTCACATCTGTATATTTGCATTGCCAATTTGGAATCCATGGATTCCCTAATGAAGGCATCGATAACCAGCCGGAAGGGCAACATGGCGGGTATAGATCTGGAGGATGGGATACACATGAAGGGGGCTTAGAGGTGGGAGGAGATTTTTCATAATTACAGTCCTGGCTTCATTTGCAGGGCTTTGAATCCCAATCTTCCCAAACCGTTCACCTCCCAGGCTTGCTTGTGTCTCTTTGCCCTTTTCCCCCAGACACATTAAAGTGCCCTCTGACATAGATTTGTCTCCTTAGAATGAAGAGGATTCGATTAATCTCATTTTGAGACTGATGACACCCTCTTGACATAGGGGAACCTTATCCAACAAGCATTAATTAAGTGACTATTATGTGTAAAGATGCTGGGGACACAGGGACAAAAATAAAACCATTTCTTTTCCTCAAGGAGCTTATGTTCTGCTGGAGACAGATTTGGTGCCACTAGGCTGGGGGAGGGAGCAGGCACTGGTCTAGAAATATACTGAGGAATTTTTGGCACATATAGACATTGGGCATATTTACTGAAGCATTTTGTATTTAATATCTCACTTAATTTATAAACTTCATCTTTTCATTAAGAAACCTGGAAGGCAATTTTGAATTTTTTTAAATTAAAAAAATTCTAAATTTAGCATCCCCCCAAAGCACTAAAAGTCCCACAAACTCACCACTGGCCAATGTTTGTGGCACCTGCATTTCCTTGGTGTGAGTAGTCCCTTCATCAGCGTAGTTCATACCCCTTCATTCCTTGGTAGACAGCTTTTGCAAACTGTTGTAGCTGGAAAAAAAATTTCCCCACCCCCATTTATGATGGGCCTTGGAGAATAGAAGTCCTGCATCTTCTTCTGTTCTTGCGAGAGCTTCATCGTCTTTGCCAGCTCAGAAAGGTGAAGGGATTGGCCTGTGGGTCATCCAAGCAGTATGATGGCCAGGACTTAGCTCCAGGTCTGCCTTACCACAATTCCAGCCCTCTGTTTGGTCTGTCAGCTAGATGGTACATTGGATAGAGCATTGGACCTGGAGTCAGGGAGATCTGAGTTCAATTCTAGCCTCATTACCTAGAGCTGCTTTAGTTTTCCCATCCATGAAATGGGCTTAATAGAACTTGCTTCCCAGTGTTGTTGTGAGGATCGAGTGAGATGGTATTTGTGAAATGCTTGGCAAACTTTAAAGCACCATGTCAATGCTATTTTGATAAATGATTATTGGTAGTAGTGCTATCATTAATATTAGATCAAGCTCTCTAGATCTATGACTTGCCAGTAAGATGTCATGTTGGGCCACCCTCCAAAAACGTGACAAGTAACTCCAAGGAGCACACCCCTGAGCTGAGCCTCTGACATTTGTGCACACTGTGGTAAATATCGGTCATGGGGGGCCCTGAAGTTGTAATAAATGCCTTTGTGATGGATTTGATTCTAAATTATTTCTTGACATTTCGACTAAAACAAACAGCTTAGGTAATGGATCTGATGGCAGTGTTCTGCATGTTTGCAGGTTTGATAAATCTCTGGCTGAGAGGACCTCCATGAATGAGGGATTCCCCCCAGGCCTGCAAAGAAGATTGTATGTTAAATAAATTAATTTGGGGGGGTAGGGCTCGGGCCAGCACAGGGAAGTCTGGGCTGGGGTGCATGGTCTTGCTTCAACCTTGATCGCTGTGCCCTCGGCCTGAGAATAATGGTCTCCTTGGGTTTTGCGTCTTGGACTGGACCACACTAAATAAACTTCATCACAGAAATGATTTTATGGTCATTCTGCTTTCTAATGGGAATATTGACTCAGGAAAGCTGGGGAGGGCTGGGAAGAAAGAGAAGGGGAAGGAAGGAATACGTAAGGTTCTGGAGCAAAGGATGAGTCCATTTTTCCTCTTTTGGATTTGCTGGCCATTGGGGCCTCAGGGAGGCAGGGAACTACCTCCTTTCTTCTGCCTTTCCTTCGAGGCTAGAAGGGAGGGAGGTATGTCCCCTGACCACCATGAAAATATGGGAAACATCTCCTTCCATGCCTTCTTATCAAATCAGCCCCTCCTTTGGAAGCAGCAGGAGATTCTATATCCCCAGAGACCAGCATAGTGCCAGACACATAGTAAGTGCTTAATAAATGCCCGAGGCAGGAGGCATGTCTGACTACCTCATCTCCAGCCATGTCACTCTTCAAGGGCCTTTTATTTTTCACAGGTGTTGCTAGAAGTCAGTATGGACATCTTTACAGTCAATATGTGGAGATAGCCACAGAGGAAACAAACCGAGCCAATGTTAATTAAGTACTTTGACAAAAGCCTCTCAGATTGTGCTGATATCACGTTCACCAAGACAAGAAGTTTAGTTCATTTGCTTCTGCAGCTATAATAAAAAACATGGGAACATCCAGAAAGTTCCAAGTCACTTCTCACAGGTGCTCATGTACTCAGCCCAATTTGTTCTGTGTTCATTGGGTATGTCCTCAGTTAGATCTATGTTGCCTTCCTGACAAGCTTCTTTTTTTGGAGGGGGGAAGGATACCTTTATTAGCAGAGTGGCTGGTCTGGCCATGGCGAACGCTCCAGCGCTCACATTTACACCAGCACCCGCACCTGCACCCACACCCGCACCCCCCCCCCCACCAGCGTAGAGGGGCTCAGAACTTCTGGAATTGCTTCTTGGTGCCAGCTGTCTTGGTGACCTTCAGCACGTTGAACCTCACACTCTTGCTGAGGGGCCTGCGCTCACCCAGGGTCACAATGCCTCCAATCTGGACGTCTTAGAAGCAGAGCGACAGGTGCACGGAAGGGTTCTCGTGCCTTTTCTCAAATCGCTTGTATTTTCGGATATAATGCAGGTGGTTCCGGTGGATGATGACGGTCCTCTGCATCTTCGTCTTGCTCGCCACACCAGAGGAGCCTGCCTCCGATGGAGACGTTGCCGGTGAAAGGACACTCCTTGGTGGTGTATATGTAGCTGCCTTTGATGGCCTCCTCGGGGGTCTCGAAGCCCAGTTCCATGTTTTTGGAGTATCGGGGCAGCTTCTCTTCAGCCGCGTCCCTGAGCAGCATCCGCTTCTTGTTCTGGAAGCCGGCCAGCCACCTGTGCTAGGCAAGCGCCATCTGGACATCTGCCATGCTGCCGCTCTGCTCGACTTTTGCTTGTCTTCTCCCAGAGGACCAGGTGGAAAGAGACCCCAGACCGTAAGCTCCTCGAGAGCAGGAATTGTCGCTTTTTGTCTTTGTATTCCCAGTAACTGGCAATACTACAGAAGGTATTTAAGAAATGATTGGACAACATTATAAAAATCAATTTATCGTCTTATTTCCAAACGTTGGATTGTCAAAATTTACTGGGCTAGAAAATATGATACGATTTTCTTTGAATATCTTTCACTGAAAATAATAATGATAACAGTAATAGCTGATAATTCATATTTATGCGGCAGAATGTTTTACAGACATGGCTCCCTTTACTCCTCACCACACTGTGAAGTTACATTGTCAGTTCCTCCAGAACAAGGACTGTCTTTTGCTTCCTTTTTCATTCTCAGGGCTCAGAGGCTGCCCAGCACTTGGTAGGTACTTAATAAATGTTTCTTGAGTGCCTGAGGTAGATTCTATTATTATACCCATTTTACAGACAAGGAAATTGAGAGGGTTAAATGACGTCCCAAGGGCTACAGAGATAATGTCTGAGGCAGTATTTGAACTCAAGTCTTCCTGATTCTAAGTCTAACACTCTACCTACCAGCCCACCTAACTGATTATAATGTGCCTGGGTTTCTTTTTATGCAGAATAGGTGAAATTCTGACTTAATATGCTGTTGGTGGAAACAGAAATGAAAGAGAGGCACAGGCATGCTTACCACTTTGGGCTGATGTGAATCAGGACTCGGTTGGCACTTGTTTGTTTGGGAATAATGTATTTCCTCTCAAGGTCATCATGTGTCTGAGGTTTTCTGTCTATGCCCAATATGCTGTCTATGGGTGCGGAGTTAAACTTCTGCTTTTTGGTGGGTTGTATCGAGCTGTCTAAGATAGAGCCAAGCAGACTCAAATAAGACTTGGGTTGTGCTTTTGATGAGTTTTTGTACCATTGGGTTGGGAAGGTGAGATCCATATGTAGGAAATAGTTAAGATCAATATAAAGGCATATATGATGAAGTGGTAAAGAAAGTATGGGTGGCCATGACCTAGCGAGAAGAAGAACAACATGACTGACACCTATAAAGATGCCCCCCCCCCAAAAGAGTTCTGCTACATTCTTTGGGAATATCTGGAGATTTCAAACAGCCCACAGATGAGTAGGTGCCTGGGTAAGCAGACAAAGAAGCAACCAAAGGGTCCCTTTGTGCCCTGGCCCAGCAGCCTACCAAATAGCATCCTGATAGAACTTGCAGAAATAACCTTGTAAGTAAACATTCCCTGGGATAGCCTCTAGCCCACAGCTGTGTCCTTCCCTGGGATAGCCTCTAGCCCACATCTGTGTCCTTTCATTGGATAGTCTCTAGTCCACAGCTGTGTCCTCCCTGGGATATCCTCTAGACCCTGGCTGTGTCCCCTCCCGGACACAGCCTCTAGCCCATGCTGTGTCCCTCCCTGGGACAGCCTCTAGCCTACAGCTGTGTCCCTTTCCCTTGTGCACTGAAGGCTTACTCGGGTCTGTTGTCTCTGCTAGTAATTAAGGTCTAGCCTTGAGCTCCTGCCTTCCTTGAGCACAGAGGTAAAACTTCTACTCTGCCTTAGTCAGATGGCATCTGTGATCTCCTGCACAGCTTGCATGCCACATTTTGGGAAGGACATCCAAGGAAAGTGTCCCCTTTGGGAGGAAGCCTTGCCTGGTCCCGCCCAGCTGCTTCCTCTCTGGTAAGCTTGTATCTCTTTTTTATGTATCTTCTCTCTACTTGTTTATGAACATGTTTCCTTTCCCATGAGAATATAAGCTCTCTGAGGGCAACGGCTGTGTTTTCTTTGTATCACCAATGCTTAGCACCTAGTTGGCACTTAGTAAATATTTGTTAATTGATTGAGAAACTGGAGTGTATCCAGAGGGCAATCCATGGTGAAGGGACGCAAGCTCGTGACACATGAAAACCAACTGGAAGAATTGGGAATGTTTTTCCTCAAAAAGTGAAGAGCGGGAGGAGGTAGAAGCATGTATTTGAAGGACTACACGAGGGAAGGGAAACCGAACTAGCTCTGCTTCTCTCCAGAGGGCAAGGAAACAGGAAAACGGGGGAAGGCTGCAAAGACGCAGATCTAGGATGAATGTGTGCAAAAACTGCCCTGCCATTATCAAAATGGAGGTTGGGGTCCTTGAGGGCCAGTGGGTCCCACCACATTGGCAGATCTTTGAGAAAAGGCTGGATGACCCTGGTCTGGTATGTTGTATGAGGATTTTTTTGGTTTTCTTTTCAGTTATTGCTGGGGTGAGATGATCTCTGAAGTCCCTTCCAAATCTGAAATTCTGTCCTTCAGATTCCTTAAATCCCCCAGATAAACTCTGCACACTGATCCAAAAGATGCAATTAATATCCGTGGAGTTCAAATGGGGCCCCATCTCCACTGGCCTGCACCAGCTCCTGTATCTGTCCTTCACTGGCCTCTTGAAAAAGCCACATGTTGGAGCCCTATTACCAGCCCTTATTTCCATGAAGGATTTATTAAACCTGACCTAAATGCCTCATGGTGCAACATCTCCTTGTTCAGGAAGGTCAGGAAGAGGGCATCCAATGGAAGGGCATTGAGTTGCTTTTCAGCCTTCATTTCCCTAGCCAACTGCAGAGTGTTATATAGATGATGGTTTTACCCTTCCTGGTGGGCCAGGTTACCTCTAAGCTAGAATGCCCGAGACACCCCCATAACTCAAGAGGCCCTCAAAAACCTCCAGAATAACTGAGCCACACAGTGCTATAGAGTGGTAGAATGTAAGCTTACCCAGGGCAGAGGCTTTTGTATCATTAGCCCTCAGCACAATGCCTAGCAATTATAGGAAATTGTTGAATTGACTTGAAATTAATGTAGCCCTTGGCATCATGGGGATGGGAAGATTTGAGACTAGAGGAGAGAGGATTAGGGTAATTGTTCATTGCTCAGGAGGAGACCGAGGACAAATGAACTACAGGGAGGGTCATAAAAAGCATAGATTCAAACCCCAGGGTTCCAAGAATTTAGGGATGAATCATTTTCCCTATTTAGAAAACCAGAAAATGCTGAAGGTGGGTGAGAGACCTCATTTGCTGTGGGGGGAAGACCTTCTGCTGCTGTGCCCTCTCAGACAGATCCTGTGTGCATATTCCTAACACTGAAGTAATGGCAGGTCTCTGGGCTGGATTAAATTGTGGCCACAATGGCCAGGAAAAGCCCCTGCCCTAAGCCAGGCTGGGATTAATGAAAAGGACAAAAATAGTTGATCCACAGGAAAACCCAGGGGCTCAGAGTGCAGTGTCTATATGCAAATGCAGCCGGGTGCTTTCCTCTGATACTAGGTTTTCCAGGGACCCTGATGAAATTGCAGGGAGAGATTCATGTCACATGCTACCTTATGCCAATACTTTTCCTCCTCTCATTTTTTGCTTCCTTTTTATAAGCTCAGGCTCCCTTGCGAATAGCACTTGGCAGGTTCCCAGCGATATCAAATTCTAGGAGAGAAAATTTGGAAGTCTTATGTAAGGATTCTGTAGAACCTTTAAGTTGGAACACCTTTCCTCAGGTGGCTGAGATTCACCTTTGCCTTTGGTGATGAATTATTGCCTAAATTAGAGTTGTTCTTCATTTCTACATGTCAGATGAAGGGCACCCAAACTCACTGGGCCTCAAGCACCACCCTGTCCATGAAGACTTTCTGGATTCTTCCTTCCCTGTACTGGTAACAACCTCCATTCCTCAGACCTTCTTCCTATGGCATTCTATTCTGTAGCTCCTTAAAGAATGTACCATGCAGTATATTGCGGATTAAGGTTAGAGGTGGAACTGAGATGGGGTCAATAGAGCTTTGCTTCACTGCACCAATATTTAGAGGGTGCTGACAGCACCCTTGCAGGCCTTTAGCAGGGAAACAATTGACCCTCAGCCTTAGTAAGAGTAATTAAGAAAGCTGCTACTGGATGGATGTTGGAAGTGGTATCCTGGATGTGTTTTCTCCAGACAATTCCCCTATGCCAGCCTGCCCAGGAGTGTTTGGCAGTGCATTCCATGGTACTTGTCCTAGGCACATTTAATGCTATGAATCTTGGACATAAAAATGGCTTTTACTTGGAGGAATCTGTGTTTGTGGCTGATTTCTCTGCTAGACTGTGAGTTCTGTTACAGCATAGTCAAGTCTTAGCTAAAGCTCCTATGTCCTCCTCTACCCGAAACAGGTGCTTAATTCATGTTCCTGGAATGAATCAATGAATCAATACAAAAATGAGTTGAGATTAGAGGGTACATGCAGTCCCTGCAGATCTGACACTGGAGGATCCTGAGCTCCCCTCATCCCTCTTTGGAGCCTATATATGCCATGCAGATGGGAGCTGGCACCACTTAGCAAGTTTCAAATGGCTTCACCAATATTGAGGTGGGTTGGTCCTTCCCTACATGCTTTAGAAGCGTCTCTAATCAGGATTGGCGCCTGTGTTTTTAGGATGACCTTCACTGTGCTCTCCCGTTTTCGTTGGCCTTTATCTAGTCAGAGAAGGCAGCAGTCATGGGGCACGCTCTCTTTTTAATTGTACAGACATGCTTTGATCGGAGTACTTTGGGCTGGTTCAAGAGGCTTATTTTACATCTGCAATAGAAAGTTAGTCAATAAACATTTATTAAATGCCTACTGCGTGCTGGACACCATGCTAAGAACTGGAGATACAAAAAGAGGTAAAGGCACTTCTTGCCCTCAAGGAGCTCACAGTCTAATGGAAAGAACCTATTAAACTCAGGTGTGTACGGCTTGCTTTGTAGATATCTGTTTGTCTACTGTTTCTCTGTTGGATTGTAGGCTCCTTGAGGGCAGGGGTTATCTTTTGTCTCTTTTCGTATCCCTGGTGGGGGCCATCTCCAGTCATCCTGTTCTATATCTTATCACTGGATCCAGATGGCTCTGGAAGAGAGAGTGAGGCTGGTGAATTTGCATAGTCCTCCCTCACTTAAATCCAAGTCACTTGAAAGTCATGGCATCACCTTCCTGATGTCATTGGTCCTCTTTGAGGAAGAAGGACAAACAACAACAACCACCACTTCTGGTACTTGGCATAGTGCCTGGCACATAGTCGGCACTCAATAAATGTTTATTGAATTGAAAAAATGAAAATGGAGTGTACATTTATATCTGGTCTGTTTAATTTTTGTCACAGGCAGAGGGAAGGGTTGTGTGCATGCAGGGCATGACTTAGCCGATGAGCAAGTGTCTCTCCATTGGATCTTACCTTTCACTTCCAGCCAAGTGAATGCAATCAATTCAAATCCCACTTAGGACACACTGATTCCATGTTAGGCACCATGTTAATCTGGCATTGAGTATACATAGATAGAAATAAAGCAGTTCTAGCCTTCATGGTGCTGCTACTCTGCTGTTGCCTTGGCAAGAGAAGGAGACATGGTGGTTATAAGTAGATTATAACATAGTAATTACACAAACCTGCACAGCAAACATGGTGTTAAGCACATTATCAGAGAACTACATGGCTAAAAAGAAGCTAGCCAGGTTTTGAGTCAGTCAGCCAGCCCAAAAACATTTATTAAGCACTTACTGTGTGTCTGGCACAGGGTTAAGCACTGCAGATACAAATACAATAAAAGGAAAACAGCCTCTGGTCTCAAGGAGCCTACATCATCCTGGGAAAAGACCACATTGTCGTGTTTGTTCTTGGTTCTCAAAGAGGATCATGACGTCAGGGAGTGATGACATGACTTGCTGTTGACTTGGATTTGAGGGAGGGAGGGCTGAACATATATAAGACAACATATAACGGGTGGGGAGGTGGGGTTAAAAACAGGGGAGGAGGAAAGAGTCCAGCAATTCAGAGTCAGAGCTAAGAGAAGAATGAAGAATGGATGCCTGGGCCCCTCCCCAAAATAGAAGCCCTCATGGGAGAAAGGGGCTGTGGGGACAAGGGAAGTTCCAGGTGGAGCTTTGGGGGAGGTGGAGAGGGAGTCCACATAGTCAGAAGCAGAGTTGACAGGAGTATGAGCATGAGATACAAATAGAAAAGTCAGACC
>CM053624.1:5507484-5522001 GCA_028646595.1 Phalanger gymnotis | reverse complement strand
GTGGTCTAAGAGCCTCTGCTGTCCTAGACATGTAAACTAGGCCTTCCCTGGAGTTAGCCCCACCTTGGGCCCCACCTTAGTTGCCAATCCACACCCACACAGGTTTTACACCTAGTAGGGGTTTGGGCCTGGGGCTTAGCACTTAGTGAGACTCAATGAAATACACTGAATTACTCAAAGGGAACAAAAGCCAAACTCTTCAAGGGCACTTGTTGAACTAAGTGCTAAGGAGCCCATTTTGCTTACCAACACACCAGGACACCCTCTAATATCTTTGCCAGCTTGGAATTTATGATCCTAATTCTGCATCAGGGAACAAGCGTACGGCTAAAAACAATAGAAAGCTGGCCCCTGTTTTGGGAAAACCCCCTTTGGGAAACCTGAATTTACAAAGAAACAAGCCTAAGGATGTTAAGTTGTGCTAAAATAATGGCATTCTTTGTTTATAAAAATGACTCCCCATCTCTTCTTTCCATTTCTCCTTATTTTATTCAGTCATTTTTCAGTCGAGTCTGACTCTTCATGACTCCATTTGGGTTACTCTTGGAAAAGATATTGGAGTAGTTTGCAATTTCCTTCTCCAGCTCATTTTACAGATAAGGAAACTGAGGCAAAAACCATTGAGTGACTTGCCCAGGTTCACACAGGGAGTAAATATCTGAGGCTAAATTTGAACTCATGAATATGAATCTTCCTTGACTTCAAGTCAGGCATCCTATCCGTGGCATCATCTAACTGACCATTTTTTCTTATCTCTGCTTCCAGATTCATCTTCCTAATGCAGAGGCGTGATTGTGCTACCCCCGGTTCAAAAAATATTAGCAACTTCATGGTTATTATGAGAAAAAAAGTCCAAACTCCTGAGCTTGGCTTTCGAGGTCCTCTGTAACCCGAAGCCTGATCCCACAGTTACCCATTCATTCTGTCTCATCCTTCTGTCAAGCTAGTTTATTCACCAGGTTCCTGAATCTGTTTGAGAGGACCAATCCTGTCTCACTGGATGAAATCTTATTCGCCCTTCAAGGCCTCACAGTAAGGCTGCCTTTCCAAGAAGTCATCCCTGAACTTGCCAGACAAGGGTGATCTGCCACTGTTCAGGGCTCTGGGTACTGTCAGTTTGGGCACCTGTGTTCGCATAGCTTAAGATCCTCGAGGACTCATCTTTGTATAACCACCACATCCAGCACATGCTAACACCCGCCTTATACATACTCATGGATTTAATAAAATCACCCCAGAGATTTTTTAGGAGCAAAATTAGCTAATCACATTCAGGATGGGGTTTACAATATGATTTGGTTTGGAAGATTTGGTAAACACATATCTTTCCAAGGGCACCACTTAGGCCCAGAAGGGGCAAGAACTATTCTTACATCTAGCTCTTTGACTAATTTCCTACAACTTGTAGTGCATTTTCTAAGGTTTGAAGGTGTGTGGGCTTGCCCTGATTGTTAAGATCAACAGATTTTGGTCCACGGCTCTAGAAAGGAGAATCCAGAGGGAAGAAAGATGTTCTAACCTTCTGCACAGTACCCCTTAGGCTGGATGCAGGAGCAGATCTTGGGCTTTCCATGGGGCCTAAGCTTCCAGCAGGTTGTTGTGATTGTGCTATGAGGCAATGATGGCAATGACCACTGGGGAATCTCTGTCTGTCTGTCTCAATCTCTCTCTATCCCTCTCTCAGCCTGTCTCTATAGCTATTTCAACCTTTCTCAATCTCTCTTTCTGTCAATGTTTCTCTCTCTCTCTCTCTCTCTCTCTCTCTCTCTCTCTCTCTCCCCTCCTTCCCTCATTCTGCCTTTCTCTCTACCTCATCAACTCTATATCTATCTCTCTGTCTTTATCCATCTTTTTCTCTCTCTCTACCAGATTCTCTCTCTCTTTCCTCTATCTCTTGACACTATGCAGGATTTCCTCCCCCTGCCCCCGCCCCCTCTCTCTCTCAAGGGAAAAAAAGAAGATGGACAAAGGAAGAGACTTTCAGGAGAAAAAGAGGCTCATAATATACAAGGCAATTACCCACTGGTCTCCTGGGACTCCGACATCCTGGAGCTTGGTCCAATGCAGGCAGTGTTGCCTCGTCATTACGGGCCCTGAAGCTGTGCTGGACAGCTCCCATTAAGGGCGGCTGGCCATTTATACTTTGTTATTTGTTGCACTCATTGGTGAACATTTCTTTTTTTCGGTCTCTGTTCTTCATTCAGATACCAAGTTAGATGAAATTTTAATATTTTCTTTTTTTAACTACTTACAAGCAAATCAAATCATCATTGTCGTTAGTTTCACTTTGGCCTCTGTGGTATGTGTGCATACACATGTATATGTACACACGCACATATATGTGTATATATGCATGTGTATATACATACATATATGTATATATTTAACATGCATCAGTGATCTTCAGACGGAAACAGATTTCTCAATCATCTAAGATACATCGCTGTGCCCACTAGAATGTCCAGTGCCCTGGCAGATAGATCAGTGTGAGACCCATCCTGAGAGTCCTTCGACATACAGGGGATTGTGTGCATGGGATGCCAGTCACTCTCCCGAGGCAGCTTCCTTTTAACCTGATATCACAAATACAAGAAAGGCTGATCATTTCCAAGTTAGGGTATGCATGAGGATCTTGGTTAGGAGTCTGCTTTGGCGGAGCCCTGGATTCACACAGCCCTTTTAACAACACTGCCTGTGGCTGAAACACGATTAATCACTCATTAGGTTACAGGATTTGTACTCTCAGAAATCCTAGGCTCTTGTAAGACAGCGCAAGATGAGCAGAATTCACAGGAGTGTGATTAAAGCAGCATGTCATTAGGACCCAGGATGGGGCAAGTCTGGCCTGATTTCTCTCTTTAGTGTCCCTGAATAAATTGTGTGCTTAAAGTCTGTTTTTGCACTTCACAAATGAAGCCAACTCTTATCACAGTCATTGACTCCAAGCCTAGACCCTTGGGGACAGTACCTGCAACTTATTTCCTACCCTTGTTGCTCACCCTCCCCTCTTTGATGTAGCATAGCCCTGGGAGGTGGGGCACCCCATAGAAACAAGAACAATCCTTGGTTTCCTAGCAAGCTTGAACCATCTGGGTTGTGAATTTCATAACAGTGACCCAAGACCACGCACACGGTGAGCACCTAATATTCATTCTCATAGCACCCCAAGGTTTGTAAGGTGCTACACAGAAGTTACTTAATTTGGTCTTCATGACACCCCCATGGAGAAGATCACTGGTGATACTGTGTCCATTTTATAGATGAGGAAGCCGAGTTTCATGGAAAGGAAGTGTCTGGCCCAGAATCTCAGAGCTACAAAGTATCACAGGTGGGTGTGAGCACAGTTCTTGCTTGACTCCAAGTCCAAGGCTTTGGCCACTATGGACTCCTGCTGATTTTTTCATCAACATGTGCAGGAAGGTTAGAAATTGCCCTTATGGTGTATTTCAAAATGAAAACTAAAGATACTTCTTAAAAAATAGCTATCAGTGGGAAGAATCTTTAAGCATTTCTTATAGTGACTGGAAAACTAGGCCTGGACTTAGAAAGGCCTAGGTTTGAATCCTACCTCTGACACTCACTATCTGATTTCTTGGAACCTCAGTTTCCTAATCCATAAAATGGGGATAATAATACCTTTGGGTTGTGAAATCATATGAGGTAATTTATATAAAGTGCTCTGCAAACTTAAAGCAATGCATATGATTTTCATTAACCATAAGATGGTCCAACTGATTTTTTAGCAAATAGACTCTTGCTTATGTATTCAAATGTTACAGTGGGAATTTGGAGTCTTGAAATGACAGAATCTCAGATTTTGAACAGGCCATTGAGTCTAGCTTATACCTGCCCAGAAACATTTCTATAAATCTTGGGAATGTGGAGACCAGAGAAAAGAAGGTTCAGGGGACCCAAGAGAGCTGTCCTCAAATGTCTGAAGGGCTGTTATATGGAGAATTAATCTTGTTCTGCTTGGCCTCAGCTGGAGGCATGGAGGTGGGCAGAACTGAAAGCAAAGTGGGTGCTGAGAGGAAGCCAATTTAGGCTCAAAGTTAGGGAAAGCTTTCTCACAACTAGAACTGACTCAGTGGAATGAGCTGAGCTTCCTCCAGAGCTGCCAGCTCCCCCTGCCTTTGAGGTCACTAGCAGCGGCCGGATAAGACTGGATACATAATAGTGAACATTCCTTCCTGTGCAAGCTGGGCTAGAGGCCACTCAAGTCCATTCCAACTCTCACCTTCTAGAAGCTTGGGATTCTTAAGGTGCTATGGACATGCCTGGTTTAAATCTCAGGTTTCCCACTAATGAACCACATGATTTTGGGTTATCTTCTTTCCCTTGTTCAGCCTCCTATCTCTATGAACACAATGAGGCAGCTGGAATAGTTGGGATACGTGATCTCACTCATCTCTTCCTGCAGTAAATATGGAGAGCCTTCAAAATAGTCCCCCTGAAGGACAATACTTATTCCCGAGATGCTACCACTACTCAAAGACCTTCACATGTATTTCAGTGCTAGCCTCCTGTTCTTGAGACCCTCTTCACTAGTAGATAATCTCTGTTATTCAATAATGGGTCTGACATTTGGAACCAGCCCAAAGTCATTAAGGAGCTGAATCTCTTGAACGATCTGTGTGACCAAGCTGAGAAATACTGTTTTTGTTCTATGATGAGACATAGTGTAAAAATGAGACAGAATTTCTTTCGTGGAATGTGAGATAACTCTGAGGGCATTGCAGGATTCCTATCTGTGTCCCAAGCCCCATAGGGACAGACTGACTGATCTGAGGGTGAGGAAATTCAAGGCCTTTTGAAGTATATGATGTCTTTTTCTAGGTTTAGTAGGGGACAGTTACAATCTTCTTGTGTAGCAAAAGGCAAATGGAAGCCTCTGCACTACTCTGCCCAGCCAGCACAGTGTCTTTGTAGACTTGCTCACATTGGGAATGTGGAGTCTGTCCCTTTTAATAGAAGTTCTAGAGCTGGGGTGGTGTGGTGGGGAAGAGAGACTTGGAGGTTGTCGGCCCATCCCTCTTATAGAGAGTGAGAAGTTAGGCCCAGAAAAGGGAAAAGACTTTCCCAAAGTCACTGAGGGAATAAGCGTAGAGCTGGGTGTTGAATCCAAATACAGTGTTCATTTCACAATACCCCATGTATAGAAGAATGGATCATTGGGACTCGAAGGTGGCTTAAATCTACTAGGACAAGATGGCATCTTGGACCCATTTTTATTCTTGCAGTGGGGGCTAAAGGAAGGGAGGGGATGCAGTGAAGAGAAGCAGGAAGGTTGCTGATATACACATTTCTTCTGAAGCTACGGAAACCCCTACTCAGCAGATCATGTCTGTTGCTCTCACACCATGGACGTGCATGTCAGCGGCGGATTTATAAGCCACTAAAAGCAAAGAGACCCAGTGTCCTAGGCCCATCAATAAATAATGGGAGAATTGATTCACAAATGGCTTCATAACTTGGCTGTCACCAAACAAACAAATGAAAACAAAACCAAACACTGGTAAGTACCTTGCAAATGTTTGGTACGAGTCAGTGCAGGGATCAGTATCCACTGGAGGCCCTAAAACCCACCCATATGAAGTTCTAGATCATGTGACTATCTGACCCCTTTCTTTCTAGAGTTGAAGTCCTTATGGCAAGTGCTTTAGGTTAAAATTCTTGAGTTCAGATGCCATGCCACGGACCTAGAAGAAAGGCCCAGGATCAATCTGGAACAGAGATTTATAACCTAGAGTCTGTGCCTTTGTTATAAAAAAATACATATATTGATAACTACGATTCAAACCAATTGGCTTCCTTTGCAAACCTATGTTAATTGTTTATAAACCTATTTTATGTACTTAAAACATGGTTCTGAGAAAGGAGGTGTGAGTGTCACCAGACAGCCCAAGCACTCCGTGACACACAATAAAGATCAAGAACCTTTGATCTAGAGCTGGGAATCCTGGTTTTGCATCTTGTGTCAGGCCTTCATTCACTAGTTGATCATGGCTGGCTGGCTTTCCCGTTCTGAGTTTCTGTCTCCTCATATGTACCAGATCCCATCCATGTGGGAGGACACTCCTTCCATCCATGAAGGCTACATTCCATCAATGACTTCTTCCCCTTGGAAGAAGTCCATGGTTTTTGGAAAATCACTTGAAGAGATTGCATCCAATATCCCAGATGACTTCTTCTAGTTTTCTAAATGGAGGCTGTAGGTTCTTACTTACAGCTTGACCTGGTGGGGACTTCGGGGGCTATCTAGTCCAAAATTCACACTAGGTCTAGGAAAGTCAGGTGACTTTCCCAAGGTTATGCAGGTCATAAGTATCAGGGGCAGGATTTTAACCCAGTTTCTCCAACTCCAGGGATCATAGACTTCAAGCCAGAAAGGGCTTTAGAGGGAGTAAGTGCCATGATTTAACAGGAAGAAAATACAGTCTGTAGTCCTACTTTCCACCCATATATGTCATGAAAGTGAAGTGGGATCACCTTTATGCAGTGTTCGATACATTTGAAGTATTCCAAGAATACCAAGGATACAGGTCATACAAAATGGCCTGTAGTCCCATCAATTGTGATTATTCCTGGGAGGCTTGTGAGAGCCTTGGCTTAGGGTGGGAAGTAGCACCCTAGCCCTGGAAGGGAAGGGTCATCAAACACCCCTCCCACTGCTGCTGTTGTACAGAGAAGCCACCCTGTGGCCAGACATTAACAAGATTGCTGTCAGAAGTTCCTGGCTTTTTTCCTCCAAATATCTGGATTCTTGTTTCTATGAAATGAAATCATCTGGCTGTTTGTTAGCAATCCTCTTATTTCTTTGGGCTATTTGGGGGCTCTACAGATGGAAGAAAATGATGGCTCCAGTTTTCAGCTGAGAGCCATTTTTATGTCCTTTTTCTTTTGTCCAATCATATATCGTCACTGGTGTAGAAAATTCTCAGAGTAGAATTTTCTCCTACCAGGCCAGATTGACAACTTGTCTGGAACTTAGAGAACTGCCTGGGGCACTGGGCCATTAAGTGACTTTCCCATGGTCACACATGAGTGTGTCCAGAGGAGCCTTTAATTTTTTTTCTTAAATTTGTGTGTTAACATCAAGCTGCGCTTCTGTGGAACCCGACTAGTCTAAGTTTGTGGTGGTTCCTCTCACTTCCCTCCCCCGAACAGCAGCAAGAGAGGTCTGGGGTGTGAGTGGAAATGTTAGGGGTAGGTTTTTTTCCTGAGCTGGAGACCCTAAAGCCAGAGGGTGGCTTTTATCTTTAGAACCACGGATGTTTGAAAGTATCTTTGATGATATTCTCCACCTTGACTTTTGTCAACAATTTAGAAGGACTCTTCCTCCACCTCAGTAGTCAAAGTCCTGAGGTTTTGTGGGTTCTCTTGCTATTCTCCTTGGAAGCAGGGAAGAGGAGAAGGATGGAGCTGCTTACAGAAGGCTTAGAGCTTGGGCTGTGATGGATATTGAAGAGAAATCTTAGTAGGAATGTAGCTTCTTTTGTTTTCTTTCAACAAGGAAGCATATACAAAGTGTTTAGTAAATGCTTAGCAATTAAGTATGCTTAATATATACCAGGCATATAGGCATAAGGGCTGGGAATACAAAAAGGCACAAAAATTGTTCCTGTTTCAAGGAGCTAACATTGTAATGGGGGAGATGACTATTTGACGTGTGTATGTGTGTGTGTGTGTGTGTGTGTGTGTGTGTGTGTGTGTGTGTGTTTATCATAGATGAAAGGTAATCTCAGAGAGAAGGGATTAGCACCTGAAGGGACAAGGAAAGGATTCATGAAGAAGCTGTACTTTGAATGTTTTTTTTTTGGGGGGAGTCATTTTTTATGGAGCAATTCCTTCTTGCATCTGGAAGAATTCTTTCTGTGCATTAAAGAGAGAGGAGGGTCTGCTTTGCCTGGAGCCTGTTTGATTGGTGAGCTGGTTTGGGCGAACTGGATGATCTCTGGACATCTATGTCCAAGTCTCAGCTAAAACTCTACCTCCTGCAAGAAACCTTTCCTCATCATTCTTAAAGCTCGTGCCTTTCCTCTGAGATTAACTCCGATTCATCCCAAACATGGGAATACATATTATCTATGCTATATGTCTCTATCATTTCTCTCTCTTTCTCTCATCCTCCCTTCTTACTCCCTCCATCTTTCTCTTCTCATTTGTACATAGCTGCATGTTAGAATGTGAATTCTCTGAGAGCAGGGACTGCCTTTGCCTTTCTTTATATACCTAATATGCCTGACACAGAGTAGCCACTTAATAAATGCTTGTTGATTGCCCTGGGATTTCTCCTTAAATGGCAACCTAAAAAATTTATGTATTTTAAAATAATCATTGATATCTTTGAATTTTTTTTACATCACCTTCATTTCCCAATTAAGCTTTTCTCTCCCTCTAGTGAGCTATCCGTAGAACAAGTCATAAAAAAAGAGAGAAAAAGCATCTCAGTAAAATTATCCACACATCAATTGAGTCTGACAGTGTGTGAAATATGCTGCATCCTTGGCCCTCTGCATCTGAAAGGAGCAGAGGACGGATATATCCATATCACTTATTTGGTCTTTATTCAGTTTCAAATTTGCTTTCTTGCTCTTTTCATTTACATCCTTGGAGTCAATGTGTACAGTATTTTCCTGGCTCTGCTTCATCTCGCCTCACATCAGTTCATGTAAATCTTCCCATGCTTTTCTGACTTCTTCATCGGCGCTCTTTTTTTTAAGCGTAATAATATTCCATTATATTTTTATACCACGCTTTGTTTTGCCATTCCACAATCGACTGACATCTATATGCTTTGTTTCCAGTTCTTTGTTCCTACAAAAAAAAACTGATGATTTTTGCTATGAATACTCTGGTGTTTATTTCCTGTTTCTTTCTTTGGCCTTCTTGGGGTAGAAGTTGACAGTAACTCAGGGTGGCTAGAGATTGAGAAATCAGCTGCTTCCAGAGACCTGTCCTCTTTGTCCAGGTAAGTAAAAGAGATCTCCCACCTAAACTGCACCTTTTCCCCTCCGCATCATGGACCAACTCTCCCCATCTGGAAAAAAAGAGCAAAACCCTCCACATCTTGGGGATGTGGGGGGTGTGAAGTTTCCTATTGCTAGGATTGTTGTCTGATCTCTGAATGCTAGAAATCAAACCCCAGGGCTCCAAAGCCACATCCTTTGCATGTTGGATCTTTCAATACATTGAGTGGCCGAGCTGGCATTGTTTTGAGAGGGTTAACTAAGATTAATGAGGAAAGAAACATGAAGCATGAAGGATCAGCGCTTCCAATCAATGACAGAATAAATTCAATGTGTGCTCTATCTGTAGTTTACTTGGCACCCAACAGCCTGACTCCAATTCCGAAAGGTTTTGCCTTTTATGCCTCTAAATAACCCACTAAGACATGAGCAGTGTGCCCTTCCAGTGTACTAATGCTTTATGTAAGGTTTAGACAGCTGTCGATGTATTGATCAGGAGGAATTTGTAGAATGCAGAACGGCATTTAATAAGAGCTCGATAGACTCCTGCAAAGCTCACTATTCCCAGGACTTCAACATTTTTGAACTGCAACTTCGGCATCTCCATTTGGGGCAAAAAAGAAATGGAAATAACCAGAAAAGAAGTGGAAAGGTAGAAAATGGCGATGCAAGTCCCAAAGCCCATCTGGCAGAGGAAAGTTTGTAGAAAGGAGAATCAGTCCCTTTGGCAGTTAGCTTCTTAGAGGGGAAATGTGTACAGGCCTGGAAGAGCTCCTGAGAGGGCAGCATGGAACTTGGGAGCCCCAATGTTTGTCAGTAGCCTCAGATTGGGGAGATGAGTTTTAATCAGTCTGTGTATTCATAGCAGTCTGTTCTCTTTTCTTGGGTCAACATTTGAATAATAAATATGTGGAAGTTACTTTACTCCCTACACTTTTGGGGATGGGGCTTGGGGGGTCGAGTGGGGTGCGGAAGGGGGGAGGGAGTCAAGCCTTTTAAATGTCTGAATGGCTTCACAGTCCAGTGTCATAATCAGATTCCAGACACTGAACTTGGAGAAAGTTTGTGCTAGCCTCGTGGATTTTCATTTCAGATGTTGTCAACTCAAGGGCATTTGGACCAATCAATATCTGTCTGTCTTCTCGCACATAGAAAGTTGGCTATTAGAAAAGAGAGGCTTACAGCAGGCTCAGCCAATACCATTAGCCCTAGCCTAAGGGCAGTTCTATCCATGTGCAGGGGAGACACCTGCCCCCTCCCCTCCCCCACCATTAAGAAGGCCACTGGGGATGTCATTTGGACATAGCGGGCAAAGAGCACTTCTTTATTCTTTCTCTTTTTTACACCCAGACTTCCCCAAAAATCAATAAATCTGTTCTTTGCTTATTTTCAGAACTTTACTTCAATATAGGCAAGGACTTTCCTTCCAGCTACAGACTCAAGTAACACCATGTCAGCTTTCTGTGTCTGTGTGTGTTTTCCTGCCTCTGTTCCAATTTGAAAAATAATTGGAAATAATATCTGATTGATGTTCATTTCTTCCCAGCCAAAGATTTCCTCCATGAAAGACCTTGATCTGCCGACTCCACGAATCAGCCCTCGATTTTCTGCTGCACACCTTCTTTCCCATCCTAATGATTCTATGAAATCAAGGGATCAAGGAATAGGACTTTGTGGCCTCTTTTCTCCCTCTAAGAACTTCCTTCAAATTATGTTTCATTTATTTTCATTTTTTTCGCCCAAGTATAACTGAGTGTTCTCTTCTGATTTTTTTAAAAAAGCTAAACAGCTCATCTGATGGGAGGTAGAGGGAGAGAGAGAGGGGGGGGGAGAGAAACAGAGGGAGAGAGAGTCAGAGAGACAGAAGCACAGAGACAGAGACAGAAATAGAGAGACAGAGACAGAAAGAGAAAGAATAGAACTCTTTCAGACATTGTGAATTTGAGGAGATTTTTAATATCCATCCAAAGGTCTTGGCATTTTATATTTTAAAACTTATTCTCATTCGTGTGTGTATGTTGCCAGATTAGATGAGAACAGGCGAGGGGAACTGAGGAACAGGAAATTAGAGCTTTTCACCAGCTATTTTCTGGCACATGAGGCAACCAGCAAAGATGGGGAAATGGAGGCCAGCTTCCCATAGCATCCTGTAAGCCCTAGCGTGATTGGGATGATAGACAATCTGGAAATATCTTATGGTTGTCATTGTTTCATTTTTCTCATCCTTTCGATGGAGTTCAGATAGAAACTGTCTAAGGATGGACCTCAATCTTCCCCAGTCAACTATATTTAACATTCTTCAGAATACCATGCAGGGAAATAGATGGATCGACTTTTGTAATTTAAGAAAATATTGAGATTTAAGCTTATGTTTTGTAGGTTTACTTAAAACAGCTTTGGAATACCTGAAATGGCAGATTGGATAATGGAGATGATATGTGCCCCACTCTGTTCCCACATGACTTTAATTTCTTCTGCTAGGTCTCTATATGTTGAAAGCTTTTCATTTCATGTAGCTTGGAGATTATGAGTATTATTTTATAATTGTTAGATTTTTATTAATTTTAACATTATTAGTGGCAGAGTTGAGGAGTGATTAATATACTTAGTGGAAGAAGAGGATCTTGTCACTGTCAGCTCTTTCTAGGAGAAATGACAGAGAATAGACACTGAAAAAAGAAAAAAAAACAGATTTGGGAGGGCTAGGTCCTCAGCAAAGCAAGGGAACCCATGTCTTACAGGTGAACTGAGGGAAGTTCACGTTTAATAGCTATGGTGCAAGCTGGCATTTCCTGACCAGAACAATTTAAGATTAATGGACATCTACAAGAAATACCATCCATCTTAAGTGTTCTTCAGGTAGATTGGAGAAATATTGAATTAGTTTGTTAATGTCAGAATTCTGATCTCTTCCTCCCAACCTTGAGACTGAGAAGGACCTCGTGCATACTAAAGACATCTGTTGGCAGACAAAAGTAAAGATGTTAATTTCTTTCTTCCTCTTTCCCCAGAAAGCACAATACTTTCCCATCTTCATTAATGCAGATGCAGATTGCTTTTTTTTTTGACAGTTACTGGAGAGGAAGCGTAGACCCGCTGCTTGGCTAAACTCTATTGTCTTAGAGGTGTTCTTTATTTCATGATAATTAGCAAGGGTAATTTTCTGGCATGACTCCGGAATGGTCCATGAGGGGATTTCATGTTTGATAGCAGAGGAGAAATCAAGGTGAAAGCAAGAGTCTCTGCCTGGAGGACAAGCCAGGAGCTCAGAGGATGCTAGAGCAGAGGTGCGAGGCATCACTGTATCATCTCCATGTCGTCAATGAGCCGGGTCTCTTTGGCTGCCTCTTTTCTTTAGGGAGGGCCAGTTCTCTGCCTGGTGCTTTAGTGAGCCCCTGGAGTGGATGCCTGGAGTGGTCCTTATTGGCAGCTCTCTTCTCAGAAGTTCAGGAGGGAAGTAGCAGCAAGTTATGGTTGTGTGGAGGCTTCTGACCCCTGTCCTCACTTCAGGTTTCTGTGCTCTCATAAGAGATTTTGCAGGTGCAGTCAGTTGGAATCGTCTTGTTCCTAATGATTGTCATCTATGTCCAGTCTCCCCTCACATCTGGGAGGGAGAAGGGGGGAAGGAAAGAAACCAGGAGACTTAAAGAACTTCCTGGAACATACTAAGACCCCCATTTTGGGTTCTCCTTCCTGGGGAGGGACCCTTGCTCTGATGTAGTTCCCTCTGTCACAGTCATGCTGTCAATGAAATTGCCTCCACTGACTACAGTCTCTTGTCCAAATGCATCCTCAGGAGATCATAGCTCTTCTAATTTAAGTCCCTCATATTGTATATGAGGACACTAAAGTTAAGAAAGGTGATGCAATGACTAAGATCATGCAGGGGTCCCTCTTGGGTTCTCCCATGCCTAGAAATAATCAATCCAACAAGCAACCAGAAGACCCACAAACATTTACTCTGTGCCTACTATGTGCCACATCCAATGAAGGTTGTTGAGGACATAAGTAGAATGAATGAAACATGCCTTCCTTATGAGGAGACAAATCATACTTAGACACTACTATACCATACACTGATCTAACAACTGGGGATGCAAAGGCAGAATGAAAAATCTCCCGCCTCCAGTCCCTGCTGATAAAGGCTGGTACACATGAGGCTATGGGGAGTCTGTGAGTGTTGACTGATGGACAGTCAGTAACAGAGCTGGGATTCTGAACCCTGACCTTGAAGCTCCAGATTCAGCTCACTTCATGATGCAGAGGGGTATTGGTACCTGCTGGGACACCCTCGGGGTTTGATAGGCATCCCACCACCCTCAGGGGGAGGTCCTTGGTGATCCCTTTCCTGAAGGAAGACCTGTGTTGTCCCCAAGAGCACCCTTCCATTGTTGATGAGAAGGAAGCCAGGGAGATATGGAGCAGATCGATGTGAATCTCAGAGGATTGGGGGCATGGAAAGACAGCGAGGTTTGAATCAGAAGAATCTGGTGGAATCTGGCTCTGCCTTTACCAGCAGGGTGACCCTAGGCAAACCAAGTCATTACTCCAAGTCTCAGGTTTCTCTTCTATGAAATGATGATAATAGGGCTTGCCTCACTGAGTTGTTGTGAGACTCCAATAGAATGAGGGATGCAAAGTGCTTTATAATTCTTAGGTGCCATATGTAAGTTATTTTTATTGTTTGGAAGAGTGAGACTCAGACTCATGACTCAACTCTAGTATTGGAGTAGCAATCTCCAGACTTTTCACTGACATGTTTTTCTAAGGCCTGACGATAGCCCACAGACAACTTGGGGTTTCAAATGCCGGGTATGTCCAGAGAGTCCATGCTCTGGCAGGTCGCAAGAATCAGTCACTTGGACATACATCTTAAGTGCCTACTTTAAGCCAGGAACTGTGCTGGACACTGAAAATAAAATAACAAGAAAAAATGTAACAGCCTCTGCTCTCAAGGAGTTGACATTCTGCTGGGGGAGAGAACATGTACACAAATGAAAGGACACCAAACAGACCTGAATGTGTGGTCCTGGTGATGGCCTAGATAACTACGGAAAGGAAGAGGAAGGGAATGAGCATTCATTAAGCTGAAGATAAGCTCAGTGCCTTGTAGGTTAGAGGATGACGAGGTTTTCAGCCTCAATGACTTTCAGAACATTAAGAGACCTGTACGGGGTAGATCTGGGTCTTTCATGGGACTTTGGTTCTGCATTCTCTAAACTCTGCTCAGAGAAACATTTCTAAGCTCCAAAAGTATTTATTTACAAATGCGTCAATACTACTAAAATAAATAATTAAAGCTCTCCATATATGTTGTCCTTGGTATGTTTCCTCCCTCCCTCCCTTCCTTCCTCCCTTCCTTCTTTCCTTCCTTCCTTCTTTCCTTCCTTCCTCCCTCCCTCTTTTCCTTCCTTCCTCCCTTCCTTCTTTCCTTCCTTCCTTCTTTCCTTCCTTCCTTCCTCCCTTCCTTCCTTCCTTTTTTCCTTCCTTCCTTCCTTCCTTCCTTCCTTCCTTCCTTCCTTCCTTCCTTCCTTCCTTCCTTCCTTCC
>CM053624.1:5495522-5507384 GCA_028646595.1 Phalanger gymnotis | reverse complement strand
AGAAGACCTTTTAAGGAGAGGAATGGTTTCATGTTATGCCATGTCCACACAACTTCATCCATTAGATATGAGATGTGTCCATATGGGAGCTCTATTGGTCCTTCCTTCAATAAATAGGACAGGAAAAGTCAGTTCCCGAAGTGGGCGGCTGAGCACTATTCTGCGGAGGTCACTAGGTGAAGTCAGATAAGCAAGGGGTATCGCTGAGCTTGGAGACGCTGAGAGGCTTTGACAGTCCTGAATCGTGCCTAGGAAGAATTCCCCTTTCCTACTGTTCTGCAAACCCCACCCACTCCCATTTTCTTTAGAGCCTCAGACAGAGTACAAAAACTAAGGCTTTTGGTTCCATTCAGGGCTTGTCCTGTAAAAATAGAACTCCAGCTGAAATAGTGCCCAAAACCAACTTGGGCCCAACGGTGTAAGATCAGCAGTTGCTGTATGTGTAGCGTGATGAGGGCCAACATAGTACCGTGCTTCGCTCAGGATCCGTGACTGCTGAGGGCACCTGCCAAGCTCGGTTGCAAAGGTGAGTGTCCTTTAACGGAGCTCTATTTCAGAATATAGTGCCGGCAGTTTCAGGGACGGAGCCTGAGTTTTTAGTCTGAGCTGGATAGCCAAGCCCCAGGAATCCTGCTCAGTCTTCCGCTGTCTCATCAGCTGCCAAGAGGCACTTATTTACTTCCATTCCATCCCTTTCACATTCATTAGGCACCTACTGTGTGCCAAGCAACGGGCTCCTGGGGAAAGAGAGCTAAAGAATGCCAGGGCCTCACCCACAAGGATCTCAGTGTCTGATAGGAAACACACACACACACACACACACACACACTATCTAAGGCAAGTACAAAGAAGGTTGTATTTGAAGTCAAAGGATTTGAGAGGTAGTGTGGCACTGTGGTAGGGAACCAGCCAGACTGGGGAGTCAGAATGACCTGGATTCAAATCCTGCCTCAAACACTTAGTCTTTATATGATCCTGGGCAAGTCATTTAACCTCTCTGTGCCTGAGTTTCTTCATCTGTATAATGGAGTGGGGGGGTTGACTTGATGGCCTCTGGGGCTAAACCTGATGCTCCCTGAATGCTCTGAGTGGGTTTCTGGTCCCATTTCTGCCATTCATTTCCTGTACAATCACAGGCATCTCACTAAACTCACCTGGGGATCAGTCTCCTCATCCGTAAAGCAGCAGCTCTGGACTTGGTCATCTCTGACGTCCCTACTGGAGCTGAATCTTTGACCCTGGAAGGTGTGAGAGGTAAAAGGTGACCTGGGAAGATATTTAGTTACTCTCCCTTGGGGGCTACCACCTTTCAGAGCACCAGGAAAGTCCTCTTCCAGCACCTTGTTTGGGGGGACAGAGGGCATTCTGTTTCGTAAAAGCAATGCCTGGGGGGCACGAGACAAGGCTCAGAGGAAGCCTCAGGCATGGGCCTAATTGATTTCAGTGAGGCTGGTCATGAATGTTAACTTCCTGAGGGCAGGCAGCATGCTTGTTTTGCCCACACTCAGCATTGTGGATGGCACATAGTAAGCGCTTAATAAAATGTCATAGACAGATGGGACAGGTGGATGGATAGATGGATAGGTGGATGGATGGATGGATGGATGGATGGGTGGGTGGGTGGATAGATGGGTGGGTGGGTAGATGCTTTGGTCCCAGCAGTTCTAGGAGACCATTTCCCCAGAGGAAGCAGCTCTGTGCTCTGTGATGGCAGAAGGTGTTCAGTGACATCACAGGCCCTAGAAGGATTGCAGTGAGTGAATTGCGACACAAAGAATGTAGGTCTGCATTATTCCTGGCTCTGGTTGCACTGAAGGTTGTCAGGCAAAGAACAAAATCAGACACTTTCAGGGGAAATTTATGGGCTGAGATGAAGGCCTTAGGGGCCTGTGGCTTCCAGCTAACCAGGGCCAATGGTACATTGGCTCATGGTTATGGTTATGAACTGAGCCAAGGAGTCACAGGCCTTCTTGCAGAGGGATGGGCTTTTCAGGGGCTTCTCTCCATTTGTTTCGTAGAATCACTGAATTTCTGAGCAGAAAAGGACCTCAGAGGCCACTAGTCCAACCGAAGTCTGCACTAGAATCCTGCTGCAGCCTGTTCCCCTCGTCTGCCCAGTATTTTATCAAACATAGGTTTTCCTTGGGCTTTGGACAGGCGCAAGTAATAGGACAGACAAATTAGGGAATAAATCCACTCTGAGATGTGTGCACTGGGGCTGCAGAATCAGGCAGGGGACCCACCCTCTTCTCCTTCATGCTCAGACACAAGCTTGTCTGTCAGAGAGCTGAGTTGAAAGGAGGAGAGTTATTGGCTTTGTCCATGGAACCAGAGGCAGAGCCCCTCCCTTTGGCTTAGGATCCTCAAGTCAGAGCTGAGAGCCACCTGAGGGGCCTTTCAGTCCAACCCCTCATTTTAGAGAGGAGGCCTGAGTAGGTTAAAGGAATTGCCTAAGGTCTCACAGAATAGCAAGGTGAGGGGCAGGATTGGAACCCAGCTCTTCTGACTCTAATGTGGCTACCATTTTTTTCTTCTGCACCATAGGGGTCTTTTGGGACTTTTCGATTTAATGATTCTCTAATGGTGCTTCTGACTTTAATTCTTAGTATTCACTCCCTCTCTCCTCTCCTTCCCTCTGTCTGTCTTTCTTTTCTCTCTTTCTTTGTCTCTGTCTTTTTGTCTCTCTCTCTCTCTCTCTCTCTCTCTTTCTCTTTTCTCTCTTTCTCTGTTTCTGTTTGTCTGTGTCTCTCTTTCTCTGTCTCTGTCTTTGTCTCTGTCTATCTCTCTGCTTCTCACTGTCTCTCTGTCTCTGTCTCTGTGTCTGTCTCTCTCCATGTCTGTCTGTCTCACTCTGTCTCTCTCAATCACACACACACACACACACACACACACACACACACACACCACAGCTTTATGAGTTCTTTCTAGGTGTTCAATAGAAGGGACTCTGGGCCTGGGTGGGGGGCTGGACAAGTTATCTCTAAGGCTCCTTCCAACTTTGAAATTCTTTGATTAGGCGAATGATGGGGAGGGGGCAGAAGGTAGCATGAGAAATTCCCTAGAGCTGAGACTCTCTGCCTTGCAAGAGACACTTTAAAAATTCCTCTCTGGCTTCTGCTCTTGCCTTTCATCTCAAATCAAAGAGGTGGACACTGGGTCCGCCTTCTCCAGCCACGCCTGCTGCTCCCCAGCCCAAGTCCACTTGCCCGCTGAGCCTGCCTTACCGAAGCTGTGCTGGAATCAAGGTGGGTCACCTCTGAGGTCTGCTTTGTATTTGGTCTCTCAGAAAAAGAGCGGTCCGTGTGGTATCACAGGGCCCCTGACGTCTGGGAGAGGAGGCAGAGGGAGAATGGAAGAGATTCTCAAACAGCTACTTTGAAAAGGAAGTTGGAAAAAAATCTCTGGGTGGAAAAGAGAGGAGAGAGGAGCCAAGCTGTAGAATCATTTGGGTTTGGGCCTGTCATCTTCTAGCCTGCCTCTTTTCTCAAGATAATGTATGTTAAGTGCCTCGTAGAGCTGAACGTGCTACATAAATGCCAGCTATGATTATTGTGGTGATTTTCTTTTTTATTATTTTACTTAACATTCATAGCAAATGCTAATAAATTAATAATTAGGCCAAACATGGAGTAATTCTCAAGCTGGAAATTGAAAATGTGACCTACTTACATCTGGACTAAGAAAACATTGTAAAATATTCCTGTGCTGCTTTGATGGCTTCTTATCCTGTGGGCATGCTTCTCCTCCCCACGTGAGGTCCATCCTATGGGCTGGGGATGCAGAGAGCCGTTCCCCTTGGTAACCTTGCCTAAGTATCACTGGAGGCTGCAAGGGCTGCATACTATCCCTTGCCTTCACTATAAGACTGGCCGCATCCATTTCCAGTTGGATGCTACTTTGGCGACTTCTCTTTGACCACCTCTCCTGGACCTTCCTTCATTGATCACTTCCTAAAGCTGTCTCCTGCCCAGCATGGCTGTCTCCATTCTTCTTGCAATGCCTGGCAAGTAGAGTGTTTCTGAGACTGTAGTACCCATGATCTGAAGTCACACAACATTCCCCAAAGAATGCTATTTGGGTGATAGGTCTTAGTTCTTGGGAGAAGCTTGAGGCCATTAAAAGAGTTGCCCACTTTCTCCAATGCAATGCAGCCTTCTGCCCCCTTTATATAAATTCTAGGCCTGTTTATTTATTTATTTTTATTATTTTTTTATTTTTTGCTATTGCAAAGCCTGGACAAAATATATTACAGATATAGTTTTGAAAAATCTTATTTTTAGGGTTATATTCTATCTTCACGTTACCTTCATTTCTGAGAATATTTAGTTGCCCCCCACCCAGGGAACCACCCCCAACAACAATGACTAAAAAGAGGCAAAGCAATTCAGCAAAACCAATCAACACATCAACTGTGCCTGACAGTGTATGTAATATCCCAACATCCATTGTCTTCCACCTCTACAAAAAGGGAATACATTTTAACAGACAAGGTTTTAACAGAGTAAAAATAAATGCATTTACTGTATCCTTTCCAAATCAGTCTATGGATTTGTCAAGCTTTGCTTTCTTGGTTAAACATAAAACAAAATCTACAACTAGTCACCAGAAATGCTGTTTTTTTAATGATATTTATCTTACTTTCCTTTACCCTATATAGCTTTCCAGATTTTCTTGTATTCTTCACACACACATATACACATATATATCTATATATTTAACGAGGCCATTATATTCCATTTTGAAAATAGACCACAATTTATCCATCCATTCCCCAATTGTGGGAGATCTAGGCTATTTACAGTTTCTTGCTATTAAAAATAGGGCAACTATGGCCTTAAAAAAAGACTTTTTTTGTTTCTTTCTGGTATTTTCAGTTCACATAAATTTATATATTTCAATTCATATATATTTATATATTATGTGAGTTATTAGTACTTTTTCAGAAAACTATAACTTTTCCTGTAATAACTCAATTTTAAAATAAGGTTTATTGTTCTCCTCAGTATGATTTTATAATATCTTGGGACCATATATATACATATATTTCAATAGGAATACATTTTCAAATTTTTAATAGAAGTTGGTAGGAGAATCTGATTCAGTGTATGGATATTTGCAGCATAGGTAGCCTGCTTGGGAAATGCAGGCTTTCCATATATTGAGGGTTGCCTATGCATGGATTTCCTAATTGGCTTTCTCATGATAGATGGAGATTCCATGACCAAGGGGCACCCCTCATTGGTTTGATGCAGGGCTTCTGCAGACTGGCTTTCTCTCAATCGTTAGGCTTAAGTAAAATGAAGCAGGTCCTGCCATTGAAATGCCGATATGTTCTTTCCATCGGCAACATTATACTGTTTGTCAATTCATTTGGCTCCGACCTCCACACATTTCCTTAACTTGATGTACAAGAACAATGGAAAGTAATAAAGATTCTTTCACAATTATTGATTTTCATCAGAATGCTCCCTAAGCAGCCTCTGGAATGTAAATGGCATTAGTCTGCTTCATTTTCTTGCCAAACCTTTAGAATATCTTTTAGTAATAAAAAGTCATCTTTTTAAAATTTAAAATATTCTGAAACATAGTGTATTGCTTAGAGCAAGATGGCGTGTTTTGGATGCTGGTCTTTGGGGTTGTTTCTATTCCTTGGTCTCAAGACTAATTAAAAAATCTCTTCTCTTCTCCCATAGAGGAAGGCATCTCAATCAGAACCATGGTTTGAAGTTAGAAGGGGCTCAGCAACCATGTGGTACGATCCATACTTGGTAATGAATTCCCTCTGGAAGATCCCTATAATGTTCCCTTCTAGCCTTGGCTCCCAATGGAGCAGGACAGACACACCCCCTTCTAGGACCGTTTATGCACTTCAAGGACACCTCTTATTGTTGGGGGGGCATGTCCTTCTATTGGGCTGGAACTTGCTTCTGTACAGCTTTTGCTTGTAAGTTGTCATCCAACAGGTTTAGGGATAAAGGATGTGGTCCTGCTATTTCCTAGTGCATGATCTCAGGTGAATAGCTCACCTTCTTTAGGACTTGATTTCTTCATTTGTAAAAGAGCAACTTGTATTAGATAAATTCCAACACTTGTTAGAGTTTTGACATTCTCTATTCTTCAGTTATGTCATAGAACATTGAGAATAGAACCAGTAGATACATCACGCTAGTTAAAAAACTGAAGAAACAAACAAACCCCAAACATTGACATAGGGCAATTCTCCATTGAGATTGACGGCTCCCGACCTGTTTTGGTCCCTGTATCCTTTGGTTTTCAGAAAACCTTCCTGTCTCCATTTTAACATAAAAGCAAATAAATTCTAGGACTTACTGTGCACCTGCACATATGGAATGCACTAAAGATATTAGTTAATTTCAATAGGATAAAAGTTATTTACCAAATATTTCCCTCCCACTTTTGATACTTCTTGCATCCCCAGCAGGATGCACACCCCAGGTTGGGAATCCCTGGGGGAGATATCATTGCCCAATCATCCCAAAGTCCAGCTCTTTCTCTGGCTAGACAAATCTACCTTTTGCCTAATTTGTTAAATTCAACTACTCTTTAGTAATCTGACAGTTATTTATTCATCCAATAAGCAGTTATTAAGCCCTGCCATGCACTAGGCATTATGATAGGCACAGGGGATGTAAAGACAGTATAAGATAGTCCCTGCCCCCAAGGACCTTACTTTCTATTGGCTCTGAATAATGAAGAGGTTTGAGCTTATAACCTGAGAAAGCTCCAGCAAAGGCTGACCAAGAACCAGTCATGGGATTTTCATGTAACACACAGTCTCAGAAGCAAGGTACTTCTTATATCAATAATATCTCCCTCCTCTCAATTTTGCCCAAGCTATCTTCCCCTAATGCCTAGAATGTCCTCCCTCCTTGCCTCTATCTCTGAGAGTTTCTGGTTTCCTTCAAGAAGCAGCACCATAAAAAGCCATTTCTGTTTCTCACGGTGCTGGTGTCCCCCAGAACGACTTTGAAGTTGCTTTGAATGTAGTTTTCATTTACCCCTGTGTGGACCTGCTCTTTTTTCTCTAGTAGAAGGTGAACTCTTGGAGGGCATGCTTTGGGTATGTTTTCCCTTATGACCCCAGTGCAGAGCACAGTGCCCATAGCAGGTGCTTCATAAATGCTTTTTGTGTTGAAACGAGACCATCTGCCCATGTGTTCAATTGGCTTTGAGAGGATGGAGCAGGTCGCGCTCCACAGAGCCACCTCGTTACAGCGTCAGTCTCACATAACATAGCCCGGCATCCAGATAGACTGAAGCATCCTCACAGCTGGAGAGAGCCACCAGACACCTTTTTGTGTGGTTGAGGGCGGGTTACCTTTGGGATCGCCCTTGAAGGTCTCTTGGAGGAGTCTCAGACCATGATTAACAAAGGAACTGCCTGTGTTTTGTGTGAGGGTACTGCTCTCAGAATGCTGCTATGGATGTGTCCAGATGATGTAAACAGAGCCCTCTCTCAGTATCGTCTGGAAATCAGTAGTTTGCCTCTGGGAACTCCACCCTCCTTTTTCAGCTCAATCTGATAAACTTTTCTAAAGTTACCCATAAAGCATTTTCTAGCACCTGGGGAGATTCAAAGGGAGGTCATCTATATCCCTTTCCCTCATGGAGCTTATGGTCAACTGGGAGAATGCAACACATACCCTGGTCCACTTAAGCTGAATCTAAATGAGCTCCTGTGACTTCCTCCCAGTAGGCCTGGTTCTCTCCTCTGAGGTCCAACAGAACAAATCTAATCCCTTTCAGCACAACAAACCTTCATATACTTGAAGACAGCTATTATGTCCTGCTGGAGTCTTCTCTTCTCTGGCTTAAACATCCCTGATTCCTTCAGCTGATTCTTACATGACATGACCTTGAAACCCTTCCCCATCCAGGCTATTCTCCTTTGGCCACTCCAGGGATCAAGGGCTTTCTTGGATGCTATATTATCCACACACATGATGAGCATATGATCCATTCGGCCTCCCAGATATTTGAACAGAAAGTCTTCTGGGAACACAATGCCTTATCTCAGAGAAATGATAATGGTGGTAAGAATCCCGGACCATGTGGTGGGCCTAGGGTGCAGTGCGGGAGACATCCACAGTCTCATCTACACTGCCCACTGTCTATACTAGTCTAACTCTGCTCCTTGTTTTTGTTGTCATTGTTCAGTTATTTCAGTCTTCTCTGACTCTTTGTGACCCCATTTGGAGTTTTCTTGGCAGATACTGGAGTGCTTTGCCATTTCCTTCTCCGGCTCATTGTACAGATGAGGAAACTGAGGCAAACAGGGTGAAGTGACTTGCCCAGGGTCACAGCCAGTAATGTCTGAGGCCAGATTTGAAAAGACAAGTTTTCCTGACTTCAGATGGGGCACTCTATGCGCTATGGCGCCCTCTGGCTCCCATATTTAGAGAAGAGCTATGCTCTGCTGGGGCCACCCTTCCCTGACCTGAGTGGGATTGTGTGTAGGGCTGAGCACTCCCTTTCCTATGTGCTATGTGTGCCACCCAGAGTCCAGGTCCTGGCTTCCCTTAGAGGTAGACAACCAATTTTAGCCCAGCTGGACTTTATCAAATTATGAAAGGGGGGCAGGATGGCGCCTGGAGTTGGAGTCAGGGAACTGAGATTGAAGGACAGGCTCAGCAAGACCTTGGATAAGTCATGTTGCCCCTTGAAACCAGAAAGCACTTGGTTCAAGTCTTACCCGAGATACCTATGGGCTATGTGCTCCTGGGCAAGTCACCGAATGTCTTAGTGCTCCGGACAGCCATCTAACACTCCAAGTCCCAGCTTTAGAAGCTTAGGATCTTGTGGTCATATGAGTGGGTAGGTCAGGGAGTGTCAGCAAGGGAGGGCTCGGGGAGCCCTGGCAAGGCCTGGCTGCTTTTAGAGTGGCATCGGGCCTCCTCATCTTCCTGTACCTCCCATCTTGTCCCACCCATGCTTGACCAAAGAAGACTGAGGAAAGCCTGGTAGGGAGACTTCTGTCCAATCCCACTTATTGAATCCAGTATCTTCTGAGCTTTTCCTGGTCAGGTGAGTGCCCGCAGAGGCCACCAGGAGAGCCCGGATACGGCTGGGCAGACTGGCTCCAAGGACTGCTTAATCCCCTAGAGAGAAGGTTCTGAGTGGGGGTTTTGGGGACATCTTTTGGGATAGAAGGGGTCCCAGATGTGTAATCAGATGTGTCATTAGTGCAGGGAAACTCACCAAGGAAAGTTCACTAGCCATGCCAAATCCCACCTGCTCAGTTCTGTAGGGGCTCAGCGGGTGGCCTGGGTCACCGACAGCTTAAGATATTTACCCCAAGTCCCACACCCAGAATATGTCGGGAGAAATTTGAACTCAGATCTTCCTTACCCCAGTGCCATTGGTTAGTGCTTCTCAGCTGCTTAATAATTTAAAAAATTTCCATATGCTAGAATATTTCTATACCTTCATAAAACATTTTGTTTTAGTGAAATGAGAAATACATTGAATAGACATATAGTGTGTCCATATATCAACAAGAACACACAGGCACACATGCATACCAACATGTATGCATACAAATGCATGCGTGCACCTATTTCTTAATAACAATAAAAATAATAATAGCTAGCATGTACATAGCTCTTACCCTATGCCAGGCACTTCACCAATATTACAGGGTGGTTATGGAAGGTTATGTAGGAATGTATGTAAAATGCCGGGGGCAGCTGGTTAGGACAGTGGATAGAGTCCCGGGCTTGGACATTTACCAGCTGTGTGACCTCAGGCATTTAACCTGTGTCTGCCTCAGTTTCCTCATCTGTTAAATGGGAATGATAATAGCACCTCCCTGCCAGGGTTGTTGTGAGAATGAGGCATTTGTAAAGTGCTCTGTAAATGCTACCTGGGATCACTATAGATATTTCTGTGTATATATGCATGCTTAGATGTATGTATGATGTATGTATGATGTATGATGTATTACGTATGTATGACGTATGAGGTATGAATGATGCATGTATGATGTATGATGTATGTATGACGTATGTATGCCTCCACCGCACACAATGGTCATGTGACTCTAGGGAAGCCAATGAACCTCTCAGGACCCCAGGCAGTCCCCTGAGACTCAAAGCTGCAGGGTAGAGGGCCATCTCAGGTCTTGTCCAAAAGGCTTATAAAGTACTTCATACACGCATACATTAACATGTTTCTTCAATTATTCAGTCTGATGGCAACTCTGTGAGTGAAAGGCTATTAGGAATATCACTGCCATTTAGAGGAAAGGAAATAGGCTTTGAGAGAGGACATGCATCACTTGTGGAGGTGACCCTGGATCTCTGAGGCGTGGCTGACAGAGGACTCATGCTGGCAGAGTGTACCTGGCTGGAGAGGGTCCTAGATAATGCTCCGTGGAGACTGCTGCATGTCTGTCATCAGAGGATCGGTTGACCATATGCAGTGATGCCCCTCAAAAGCTCAGCCTTGGGGGATGGACATCTTGTTCATGAATGGCTCATAGAGAGAGCAGACTCTGCCTCAGGAGAGGTCCAACCCCACCTTGGTGAAGTCATCACTTTTAAAAAGATCCACACCTCCTAGCCCACCTCCCATCCCTGTCCTTTCTGGGGAGCTGCGAGGGGGCTCATGGGGCTCAGGGCCATTTGGGTAGTGAGGCCCAAGCCTTTTTGACAGTGAGCTCCAGGTCCAAGGCTTTAATCTGCCTGCCATGAGGACTTGGCCCCTGCTGCTTGGGTCTCTCTCATGAATTACCTTCCAGTGGTGGGCAGAAGATGACTTTGGAAGTGGGCCCTGCCTTGTGTGGGATGGGGATCAGAGGCCTTTCTGGGGGGTGGCTGGCTAGAGAAGTCCCCTTGAAAGATCTGCATCAGCTCCAAAGGAAGTCCGTTCATGGCTAGCATTTCATAGACTAAGGGGGAGCCCACCCCACCGTAAAAAAGTAACCAACCAAAAAACATACACATTTTAACTAATCTGACCCAACAGGGGTCTCTGAGGAACAGATTCTCAATCTTGGAATTTTGAAACCCCTAATAAATAATTGGCTCTGGCTGCCGGGCACCACTGCCACGTGATTTATTATGGACCTAGGAGAATATTTAAATTGCTTATTTACAGCATTAAAATCAACAAAGGTTTGGGCGTTTTTGCCGGGCTTGGTACACACGGTGGCGGGCTTTCTCCCCTGTTTTCCACTCCTGTCTCTCTGGGTCTGGGTTCCTTCCCCAGCTGCAATGAGTCCATTAGGCGAGCAGTGTTCTCCAAGAGTGACTCGTGGCTTGGTGAATTTTCTATCCTCTGTAATACCTGTGGCTTCCTTTTTGCAGGAACATTTGACTGCAAGCGTCCCATCAGATCTTCCATTTGACTCACCCTGAAAGGCCCCTGGTCTCTGTGGCTCTCCGGGTCACTCAGACAGGTTTAGATCTCTGAGGGGGACAATGGGCACCACAGTGCCTGTTATAGCAAGTGAAGCCCATGAAAGGGTTGTTCGGCCCCCAGGTGCAGAACAGGCTTCAGGCAGGGAGGAGGTGAGCAAGACCTTGAATCTCTTAGTTGGCATGGGGCTGCGGACCTTATTACCTCCTGGGGCAGGCTCAGATACTATTAATTAGGGTCTATAATTAGCAATGTGAACAGCCGAGGGTGGGCAGAAATCATTTCGGGGGAGGGTATGAACAGTAAGAGCCATACCTAGCATGGAAGCTGTTTTGTTGAAGGAAGCCTGTAATGGAGGAGAAGGAGGAAGAGGAATATTAGGAGGGGGAGGAGGAGAAGGAGGAGGAGGAAGAGAAAAAGGAGGAGGAAGAGGGGGAGGAGAAGGGGAAAGAGGAGGAGGAGGAGGAGGAGGAGGAGGAGGAG
>CM053624.1:5394547-5485918 GCA_028646595.1 Phalanger gymnotis | reverse complement strand
TGAGTGAAGGGAGCAGAACCAGGAGAACATTGTACACAACCACAGACACACTGCTTCTGTGATGACTAACTTTTCAACAATGCAAGGTTCTAAGACAGCTACAAAAGATTCATGATGGCAAAGGCTTTCTACATCCAGAGTAAGAATTATGGAATCTGAATGCAGACTGAAGCAAACTATTTGCTCTCTCTTTTTTTTTTACTTTATTTTATTTTTGGTTTTGTTACATTTTTCTCATGGTTCACTTCATTGGTTATAATTCTTCTTTACAACTTGATTACTGGGAAAATAAGTTTAATGTGAAGGTATATGTAGAACCTATATCAGATCACATGCCATCTTGGGGGCAGGGAGCAGAGAGGAGAAGGAGGGGTAGAACATTTGGAACTCAAAAACTTGTGGAACTGAGTGTTGTAAACTAAAAAAAAAGTAATAAAATAAATAAATAAAAGGTAATTTAAAAAAGAAAAAAAACTTAGGGCGTTTTCCCAATCTATAGTATTTTTTTTTCTTTTGTATGGCTTTATTCTTTATTTATTTCAAGGTCACAGAAACAAAATCTTAGCCTGAATAAGAATTTGTAACTGTTTCATGAAATCCATTCATTACAGGATGGGTAAATATTTGTGTAAATAGTGAGTACTTTTTTTGTAAAGAAGAATTATAAGCAATGTAATGAATCATGAGAAAGAAGAAACAAAACCAAAAAAGAAGAAAAAAGAAAAAAAAAGAGAGAGAGAAAATAGTTTGCCTCAATCTGCATTCAGACTCCGAATTCTTTCTCTGGATGTGGATACCTTTTTCCATCATGGGTCTTCTGGAGCTGTCTTTGAACCTTGTATTGCTGAGAAGAGCCAAGTCTATCAAAGTTAGTCATCACAGGTACTGTGTGTATGTAATCATGTATAATGTTCTTCTGATTCTGCTCCCCTCACTTAGCATCAGATCATGTAGGTCTTTCCAGTTTGTTATGAAGTCTGCCTGCTCTGCATTTCTTGTAGGACAATAGTATTCCATTGCATTCATATCCTACAACTTGTTTAGCCATTCCCCAATTGATGGGCATCCCTTGATTTCCAATTCTTTGCCACCACAAAAAGAACCGCTATAAGTATTTTTCTACATATGGGTCCATTTCCCACTTCTATGATCTCTTTGGTATACAGACCAAGAAGTGGTATTGCTGGGTCAAGGTGTATGCATATCTTTTTAGCCCTTTGGGCATAGTTCCAAATTGCTCTCTAGAATGGCTTGGATCAGTTCACAACTCCACCAACAATGTAACAGAGTTCTAATTTTCCCACATCCTCTCCAGCATTTATGATTTTCCCGTTTTGTCATGTTGGCCAATCTGACAGGAGAGATGTGGTACCTAAGAGTTGTTTTGCTTTGCAGTTCTCTAATCAATGGTGATTTAGAGCATTTTTAATATGACTATGGATATCTTTAATTTTTCTGTCTGAAAACTGCCTGTTCATATCTTTTGACCATTGTATCAATTGGGGAATGACTTTTATTCCTACAATTTGACTCAGTTCCCTGTATATTTTACAGATGAGGCCTTTCTTAGAGAAGCTGGTTGTAAAAATTCTTTCCCAATTTTCTGCTTCCCTCCTAATCTTTGTTGCATTGGCTTTGTTTGTACAAAACCTTTTTAATTTGACTTAATCAAAATTATCCATTTTTCATTTTGTAATGTTCTCTATCTCTTGTTTGGTCATAAATTCTTTTCTTCTCCATGAATGTGACATGCAAACTATTCCCTGCTCTCTTAAATTGCTTATAGTATCAGCCTTTATACCTAAATCATGAACTCATTCTGACTCTATTTTGGTATGTGGTATAATATATTGGTCTATGCCCAGTTTTTGCCTTACTATTTTCCAGTTTTCCCAGCAGTTTTTGTGAGATAGTGAATTCTTAACCCAGAAGCTAGACTCTTTGGGTTTATCAAAAAGTAGGTTGCTGTAGTCCTTGACTACTGCATGTTGTGTACCTAATCTATTCCATTGATCCACCACTCTATTTCTTAGCCAGTACCAAGCAGTTTTGATGACTGCTCCTTTATAGTACAGTGTAATATTTGGTATGGCTAGGCCACCTTCTCTAGATATTCCAAAAGGCAAAGGAGCTTGGACTACAACCAAGGATCAACTATCCAGCAAAATCGGGAATAATCTTACAGGCAAGGAAATGGACATTCAATGAAATATGAGAATTCCAAACTTTCATGATGAAAAGGCCAGAGCTCAATGGAAAATTTGATCTTTGAATACAAGACTCAAGAGAGGCATAAAAAGGTCAACATAGAGTATATGTGTGTGTGTGTGTGTGTGTGTGTGTGTGCATGTCTGTGTGTGTGCATAAAGAAAAAAAAGCCTTGTTATTCAACAAAGGCAAACTGTTTATATCCCTATATGGGAGGATAATATTTGCTTATTTTGAGAATGGTATAGTTAGTATGACTTCCGAAAGGAATATACATAAAGAGTTTGGGTATAAATTAACTGATGTGGTGATAAAAAAAACTTAATTAAGGGGTGAAAAGGGATTGCAATGGGAGAAGGGGGAAGGAGGAGGTAGAAAAGGGTAAATTACATCACATGAAGAGGTACAAAAACATATTATACTGGATGGAAAGAAGAGAGGGAGAAGAATAATGTTTGAGCTTTACTCTCATCAGACTTGGTTCAAGGAGGGAATAATATACTCTCTTAAGTATAGATATCAAACTTGCCCCACAGGAAGTAGGAGCAGAAAGGAGAAAGAAAAGGCGAGGGGTGGTTAGAAGGGAGAGAAAAAATAGTAAGGGAAAAGGGTAAGATAAAGGGGGCCAAAAGGGAGGAAATATGGAGGGAGGCAGTAGTCAGAAGCAAAAATCTTTTGAGGAGGGGAAGGGAGAAGGGAGAAATAAAAATATAAACAGGGTAAATGGGATGAAAAAAGACACAGATAATAATCATAACTGTGAATGTGAATGAGGTGAAGTCTCCCTTAAATGGCAGCAGATAGCAGAATGGATTGAAAACCAAAATTCTACAACATGTTGTTTACAAGAAATACATTTGAAACAGGGGGATACACACAGGGTAAAGGTAAAAGGCTGGAGTAGAATATAATATTTTAATAGTTCTATTGGGAAGTTATTTATTTAATTTACATTCTTCTTCACAAGTCTGGACATCTAGCTCTTCCCTGGATTGGAATTCCATCTCCCACCTCAATGCATTTGCACAGGTTGTTCCGCATGACTGAAATGCAATATCTTGTTATGGCCACATCACCAAGTTGTCTTTCTTCATGGTTCAGTTTAGCTTGGTGGTGCTTTGAAATTTTGGAAGAAACTTGAGAATTGGTAAAATCACAGATATAGTGGAGAACTGAGTATATTATAGTATTTATTTCAGCACATGTTATTTCCTCTCATGAAAAAATAAGGTACTAGAAGGAAGGGACCATTGGCTTTTTGTCCTGTTATTTCTCATGCCTAGCATGTAGCAAGTACTTAACAAATACCTGTTGAAGAAATGGAGCAATCTTGAGGGTGAAAGCCTTGATGTCCTCCTTGACTATTCCTTTCTCCCTCACCTTTCATACCCAGGCAGTCACCAAGTTCCATTATTTCTTCCTCCAGATATTTCTTCCATCTGTCCTCTTCTCCTGATTTCTACTCACACTTCACAATGCCAGACCCTTTACAGGGATGACATCCATGGGCACAGGCAACCTGTTCATTGTCCCTTGAAATGTAGCCACTAGCTAGCCTTGTGAATTGTATCAAAGAAGCTTCCTTTCCTTCTTTCTCACCAGCCTTGTCTCTTCCTTTTACACCTCCACTGATTTCCTTCAGTGGGTATAGGACTCCATCACTCATCTTAGGAGCCATGCTACATTTGAAATTCAAAAAAATATCTAAATGTCTCATGGAAGGGATGAGGTTGGAAAATCAAGGCTTAGGTAAATACTTCTGAAGCTTCATGGTTTTTCAGACAGTTGAAGGAAAGGTTTTTGAAAATGTCAAAAGTGCAATTACAATAGACTGTACATTTCAGGGACCAGGGGTAGCCATCATCAAGCTACAGATTTCTTCTGAGCCAGAAAACCTAAGTGCTTGTGAATTGCAGAAAATTAACTTTGCGAACTATAAGGCACCATTCAAGTGCTCATTAGTCTATAAGTCAAAGATTTTTCCACTGAAAAGAAATGTGTCAGGGAAGAGGGAATGAGCATTTAGTAGAATCTGATTCTCCATAGAAAACATATTCCAAAGCCTCTGGTAGGTTCTACTAAGGTAGGAATCTACGGGGTAAAGTCCTGAGGACCAGCTCAGCCTGCTATCCAGGGACCAGCCTAGGGAAGTATGGAGAAATGTATCACCCTGAACCTGCACATTGAGAGACAAATTATTTGACTATGAGAACCTATGAAACAAAGAGAAACACAAATTGTCTCCCAGTCCTCTGTGGGCCCTTTTCATTTCTTCAGTGACAGTGATAGGGACAGGAGTAGAAAAGGAAATTGAAAGTACAAAGGATGACAATACTAAGGCATCTACAAGCAGTAATTTAACTACTGGTACTCTAAATGGAAGATCCATGTCTGGTGACCAACCAGTGAGTGAACATATCAATGTTACTTCCAGCTAAGATGGAGGTGAAAAGATATTGTAAACACTTGACCTACTTGCCATGCATAGAGAAATGCTAGTTATGGATAAAAGTTCCTGAGAGTATTATCTCATTCATTTGTAAAACGGTGAATGTGACTGAGGATAAGTAACGGCACTGTGTCCCAAAACAGGTAAAAGCAGTTGAGGAGAAGATGAATTTTCAGAAAGATTGGCATCGGTCCCAAACAAGCCCTGACATACCAATGACATTTACAGATGGAATTGGAAAAAAAACCAGACAGAAAATGGGACAAATTTCTCCCCGTTTCTGTAAGCATCTAGTCTCATCATCGACGACTGGATCCACCATTTTGGTCTGCCAAATGCTTCCATTTTTGTTGAACAATGTACAAATGACTTTTAAGAAAGTGAAGTCAAGAAGAAGAGCTTTCCAAGATCAGCCCTACTCAGAACAAATGACTGCATTTTTAAAATGTTAAGGGATTGGTTTTCAAAACATCTTAAAGAGAAGAATATGCCAAAGTACTGGAATAAAAATCTTCAACGGTGTCAATGCCAAAAAAGGCAGCTGCTATGAACATCGACTGACTCACATGTCTATGCATTATTATTCCTACAGAATCTGCATGAGAATGATCTGCACATAACTTTAGAACGTCCTTGAGGAAAACGTGGGAAGAGCGACAGGAGTCTATATCTCTCCAGTCGCACAATTGACCCAAAGAGGCATGGAATACAAGATAAGGGTATGTTTATTGCTTATTAAAAAAATCAAACTAATTGATGTAGTAGAGAAAACACATCCTTGACACCTCTCCTTCAAGAAGGTTTTTTTCATTCATATGCTAATATCACTAGATTCCTTGATTGATGCATGCACTAAAATAACTTTATTAAGTTGTCCTGTGGTTATTAACATCGCGTATAAAGCTGGGATATGGACGGTTGTTTATCACTGTCATAGAAGACAGACTTTCCTATGGACCCTTAGGTCTTCTAGTTGCTTCTGTTTGCAGATGACATCCTTCTAATTTTTGTCAAATCCCAGAACATTACTGAACTTTTTTCAATGAGATCAAAAAAGTAACTTTTATAATCTAGATGAAAAAAAAAAAAAAAACACAGACACACACAAATGAATGGAAAGACTTTTTTTTTAAAAAAAAAAGAAAATATGCAAGTAAATGGGCCAGTCCACCGGTTCAGTCCATTAGTACATAAATTCCTGGTTAAAGTCCAGAAGGACAGCAAGGCAGAATTGAATGGGGGAGGGATAGGAAAAAAAAATTTATAGAGCACCTATTATGTGCTAGGCTTTGTGCTAAACATTTTTTACAAATATCTTCTTGGCTCTTCACAACCACCCTACAAGATGTCTTATTTATGAGGAAATGGAGGTAAACGGAGGTTAAAGGGCTTGTCAAAGGCTTAAGTATTGGAATTTTTATTTGAATGCAGGTCTGTCTGACTTTAGACCCAGCACTCTATCCACAGTACTCTGAGCCACTAGCCACCAGCCACCAGCAATTTCAGGCAAGTCAAGGATTACACTTGGGAAATCATGCAATACTTCCTACGATCTCTAGCTGTTTCCTGAAACAAAAACCTTTCTTTTAAGCTCCAGTATCCTGGAATGATGCCCCATGCCTGTGAATCATGAGGAATTAGTCTCCAAAGACTCCACATCTTGGGACCCAAAAGGAAGTGGAAAGGCAGGGTCATGAGGCGGAAGCAGCACTATTTCCCATGATGAATTGTACACAAAAGTGGTCTCAAAAATGTCGCCTGGGCTGTGTATCGCCACCACACAGCCCCGTCACATCTTGCTAGTGGGCTTTCCCCTGCTTGAAGTCTTCAAGCCAAGGCTGAATGGCCAAATTGCATGTAGCTTATAGAAGGATTCTTGCTTAGGAAGTGGCTGTATTGGATGACCATTGAGAGTGTTTCTGGCTTTGAGAATGCGTGATTAGTCAGGAATGGGTCATGATAACCCCTTCTTACAATAACCCCTATGTTGGAGATGATAGTCATACTGATCATTGTTTCAACAATCCAGCTAGCAGCTGCTGCGGGAGTGAAAGACCAATACAAGCCCAACAACAAGCATGCTGCCAAAGCCCAGGTTCTTCTGATCTGCTTCACTAAGGACAGCGACGTTAAGGGGTTGACAAGCTTATTTTAATTCAGCATACAAATACCATTCGCTTAGTTCAGGGGAAAAAGCCAGCACCCTGAGCTTCGGAGCAAAATACAAAATACAAACATCGACAGACAGACCTTGTCTGATTCAAATCCCAATACATAGTTACCAGAGTTTAACAAAGTCCCAGCGTCCGGGTTTATGAGCTGGAGGGCTCTAAGCTACAGCTGCCTGAAGTCTCCACATCAGCTCACCACCAAGAGTGAGAGCCCTGAGCAAATGGCTCTGTCTTCTCTTCTTACATCATTTCAGACGTCATCAAACGTCATCTAAATGACCAGAACTTGGGCTCCTATGATTGGCTCTTGAGTTAGCACCTCCCCTTAGTACCCTGGGAGCTTCATACCCACGTAGGCTTAGCACCTAACAGGGGTTTGGGCCTGGGGCTTAGCACCTAGCAAGACTCAATGAAATACACTGAATTAGTCAAAGGAAACAAAAGCCAAACTCTTCAAGGGCACTTGGTTGAACTGAGTGCTAAAAGCCCATTTTGCTTACCAACACAATCATGTACTTATTAACATACTTAAAAATTTAAAGATGCCTTAAAGAAATTAAAATATAAAACCTTGAGGAATTTTCCTTCCCTTGTGTAATAAATGAGTGTCTCTAGAAAGTTTCTTTTATGACTTCAGTTCAGTCTCTTTCTCAGGAGCCCCAGGCTGCTCTTCTGTAGAATGGGTGGAGGGTTGGACAAGGTGACCACAAGGCCCCTTCTGGCACTGAACGCCAATGCACTGAATAGCCTCAGGATTCCGACCTGTAGCTCACCCTGCCAGTGAATAGTTCCTGAACTTTCAGAATCATCTTTTCCATCTCACAGCTCGGCTTTGTTCTCCACCACTTATTTATCGAAGTCTTTGCAGGTGTGTGCACGGCTGAACTTTCTGCTTTATGAGTTGTGTGCTGCATTTATTACTATCATCTGCTCGTGGCCAGTTATCAGGGAAAACATTTGCTCTGTAAATGTAATACTGACGGAGGTGCTGAGCACAAAGGACACAGGCTATTGCAAGCACAAAAGCCTTTATGGTATTTGGCAGGGACTGGGCTTCTTTCTCTCAATATTAAAGGTGAAAAGGGCTTGGTGTACAAATGCAAAGACATTTTCCCAGCCAACATATATGTGGAGGCCACAGTGTTTTTCTTCCAGGGAAGACACATGGCTGTCTTAAAGATAGCCTCATAAACCCATAAAATCAAACTTGCCTTTTGAAAACAGAGATGAGCTCCAGAAATATCAAGCAATACCTAGTCTCAGACTCATGGTTGGCAAGCGGACTTGATACAGGGCAAGGCAAGTAAGAGGGGCTCCAATGGAGGCCTTGTCTCTCTGCTTGGTGAATGTATTTCACCATGCTGTGGAAGGCTTCTCAGAGAATCTGGGAGCAATTAAATCTCCATGCCTCATTCAACTCAAGGTCTCTCTCTCTCTCAAGACAGTCGTTTGATTCCAACAGGGAGGGTGATTTTTGAGATGCAGTCCCTTTTCTTACAGTGAGTTTACTGGAACTTCACACTCATTTCAGGAAACTCAGATTTCATGAGGACTAATTGTGAGAGACACAGAAAGAAGAGAGAGAAAGAGAGAGAGAGAAAGAGAGAGAGAGAGAGAGAGAGAGAGAGAGAGAGAGAGAGAAGAAAACAAAACAGCGACAGAGAAAGCAAGAGAAATTATAGAAGTATTCTACTAAATGTTTTTAGGACAATGTAGGGCCAGAAAAATTTGCTTGCTTTTCTTCTAAAATATTAGAAGAAAATAAACTTGGTACATGTTTCATTGAATTCAAAGAAAATTCAGAAACTTCCTAGATCACCTGTAGTTTCAGCGTTGTTGGTTAGTAGTTGTTTTTGTTGTATTCTTTATGATTGATCTCCGTTTCATTTTCTTGGCTGGTAAACCAGTGACTAGAGTGGTCGAATAACTTCCCCAAGCTTCCAACAGAATCCACTAAAATGACATCCAAGAGGATTAACTCTAGTCTGACCATCTTTCCTGATTGGAGATGGGGAGCGGATGGGAAGCCCAGTGAGGCAGAGACTACTGGAGAAAGGATCTCCAAGCTTTTGTTACTTCATCCTCGCACTCAACACAGAGATCGATCAATCAATAAGCATTTTGAAGTGCCTCCTGTGATCGAGGTACTGTGCTAGACACTGGAAGCATAAAGACAACAGTGGGGTAATTCTTGGACTCCAGGAGTTTGCATTCTACAATTTAAACTATTTTAAAGGCTCCTGGCCTTGGCAGGTAAATGGGAGCAGAGAGGGAGGAAAGAGCCTTTGCAAACAGACAAGCATGAAAGTAGCAAAAGCAAATCTAAGTGAGGGGACAAATTTAAAAGCAGAAGAAGGTAAAAGTCCAGGTAAAAGGAATGAATGGAGTAGAATGCAAACTTAACATTGTCAGTGAATCAGACAACCCAATAACACAAAAGTGAGGGCGAGGCTACGTAAGAAGCTAAACCCCAACACATTGCTGTCTACAAGAAACACACTGAAATAATAAAGACACAAAGAGAATGAGAATGTATTTAGTTTTGCTGCCAAAGTTACTAAGCATCATTGACCATGTGGGTTTAGCAAAGAAGGGATGAAAGAAATAGGAAGAGTGTCAGAACTAAGTGGTGGTAGGAATTAAGAAAGTGGGATGACCTCTCAGTACGTACTAATGACTGATATTCATGTAAGGCATTCCCTGCATTAGGGCTTCTCTGAAAAGTAGCTATCATCCCATTTTACAGATGTCTTAGTTGACAGAGAGGTGAAAGCATTTGTCCTTGGCCAGAAAAGCATCTCAGGAGTGAGGTTGGAACCAGATCTTCTGGCTTCCCTGGGTCTCATGCTCTCCATGAGCTCTAACTGTGTTTGGATGGCCCAGAATGTCCAGGCTTCTGTTATATTTACAATGCAGCTTTCCATCTTGAGATGAGGTTGATTAAATCCCACAAGCATGTATATGAAGGGCTATCTGCATGCCAGGTGCTTGAGATCAAAGATAAAAGACAACATACACCGAGCCTGCAACTAATAATTTAATTGGGAAGGAAGAGGGAGGGGAAGAATAAGATTTCAATGCAATTCAGGAAGTTACAGAGTAGAATGTCAGTGAACCCGAAAGAGGGAGGTGTCCTGTCTGTCCTCCCAGTCTGTATAAAGCAAAGGAAGGGGTGGGAACGGCCAGGCCCCTGGCTTGGGAAGAAGGAACCTCAGGACGCTCTATGGCAGGTGCAGGTTGTGTGAACTATTTGCTGTGGGCCAGACAGTCTTTTCCCAGCCCTGTCTCCCAGGTTTCCTGTGGTTCGTCAGCTCTCACCTCTTCCAGGCCCCTGCTTTCAGCAACCCCAGAGGCCTGAAGATGGAGGCGGCCATGGCAACCACAGCTTCGACAAGAAGAGCAATAAGGAAGCTTGGTGTAAATGGGGGGGGGAGGGTCAGGGTCCCCATCTGGTTCATCTTTTTGTCCTCTGTGTGTGCACACACGCACACATACACACACATACTAACTCAGGTGAGGAGCTAAATACATTTTCATAAAATATGTACAGGATAGATATTTTACAGGCGAGGAGGGCTGTTGGGGATCAGGAAGACGTATGATTTTGCTTTCCGCTACTTACTAAGGTATCCTTCAGAAAGGGCCCTTGGAGCTCCACATGGGCCCCTTCCATCTATAAAACCACTGACCTTATTAACAACAAGCTTAATGATTATAGTAGTAACAGCTCTGGTTTCTGTATCACATTAAAATTTACAAAACACTTGCCTAATAAGAACCCTGAAGCATAGGGGGTTCAAGGATTATTATCCTTGTGTTACACATGAAGAAACTGAGGCTCATAGATGTTACTTTATGTTGATAGGGTCCCAAGGCTTGTTCAATGTTACACCAGGATTTGAACTCACACCAGGATTTGAACCCACACTTGATCATTCCAGGCCCAGTGTCCATTCCACAACACCGCATTGAGACTGTCCAGACTTCGTGATTACTTTTTAATTGGTGTTAGAGAAAAAGCCCTTCCAAGTCTAGCTCAAGCCCCAATGCTTGAAGGAATCCTCTCTGTGATGTCTGCAGAGGGCTGAATATCAGGCCAACTGACAGTGTTTCCTTTGCACTACGAGGCCTTCCAGTGGACTGTGTCACAGTAGGGAGGGGTCTCACAGAACGTTGGGCCTGGAAGGGACCTTAGAACATCAGAACTGGAAGGGACCTCAAAACAGAAAACATGATTGCACATTTCTATAGAACTCGAAGGTTTATGAAACACTTTCCTCACACTAGGAGGCAGGTAGTATCATTATCACCTCCATTTTACCAGTAAGTGAACTCTATTTCCTTAAAGGATTGCAACCCAGATGTGATCATGGCACTTTGGAAGCTTGTGCACTGATTTACCCCTATGAGGCCAAAATGGTCCTGCCCTCCCTCCTTGGGAAGGCAGGCTGAACCAAAGATCATGGCGTGTCATAGAACCGAGTGTCACGACAGCCTCTTAAAACATTGTGCTGGCCCGGATTCAGCACCTCTGATGTATCTTAAGACCACCTCCCACCTTCCTGTCTGGGCCCCATCAATGACAATCTCGTTGCTTGTAAAGACGTGGATTCTTTTCTAGAAAAATCAAAAATCCTACTGGTGTTGTGACTGCTCTCCTCCCCCCCAAGCCTTAAATGATTCAAAGGTGAGGCTCCTCATGCTAGGAAGAGGACAGATGGACTCATCTACTTGGGGCTGGCCTGACTCAGAGTCTCTGTGCTTTTTCCTTCAGCTGCATATTTATGGTGGAAGTCTCAGGAAATGTTACCTGGCTGGCCTTCGTTCCTTCATCCAGTAGAGATTTATAAGGCAGCCAGCCAGAGGAAGTGGGACAGAGATGTAAATATAAGCATGCGGCAGATTGATTTGGATTTGTTTTCTGGGTTTGTTCGACTGCATGTTTTCTGCCTTCTCTATCTCCCTCCCTCCCTCTCCCTATCCTTTCTTCCTTGCCTTTTCTCATGGAGAGCTGGAAAATATTATCTCACATTTATATAGTACTTACAGCGCTCCAGGCACTGTGCTAAGCTCTTGATAAATATAATCTCATTTGGTCCTTTTAACAACCCGGGGAGGTAGGTGCTATTTTTCCAATTTTACAGATGAGGAAACTGAGGCAAGTAGAGGTTAAGTGACTTGCCTAGGATCACACAGTGAGTCTCTGATGCTGGATTTGAACTCAGGTCTTCTGGATTCCAGACCTAGCACTCTGTCCATGGCACTGCCCAGCCTCAGGATGGAGAGAAGAACCTGCAAAGTTTTCTTGCTGTTCAATCCTTGCTGCTTTCTCCTGATATTTGACAATTTTTCTTTCACACAGAAGCGGGCCCTTTTGCAGCATGGGGACTGGAGGAGATGGGGGTCGGAGTGTGGTGGGCACTTAGGTCCTTCTGTGGGCTCATGGGAACAGTGACTACATCTTGGATCTCATTTTGGGGAGCTCAATAATGATCCGAGTGTTCTCGCATACCAGAAGCCACTTCCATGGCTGAAGAGCCCATATGAGGAGGGGAGAGAAAGCCAGATGCTTCTGTGTAGCTCATACTTTGCCAGTCCATGCTGCTGAAGCTTAGCCCTAGGGCTGAGACATGGTGACACAGCCTGAAAGTCGGAGCTTGTCCATCCAGAGTGTGGTGGAGGTGGAAATACATCTTTTGGTGCTTACTTTAAATGCTGCAGACAACTGGCTGACAAGATACTCATAGAGAATGCAGGAGTGTTGCACAATCACTTAGCATCCAATTCCCCCGAGATGCTCAAGTGTTTCTGTTACCTTAAGTAAAACAGGCATGAAAACAACAAAGTCTCGTGCAGGACATCTAATAAAGGGACAGGAAGAGGTTCTGAAAATCTTGATGTGGAAAGGATAGAAATAGGGATTCTCCTAAGGGCAGGTCCCAGAGGGACAGAGGGACAGAGGGACAGAGTGACAGAGAAAGAGGTATACTGTATTACCCAGGCCGCAGCACAGGTGGAAAGGACAAGGCTGCTGCTTTCACTCAGAGGCTTCCATCTTCCAGACAGGCCCGGTGTCCTTTCCTGAAGAGCCATATAGTAGCTTAGGCTAATTGACAGAGATTGAAATGGTGTCGGAATAGTAGAGAAAGGTGGGGAACGTGCCTTAAGATCTGTGGCATTTGTCATTTTTGCCCCGGCACGGTGAAGGATCATTTTAAGCTGCACAAAATTGCAGAAGACGACAGGAGAGGTGAAAAAACATCCCCCAGTGGGAAGGTCATTCCTGAGGGTGTTGTTATGGGGAATGTGATGGGAAATGCTAAAAAATATTAAAGAGACTTTGATGCTGTAACAAATGGAGACCCTGCACTGACTGCCTGGGGTTGGCCCACCCAGACTAGCACAGCCAATGTCTGCCTCGACTGGTCCCCTGACGTTAATGTTGCCATCCATTCCACGCTTCATTATGGCCAGTATTCCCCGAGCTTGAATATTAGATAGCGTTGACTCCTTAAAGGAATGAGGGTTTTAAAGCTATGAATCTTTCCTCAGATTTCCTATAAATGTAAACTTGGGAAGGTTGTGAGTCACTTCCTCTCCTCGACTCCTTCATCCTCTTCTGGTAATAAATGAGTGTTTGGGGGTGTCTCCCACCTGCTCCAGCGATTTCCCAGTGTCCCATGGATCAGCTGTGACAGGGAACCCCAGGTAAGGATGACAGACGGAAAATGAAAACACTTAATGCTGAAACGTTCTTGAATGCTTTTCCTCCAGATATTCCAGGGACTTCTTGTTTCAAGCTTGCCCATCTCTGGTTCCAAACCTTAGTGGTAACTGAGATATGAAGAACAGCCTAATAACGACATCACTTGATTGGAATTAAGCTGGTAAATGCCCTTTTTCTCAGGGAAAAGCGCTGAGTGTCTTTGACCCAACCAAAGCTTGCTTCCAGGGGAAGCAAGCTGATTGTCTGTCCTTTTGACAGATTGACCCATGTGGACTTTTAGTCTGCCAGACTTGCAGGAAGACCTTTTTTCTTTAGAGATTCAAGTCAAATGTTTAAATCATTGGCAGGCAGTGGTGAAAAATCTGGGAAGCCAGGTTTTGGATCTGAAATTTCTCGTTCCCCCCCCCCCCCCCCCGAAAAAAGGTAGGTACCACTTATCAGGAAATTGGAAAAAAAGAACTAATCATTACATCTGCCTCTGAAGGAGCATTCCTTTGGTTTTAAATGCATCTGATGAACTACCGAGTAAAGGTTGGCTTAAAGAAAATAAAATGGATTAACATGGGGAATGTTGCTAGCCGGGAAATAATGAAATCCTAACAGTTTATTTTGAAAAGCTGAGATTACTCCCATTCCTAACTGATGTTATTTCCATTAAGCATAATCAAAATGGGTCCTATTTGGGTCATTTCCCATTTTCAGCATCACAGTTTTTTCCCAATGAAGGAGACAGACGACACTATTGCCAACCTGCTTCCAAGTTGCTTGAAATAAGAAGGACTTATAGCTCTATCTGGTAGAGTTATTCTCATGATTCTGTAAGAGAAGGTTTTTTTTATATCTGTGACATTATATACAAATACAATCATAACAACAATGATTATAGTCATAATACTCGAGAGACAATGTCACGTAGGGATCAGACGGTGTTGCTCATGTGTCATCCAAGCCTGCCCATCTATCCTGTGTGACCATGCTCCATGCCCCTCTGTGGCATTCAGGTCTCCATAGAGGATCTGCCAGGCATGCTGGGAAGTTTGCTACTTTGTTTTGACATTAGGAGAATGCTAATGAAGCATATGGACCATTGGATGCTTACCACATGACCAGCCCATCTTTTATCTTATTTGTCCATTTCTTTGATGAGGTCCCTTACTCTACTTTTCCTTCTTAATCCCTTGTTTGTCTTTATTTATAAAGCACTGAAAAATTGTCATGTCCAGTGTGAGCCTCTGCATTGTCCTTTGGTTTTCAATATCACTTCTTTGGAACCTGACTCCTAACCATACAAGCCCACCAGAAGAATATTGGGATTTTTTTTTTAATGGGAAAAACCTGGGTGATTGGGAGGAAGGGAAGAGAGCAAATGTTTATAGAATGCCTCCTACCTGCCAGACACTGTGCTGAGAGTTTTTACAAATATAATACTAAAGATATCAACAATAACTAACATCTACGTAGTGCTTATTATGTGCCAGGCACAATCACTTTAAAACTATAATCTCACTCGATCCTCACAGAAGCCCTGAGAACTGTCATCATACCCATATTACAGAAGGGGAAGCTGAGGCAAACAGAGATGACAGGAGTTGCCCAGGGTCACAGAGTTAGGACGTGTCTGAGGTTGGATTTCCTGACTCCAGGAGCTCTATCCATTCCAATTTTATCCACTGTACCACAAGCTGCCTCATTAAAATTAAAAGGATTTTGTAATTTCCCAAAGGCAAACCAGCTCCCCTTTGGCCTCCTGTTTAATTCCAATTCTAAAGTATTTTCTATTGCTTTATTTGTCTAAGATAGATATTGTCCGTGATATTTCTGTCTGTATATACAGATATAGATATAGATGTATGGGGGCAGGTAGGTGGTGCAGTGGATAAAGCATCAGGCCCGTCGTCAGGAAGGCCTGAGTTCAAATCTGGCCTCTAACACATACTAGCTGCATGACCCTGGGCAAGTCACTTAACCCTATTTGCCTCAGTTTACTCATCTATAAAATGAGTTAGAGAAGGGAATGGCAAACCACTCCAATATCTTAGCCAGGAAAATCCCAAATAGGGTCACAGAGTTCATGACTGAAACACAACAACATAGATATATAGATGGTAGTCAGACAGATTCATTGACAGGCAGGCAGATACTCATAGACAGACAGACATATTGATATATCATTATACTTTCAGCTTTCAATGTATCACTTCCTGGCCAGTAGACCTTCTTTATCCACTTGGTTTTTTCCACTTGGTGTAGACAGCTAGTCCAGACTCTTTAATGCGGTTAAATATCTCACTCAGGAGGTTCTGGCTGTTCTGGGGCTTGATACAGTTGGCAAAGTATCATTTGCAAATGGGAGCCCCCGGTGGACTTCACCATCCAGCACCCTTCTCGTACGTTCTTTCTCCACCTGGGCTTTCCCCTGAATGTTCTCTGTGATGGTGACAACCCTCTTTGGCAGAGGACCTGTCCCCTGCTTCATGTATCTCCTCAGGTTCATGATCAAGGGCCATTAAAGCAGGTTCTTCTCTCCATTGGTATGCCTTTCAAGGGATCGTGCATAATTTGGGCCCAAGGAGGAAGAGGGCCTGTAAGGACTCATTTAACTCCATGTAGCAAAATGCTAACGATGTTAACAAGTCACATGTCTTGGAACCTCTCATATTTCAGTCACCTGGGCAATGTATGGCCCACACGTGAACATTTATGGAGCACCAATGAGGGAAGCCTGTTGCTCCTTCTGATCTCCTCGCCATGGGTGGCCTTGATGCACAAATAGGAATGTCTCCTTTATGAATGTAGCATTGTAGGCACACGAATCGAGTTATCAATGTTCTTTCTTATCTTTTATAGACAGTAGAGAGGTCCACTATTTCTTCCCCTGAATCTTTGGTACAGTCACTTTCTCTACTTGGCTTGTGAATTGATTATTCAGTGCCCTTAAAATTGTGCTGTTCCCAGCATGGAGCTCCTCTGTCTCCACATGCTTTAGGCCTGTTAGTTTCCTCATCTTTGTTCTCTGTGGTATCTTTTCTGCCTCATCTGTAAGCCCATTCAGGGCTGAGATAGATATTAGAGTCCAAACGTTGTGGTTTCATGAGACTTTCACCTAGATGGTGAAAAAATGTCTATCTGTTCTTTCTTTCATCTATTCACCATCCTCTTTACATCTTCTTCTTTCATGTCTGAGGGAATGACTTTGCTTGGTTGGGTCTCTCTGCTTTTAAAGACTGTTTCCTCCCTCTGCTGTGTCCTGATATTTTATGAGGTTATATTACTCATAATCTTCTCTCATCCTTCTCTGTAAGATTTCACGAATCACTTTGTATTCTAAATCAGCATTGTCCTTGGCTGCCCGTCTTTCTGCTTAGAAAATGCATTGATAATTTACTGACTGGAGGGATATTTAGGTTCTCCTGTGTGGCAATTAATTTCTACCGGCTAAACTTCTGTATGAAGTTATTTGATTCAGTGTTGATGTCCTCTCCTCCATCCATTTCTGAGCATTTGGCATCTTTAACTTGTTCGATTAGCTCAAGGTGAAGGTGTTTTAATTGCAGACCATCTCCTCTCGTTATTATTCTTTGCCCTAGCTTTGCATTAATTTCGATCTTTGATTTGATAAGATGATGGCATGACTTTATATAGATGCTGAGGATGATTCTAGCATAAGTGACAAGTTGTTCCTGCCAAGGGAGCCATGACTTCACTGGTATAGGTATCTTTTCTACTCTGCCCATTATGTCTTCATACCTTGGGGGTTGTCTTTTTACTACTGTAGCCCAAGCATCCAACCCCTACTGGCCATGGCCAATCATCTGCTGATGAACCTCCCAATACAAGGTTCCTTGGGCTGGTTCTTGGGCAAATGACAATCTCTTCCATGCTTCATATTCAGGCCCTTTCCAGCCCATTTGGAGCTTTCTCAGTAGAGCGTTCAACACAGATTCATCTCTGTGTATGATGAGGCCTCCATGGATAGAGGGCATCAGCGTCTTCAAGCACATAGCATTGGCAAGATGACGCTGGTGTTAAAAACATGGGATTTTACAGCAATAAGTTTGAGATCATTGGAAGCCACAGGTAATTTACCAAACTGAAAACAGTGGAAGAAGATTCTGGTCTCTGCCTCCCCCCAACACTTATGTGTTTCTTAGTGTTCGCAGTGGTAATATAAAGCTAGAAGGAAAAAATACAGCTCCTCTACAATGCACAGGTCATCAGTTGTTGTAGGAGGGCCCAGTGGAACAAGAAATGAATGGTTCTTGAAAAAAAAAAGACATCTTCTTATCAAACATTGTCTTGAAACAAGATGCCTTCACGCAGAGTCCAAAGCTACATAGAATAAGAAAGCCCAGCTCCAGCTACAAATGTTATATGGGATTGATATAATTAGCAAACTGCAGTGAAAAAAAATAGTACAGCCTACTCTTTGACAGGCTTGGTCAGGCAGGTCTATTGATCCCAAATTGTTTGTTCTAAATAGAATAGATAGTTATGTTGAGAACCAATGCAGTGGTGAAGGCCAGAAGCTTGGCCAGAGAAGATCTTTGCCATGCATTGACTGTGGGACCCTGGACAATCTCATACACCTCTATGGGACTAGCAGTTACAGAGGAGTGGTTGAGTTTACCACATTTATGAACACATATATAAAAAATCACATTTAAAATATACAAATAAATAATAATGAACAGTGAGAGTTTAAAATAATTTAGACTGAAAGGGGAAATTCCATTTTTTCCTCTGATTCTGAGGAGAAAGTCCTGCTATCTATCTAAAAATTGAATAAATCATAGGAAGTTGTAACTTCTGGCCTGTAAGGTCCAAAAAGGGGGAGACTTGTGTTACCTAAACTCTATATCTACTCTGGCACTTGGCACAGGACTCTGCAATAGACATATAATAACTGTGCCTTATCATTTGGTAAGCTGAATGAATGTAGGAATGAATGTATGCATGATGACTTGATTAGAGCTCATCAATGACCTTGGGGAGAAAGGAGCTATGCCAGAGCCTTGACTTCTTTGATTTTACCCTGGTTCCCTACAACTAACTACCCCAAGGTCTTCTCCCTCATCACTCACCCAAAGTCAAATTGCTGGTAAGACAGGGCATTTTCCAGACTGGTCTCAAGAATGGATATGGACTATATTCTGAACTATACCTTGGAGAATCAAAAACCTTGGGCCAAGATTGGGCATAGCCCAACCTTTAAGGAGAACAGAGGTGGTTTGAGGGATGGTGTTTAGGGCAGAGGTGAGGGTAGAAGAGACTCCAGGATCTGGGGTTAAGGATTATGATAGTATTTCTGGGCATAGGTAGATGACAGGAAAGGAGGATCCAGGTGAGACACAAAGCTTCTCTGGGGCTCCTAGGCAAAACCTTGCATCTATTTCCCTGGGAACATGTAAAAAAAATCCCTGAGCCTCCTAACTTTTCTACTATCCTCCTGAGTGTCTTGGCTGAGCCTAAGAGTGTAGAATGGACCAATGAACTCAGGCCAAAGAGGCCTAGTGGCCAGTCCCAAAGTCTTCTAAATGCTTAGCTGCCATGTTATTTCAAATCATTTCATTCACGTCACTGGCTCTCTCCTGTTCCTCATTTAAGGGAAAACCAGGAAATGCAAATGGTACAAATGATGTTCCCATTCCTTACTCCCCGGCTTCCATCAAAATAATCAACTCAACTCAACTCATATGGAATGTCCCTGGAGTTCACAGAAGACAATCCATTTCCTTATAGGAAATTAATGGATCCTCTTTTTCCCACCTTTTTTTCATTTCAGGACCAACATTAGACACAAGAGAAAAAGGAGCATATAATGTAAGTCATTGACAAGGCATTAGAGCTCTCACCTCCTCTAAATTTCCTTAACTTGAGATCCCAATAATTAGAAATATAGTCAAATTGGCATATGTTCTTAAAATTGTTTCCCTAACCCCAAAGATAATTTAGCAGGGAGCTATCAATCACTTTATAGTGATTTAGCTTAATTCAATAAATCTTGATTAGAATCTCTACTACAAACAACACCATGAACAAAGCCTGGGTCATCATCATTGAATCAGATTTCAGTTCTAGAGACTTGGACAAAATAATGAAGAGTAAAATGAGCAGAACCAAGAGAACATTCTATACAATGGCAGTGATATTGTTTTAAGAACAACTTTGAGTGAATAAGGCATTTTGACTACTATAAATACCCAAATTAGCCATAAAGGGCATATGAAGAAAGATTCTATCTGCATCTAGAGAAAGAACTGATAAGTAGAAGTATGTATAGAATTATTTATATGTATATATACATATATATATATATATATACGTACATATATATACATACCTATTTGTGTCTATTTTTAGAGTGGGGAGAAGAAAAAAGATATTTCCCTAATAATTTTGCTGTATATTTGAAATGAGTAGCCAGTTGTGCACGGTGGATTTGCTGTTTCATGAACAATCATATTTTCATTGTAGTGTGTTAAGAAAATGCTTGTTTTATTCCATAAATTAAAAATAAAATTTAAAAAACAGGTGTTTAATAAATGCTTATTGATTGACTGACTTTGCTAGGAAGTTATTGTAATAATCCAGATGAGAAGTGACAAGAGCAGGAAAACAGGATATCTGCCACAGAAGTGGAGAGAAGTGGGTGACAAGGGAGCTCTTGATATTTTTGACCTTTCTAATTCCAATGAAGTGAGGAACATTAGGCTCTAAATATAAAAGTCTGAACAAACATTGGCATCATGTTCTTTGATTTTAGCCACCCAGGAAGTCTACGGTACTCTAGCAGACACTGATTTCCTGTGTTCTTCTGAGAGTTCATATGGTGACTGCTGATTTATAGGCTAAAACCTAATATTTTGTGATGGAGGAGGTTCCAAGAGAAATATCATGTCTACTTGCTGAAAAAAAGACAGAAGGAAGTAGGATAGCTGGGCATGTTGGGTAGCATCATTAGAGCCATTCGATCTTTTCCTACCTTCTGTGGGGAAGAACTGAAAAGTTTTCCAGTTGAATTATAGAGGTCAGTGGAGGCTTAGAAATCCTTTGTTGCTTTATCTCCCTTCCCAGAGTGGTCTTTCTAACATAGCAAACCCACAAACTACTGCACCTCCAATACAGAGAAATTTCTACTTTCTGAACAAATAAGTTGGAAGGAGCCCAAAGTCTAAGAATCACCATTTTGGGGAGTGGAACTCTATCCTAAAGCTGAGGTTTCCTGAAACATTTATTAAGTGACTTCCCAACAGATGTAGCATTTCCCATGTTTTCTGTACATTTCACAACATATCTCCCTGTTCACCGTGTGAGCCTGACCAGTTCTGATTTTTAGTGGATTACTGGAGGTGAGCCAGAAGGCAATGGCTTCCAGGCATCTCTGGTCTCCAAATCAAGATGTCCCTTGACAGGCTTCCAGCTTGTGCCACTGTTGATGAATACCCACACAAGAGAGAACTTGGCAGACACACGATTGTGCTCATTCAGGAGAGGTTTTGTGTGTATATGTGTGTTTGTGTTTGTCACTTAGGTCATGCAAATTGGTGTGGTACACAGGTCACAGCATCTTTGATTTGATAAAGATAGCAGAGAAATCAAAGTGTTATAACACTGTCTCTGTGTTTGAGGACCTGCCTATCTCACCTGCCTGTGAGAATAGACTTTTACAGAACCCTGGTGACCATTGGGAGAAGAGCTGAAATGCTAATCAGTACCAGGAGCCCTGTACCATTTTGGATTTCAAGATAAATCAGCCTGAAAGGCATTGGGGACTGCCAAGGACCAGGGCAAGGGACCTGCTGCTCTCGGTTTCCACACAGGTCCATTCCAGCTGAGATGATGATCCTGGTAGGAATGGGACAGGAGGCAGCAGAGATTTCTGGGGCACATAGGATGATAAATAAGCCTGATGATTTCATCCTGTGCCACCCTAATGACCTTCTTCCAAAGTGTGGTATAGTTAGAAAGATACTGGGCTTGGAGCCAGGAAGACCTCAATTGAAATCCTGCCTCGGCTGCTCCCTGGCTGTGTGACCTTGGGCAAAGTCACTTAACCTTTGCCTCAGTGTCCTCACTTGTCAAATAAGGACCATGCCCTCACTCCATCATCCTGTGATCTTGAGCTACCATGGTCCTGTCAGGATTATTGTCTCTCCCTGTATTACAGGTCCCTGAGAAGCGTCCTGCACAACAAATACACAAAAATGACACCATTGGGGGAGGGGGCCACTGACCTCAGAGACCCCCTCCCTCTCAAGTCTGTGATTCTCTGACGCAGAATACAACATCTTGAGAGCCTGAGGTGCAAAGTGCTGCTCGAGGTCAGGGAGAGGGCAGATCATTCCTGATGGGGTGGATGGATAGAACAACACAAACATTTTTCAAGGACAAGGAAATATTTTCTTTATTGAGGAAGAATGGATCCTCCTCCATGCCGAAGCTATTGGAGCTATTCGGTCTTTCTCCTTCAGTCTGGAAAACTCAGTGGCTCGGAAAGTGAGATCTAGAAGGACTCCAACCACCTACTTCCTCTTTATGGAGGGGGAGACTGAGGCCCAGAAAGGAAGTGGCCTGTCCAAAGCTACATGGCTACTCAGTGGGAGACAGGATCGGAATCCGGGTCCTCTGCTTCCCAGGCTGGGGCTTTTTCCAGAGTCCTTTGCCTCTTCTCTTGGCATCTCTCAAAGATGGATTTCCTGATTGGATCTTTGGTTATCAGTGAAAACGTTTTGGGCATCTCAATGACCAAATCGACAAGGCTAGCCTTTCTTCCATCCCTCAACTTCCAACCTGCACAGGCACACACAGGCACACACACACATGTTTGCATGCATACACACTTACACACGTGCACATACACAGACACACATACATACACATGAACATACCTGACCTTCTTGGATGAAGTCTGAGTCTGTACTTTGGGCTTCGTTAGAGGGTATTATGAAGTGGCACTCTGTGTGTGTGTGTGTGTGTGTGTGTGTGTGTGTGTGTGTGTGTGTGTGAATGTATGTGCATGCATTTGCCTTTCCGTAAGGACGGGGGTATAGTTGTCAAATGTCCTCTGCAGAAAATGAAAGCTTCGAGCTCATGTTGGGCAGCTAGCTGCTTGAGAGGGTTTGCCTGAGTAATGCTTTGGTCAGTGCTCACTGCCTGGAACCACAACTTTGAATGGATGCTCCTTGGAAGCTTTTTTGGGGGGGGGATCACAGACAAGGATGTTGTGGGGGTGACAAGGCTCAGGAGGGTTGCATTTGGAGATAGTGACACGGTCTCCTAGTACTTCCCTCTCTCCCTTCTCAAATAACTTTGAATGTTTTTATCTGGGTCCACCCCTCCACCTGCCCCAAGCACACAAAGCACACAACAGATGCCCTGGAATGAACTTGCTAATGGGAGAAATCATTTACTAATGCCTGTTTACTAAGCTGTCTGCTCGGCTCTATGATAGGCACTGGTGATACCAAGAAAAGAAATAGTACTTGGCCTTCATTGGGTTTTCATCCTAAATGGGGGAATAATCTGTCCACAAGAAAATACAACTAAAGAAATAAGAACCGACCTGGGGGCTTGGAGAAGAGCCCTAAGGGCTGGGGCTGGTGTGGCATCAGGAACTATTTCAGGTAGAGTTAACACTGAAGATAAACCTTGAGGGAATTCTAAGGGGCAGAGGTGAGGCAAGAGAGTTTTCCAGGAATGGAAGACAGCCTGTACAAAGACATGGAGGTGGGAGATGCAATGATATGTATTGAGAACAGCAAAGAAATCGAATTGTTTGGCAACTATGTACATGAGGGAGGTGGTGTGAAATCAGTCTATGAAGAGAGGTGGTTACCAGATTCTGGAGATTTTTTTGATGTAGGAATTGGTATTTTTGAATTTGATGGTGGGAGGCACGTGAGCTCTCCTCTCAAGAGGGTGGAAGAACCATGACCCTCTGGCATGCATCCACTTGGCAGTCGTCTGTCCCAAATGCCTTTTGCTTCCCTGAATGTTGAAGCCCTTCTTGCTCCTCCTTCTCCTCTTTGGGATTTAGTAATAGATATGTCCCCAGCTCCCAACTGGGAGGAGTTTCCCTGTATATCTGGGATCTGTATACATCCTCTCCTCCATTTCAGATAACAAAGGCAGCCCAATGCAGGGCACATAGTAAATGAAACACCCTCTTGCCCTGGAGTGTCAGTCAGCATTCATGAGGATGCGTGTTTCTACATCCCAGCCAGGAGCAGGGCTGGGGAGCCGCCACCAATCAGGGGAGAGCAGATATTGTTGGCTACAATAAAAGAAGCCTCTTCTCCCCCTTCTCCCCTCCCCCAGTATTCCCCAGGCAGGCAAACACATTCTTTAGACAATGACATGCTCGGGCAGAGATGGCGGGTTGTAGGGCTGACTTGTAGAAATAAACAAGTTGTCTTGTTTCAACAGTCTTCCCCCTCTTCCCTCTGCATGAAATTCATGACGGGAAGAAGGAGTCTAGTATTAATAGAAAGAAATAATTCCTTGCTTGTTACTAAGTGGATTTGACCCAGTCTGGTGGCCTCTTTGAAAGAGGTCTACTGAGAGGCAGGTGCAATGAAAAGTTTGTACTTTGGGGATGTGGTCGACAAGCTAGGAGCAGAGACAGGACCACTCACAAAAATCGATCATGATGCCTGGCGGGATGCAGCCTGCTGGTCACCCTCCTAAGACAATGTCTGTCAATTACTGCAGAGGGGCCAGAGGGGCTGTGTCTGAGGGAGGCTAGGATGAGCAGAGAGGAAGGACAAGGCTGGAGAGAGTAGCAGGGATGGAGCTGACCCTGCTCTAAGGGGGAAATTGTATAATTATGACTAATTCATCAGTAATCACCTGTTTGGGCAGTCCTATTTTTTTGTATTTGAATGTTCCCTGCTTGATGCCCAGCTCAGCCTCGTTAGGGAGAAATGGAAAGAAAAAATCCCATTGCTTGTTAATGAATAGATTGATTGATCGATGGGATTGACTGATACCACATTCTACTTCACAGTATCGATCTATCAGGAGTGACTGTGAACTCCAGTACAGTGAATGAAGTCAGGACAAGTGAGATAGGCAACCTGGACGGTGCCTCAGGCTTCCAAGAGCCTAGTAGAAACAATAGAGCTCAGTGCTTTGTTAGGAGCTAAAAATAAGGATCGAATGTGTTATTTCATTGATATGGGTGGCTCCTAGGATAAGGAAATGCTTCACATCAATACCCTGAAATTTAGTCTTAGAGATGCCTAAAGCCCCGAGAGACTTGCTTAGGGTCACAGAGCCAGTGTTTGTCAGAGGTGGGATTTGAAGTCAGGTCTTCCTGGCTTTTAGAACAACTCTTTGCTCGGCCACTCTGCCTCCCTCCTCCTAAGCAAGAACAATTAGAGAGCTAGCAAGCTAGCTGGCTCACTGCAACTTGCTTGTGAGCTTTGAGTTTTGCAAAGCATTTGACACAGATTATCTTAGTTGACCCCCACAATCAACCTGTGAGGTAAGAGAGAGTATTATTCTCATTTAGCAGAAGAGGGAAGTGCAATTAAGTGACTTACTCAAGTTCATTCTGGGTTAAGATTTGAAGCCAGATCTTAATAATTCTAAAAAAAGATCTGGGGTTTTTGTTGGACCACAAGTAAACTCAATACTACTCAGCAGTCATATAGCAGCCAAAAGAGCGAATGTGATTGATCAATGTCCAGTAGCATTAAAAGATGCCTGGCTTTTGGAAATAAAGAGGCAAAAATCCTGTTCTTACTCTGCTCTGTCCAGGTCATGTCTTTGGCACCACAGTTTAGGGCAGACGTGGATATGCTGGAGAGCATCCGGGAGACGGTGGCTACAATGGTGAAGGGTCTCCAAATTAGGACATAGGAAGATTGATTGGAGGACCTGGGTAGGCTTAGCCTAAAGTAGGGAAGACACATTTGGAGCTACTTGACTGGCTATTCCCAAAGAGGAACATGAATGGAGTCATGCACTTTGCAAGGAGGACTCTGCTGGCATGTCCCAGAGTCTTCTGCTTGGCCCTGTGCTGTCTGAAATTTTGATCAGTGACTTCGTTAACAGCATGGGTACTGTGCTCATCATATTCACGGATGGCACAAAGCTAGGAGGGATGGCTCTCATGCTGGATGGCTGAGTCAAGATAGCAAATCTAATAGGAATCAGAGATGCCCAACCCTTAGCACAGTGCCTACTGCGTAATAGGCACTTAATAAGAAGCAAGCTTGGCTTGAGTGCAGACCATGGAGGAAGGAAGGAACAAAGCCAGCATTTATGAAGTGCCTACTATGTGCCAGGTTCTGAGCCAAGTACTAGGGACATAACAAAAGGATTTGTCCGATTCTACCTTTAGGTAAGCGCCTGTGAACTTCAACTATTCTAAACTGGTTTCTTCTTCTATAAAAGCAAGGATTTGACCTAGATGACTTCTGAAGTTTCTTTTGTTCTAAATGGCTTGTCTCACTCTGAGCCTTGGATTTCTGGGACAACCTGTTCTACTGACTTAGGGAAAGCACCCACTCATTCCTGGCCAGCAGGGATGAAACATTCCCACTACACAAACAAGTTAGAAAAAAGGTGGAATGGATTTATGGACATTTGCCTGAGCTGCTAGAACTTAGAAGAAAAGACTTTTTAGAAAGTCATTTGGGACTGTCCCAAGTACAGCACCTTTGAAACAAAAACAGAGAGAGTGAGTATTTTCTGAACCTATATGCCCACCCAGTGCCTTTGTTGGCTTTCATGTGTGTGCTGAGAAAAAGATAAATGACTGATAAAATGTCCATAAAATATGCCCTTTCCCTCCTCACCCCCAGGCCCTGCAGGACTACTTGCCCAGTGGACTGTACAACAGGATAAAGGAAGGAAATGATGGCAGGGACTGAGAGGGAAGAGAGTTGACTGGTGTTCCCAGAATGCCTGACCAATGTCATCCTAATCATGAAAACTGTGGGCCCGAGGCAGAACATTCCAGCCTTGACTCACCTTCCTCAAGAACATTTCAGGAGATGTGATGTCCTTTCTCTTTACACTGAGGCCAACCTTGTTTTTGCCTGAATGCTCAGGCTGAGATCCCACCTCTGACCCTCAGAGACAGCTGGCAATGAAGAGAAAAGATGGACTAGTTACCATTTCTTTGGGTTCCCCATTCATGGGACCTCATCCTCTGCCTCCATGCATTCGCCCTGGCTGTGTCCCATGCCTACAATGTTCTCCCTTGTCACTTGTGCCCTTTGAAACTCCTAACTCTCCTCAAGGTTCAGCTCAAGTGCCACATGAGGCAAGTCCTGATCTCCCTCGTTGTTAGTACCTCTTCTCCCCAAATCACATTATCCTCACTTTACATAGATTTCATGTGTTTCGTGTTAGAAGCCGCATGGTTTAGTGAATAGAGAACTTGCCACGGAGTTGGGGAGACCTAGCTTGAAGCCGGCCTTTGCTGGATGCTAATTCTAAGACCCATGGTATGGTACGCTGGAAAGGATAATGGCACCATAGCCAGACGATGTGGGTTCAAATCCTGTATCTGACAGTTACCCACAGGACCTTTGACAAGCTCCCTGAGCTCCAGTTGCTTCATTCACAAAATTCTCAGTTGGTTAAAATAGATGAGTGAGGAAGTTCTTTTCAGCTCTCTAACACCGATAATAAAAATCACTTTGTTTCTCATTGCCCTAGGCATCTCGAAGCGGGTGCTCATCTGCTTGGGAGCAGGAATGTCTCACTGAGCTCCCAAAGGGGCTGAAATCACCCCCAGCATCAAAGGAAAGGCCCCATATCTCCAACAGAGTGTAAGCTCCTTGTCATCTTACTTTGCATTCCCAGCTTGTGATCAGTGCTAGGGATACAGAACATACCTGCTAAGTAAATGATTGTGAGATTAGATTGTAATTCAATTGAAATCTGTGAGGTTTATATAGCACTATCCTAACAGAAACCATATGACATAGGGACTTTCATGCCCATTTTACAGATGGGATTAAGTTGAGACCAAAGAGGTTAAAAGACTTGTCTAGGATCCAAGTCCATGGCAAGCAGTAATGTTTACGATCAAGGGTCAGTCTCAAGTTCTTCCTCCTATCATATACACCGTACTCTCAAATTGTATTGTCATGTTATGTTATATTCACATGCATACATGCACACACATATACACATGCATACATACATACATGTATATTCTTTTCCACTGTAGCTGTTTAAGAGTAAGCAGTTAGGTCCTACAAATTTGACTTGGAGTCAAAAAGACCTGAGTTCAGATTCTGCCACAGGCACTTCCTTAGCTGTGTAAGACTGGGCAAGGCATTTTACCTTTCTCAGGTTCAGCTTCCCTATCTGTAAAATGAGGCTAATCATAACCCTCTAACTGACAAGGTTGTTTGGAGGATCCAGTGATAGACAGATGTGAAGTGCTTTGCAAACCTCAATCAGCTGGAGGAATAATGAGGAGGGAGACCTTCTAGGAATGGTAGGAACCTGACCACCACTGAAAAGACCATTTTGGGGAGGCACATAGCCAAGATCTGGCTAGTGGAGAGTTCATGTTCAGAAATTCTCGTTGGCTGATTTCTGAGTGCAGGACCATCCCTTCCCTGGCGGAAAAGAAAGGGGTCAGTGAAGACTTCATGCCATGGCTTTTCAAAGGGGCCAGGGAAGCTCATCGCTCCTGACCCGGGGATGAAAGACGGGCATTGCTCAGGCTTGTGGGAGTGGACAGATGCGAATGGGGTGGTGACAGAGCCGGGTGCCTGCCTGGCCAGTAATGAGGCAGGTCTGGTTCCGGGGAAGCTGGACAGCCTGATGGAGGGAGTGCACAAAAGCCTGGAGTTTGGGCATGACCTTCAGAGATTGCCATCTCCACTTGGCTGCAAAAGACCACGAAGGAGCGAAGTCCGATGGTCGGGGTTTCAGAAAAGGACCTGGCGTAATAGAGAACCCGAACGCCTGGGGTTAGCCTCAGACCACGCGAGGGAGGGTTGTTTTTCAGGTCCCACTGGATACAGGGGCCTGAAGGGCGTTGGCGTGCTCCTTTTGGAGGGCACGGCGCAGGATATTCAACCTGACACGGCGTTGGGCAGGTCTGACTGTAGCATCCGTGCTCGCCTCTGTCCCTTTGCAGATCGGCGCTGGTGGCCGGCTGAATCCTCGCCATTGCGGGTCTGGCTGTGTCGTGTTTGTTCCACGGCGGGCGCCTCATTAATGGGAGATGTTCTCCAGCTCTGCCTTAGCAGAGGATGACCCCTGGCCTCCCCACAGTGTGCGGCTTTACTGATCTAGCTTCTGTTCCAGATGACTTGCTGAGCCAGCAATCTTGGCGAGGCTATTGAAACACGCCTTTCCCGGTTCCATATGTATGGGGATGCTAATTAACGAGGAGCAAACCTCTAAAAATTCAGTCCATGAGACCTCCAAAGTTTCAGCGCGTCTCCAAAGAGAAGCGGAGCCTTTTAAGACCCCAGTCTTCTGAGTCCTGTGTCTGCTCCATTAGACTGAAATTTCTGCTCTTTTCTCACCCAGGACACTAACTTGTTCTCCTCCTGCCCATTATACACAGCTTGTGCCCTCCAGATCTTCTTTGATTCAAAGGCATTTCTACAGGAGAGGGTTTGGTCACCATCTGTCACGGAGTTGGAGTTGTTACTGGGACTTCAGCAGCTTCCATGCTCTTTGGACAGATCCCCAGTCCTGAGTTCCTTCCATGTCAGTTACTACCTTCCCAGGATGAGTCAATGATTAGGGCTGGCACAGCCCCTTCCCCAAAGCAGAGTATTTCCACCTCCTGATTTAGCAAGAGATTGTGTCAAATAAAGTTGAGTTAAATGGGGAGCTCCGAGTGTTGCCAGTGGATGGAAGGTAGATTTTTCTTCAAATTCATTTCTGACCATGTCATTCCCCTGCTCCCCGTTGCCCTTCGCAATCGGATTCAAAGCTTTCCAGGCTCATCGTTGTTGTTCAGTCAGTCATCTGGGTCTGATGCTTCATGACCTCTGTAGGGTTTTCTTGGCAAAGATCCTGGAGTGGTCTGCCGTTTCCTTCTCCAATTCCAGGCTTATTCCAAGGGCATTATTCCCAGGTCGGTAGGTGCTCTACAATCCAGCAAATGGGCCTCCATGCTATTCTTTACACAAGACATTCTATCTCCTCTCTCTGGGCCTTTTCCCAGGTAGGCCTCAATCTCTCCAGTGAGATGCCTTCTCCCTTCCACCTCTGAGAACCCCTTCTTAGATTTCTTCAAAACTCTGCTCCTATGTAATCTCTTATACGAAGGCTTTCCTGACCTCTTCCCTGCCTCTCCCTGTGCCCTCCTCAGCTGCTGTTGCCTACCTCCTGACGTTAACTTGTATTCCTTTGCATATATATTAAATTCATCGATATGCATGTATGACTTCCCAGAGAGGCTGTAAGTCCTTTGAGGCTAGGGCTAAGTTTGGTCTCTGTATCACCAGACCAGCCCCTATCATAATATGTGGCGCATAGTAGGTAATAGATAGAGGAAGTTACACTGATGCAGTGCTGGGCCTGAAGTCAAGCAAGGCCTGGTTCAGTCTCAGACACTTACTTTTTCTGTGACCTTGGACACATCACTTAACCTCTGTCTGCCTCAGTTTCCTTAATGTAAGATGGGGATCATAATAGCACCTCCCTGGTAGGGGCATTGCGAGGATCAAATGAGGTAATATTTGTAAAGCACTTGGCTCAGCTCCCGGAACATAGTAGGTGCTTAATATGTGCTAATTCCCGTTCTCTTCCCTTCTCTCCGCTGCTGAGTATGACCTAAACATTCTTGATGGTGAATCTCTTTTTAAAGTACATTTTTATTTATTTCATTAAATATTTCTTAATTAGACGTAAAAAAATTGACATTAATTTTTATATATTGAGTTCGAAATTCTTTCTCTCCCTCCTGTCCCTCCCTCACACCTTGTGAAAGTAGGCAATGTGATATTGATTATACATGTGAAGTCATCCAAACCTTATTTTCATATCAGGCATGTGCCAACATGCACACACACATGTACACACACGTACACACATGTACACACAAAAATAAGAAAAATAAAGAAAATTTTAAAAAAATCATTCAATTTGCATCCAGAGTTCATCAGTTCTCTCTTTGGAGGTGGATAGACCTCTTCATCCTGGGTCCTTTGGAATCGTCTCGGTTCATTGTCCTGATCAGAGTAGCCGAGTCTTTCATAGGTATCAGTTGATGGTGAGTTTCACATAGGATGTTGAACGTTTCCTCGGATGTGTCTGTCATTAGAGTACCATGATGTTGCGTTTTCAAATGGAGTTGAGCCAGAATCTTTTGGCGGCCCTCTACAACTCTGAAACTGCGTGCACAGAGTTCGTGCTCCTCTCACCCCCAATTCGGAGCCATAGTATGGTCATGCTCTTTAGGGATCATTAGTCAACATAGATCCTGTGTCTTGAAGGAATTCTGATGAGGAACTTTTTAAAACAAATGTAAATTAAAATCCATCAAAAGTCCTCTTTAATACCACCGTTATGTGAGTTGTAGAGAGGGGGCAAGATTCTTGAAGGCAACATCCAGGGAGAGCAAGCCCTGGCACATTTTCCTGAATGAAAAAGCTTATGGTCAGGGCTAGGTGGCTGTGGGGCTGTTGAGAACCAGCCTTTTTTAGCTTGAAGAGACTTCTTAGCTATGGACTGTGAGCTAGACAATGGATTTTTCATCCTTAGTAGATCATTTACTGAAAACATCAACATTACCATCATAATCATCATCAATCACAACAATAAAAATGATTTTTATAAAAGCTTTCATCTCAATACTTTTGTTCAATTACAAAATGTCAGTTACTTCATTTGCCTATGGAATAGTCAACAGAACATTGACTACCAAAGAATAATTGTGCAATAGTGACTTATTCTAACATTATATGTATTGGGACATAGAGACTAGAGATCAGACAATAGACCCATTGAACATATAGACTAAAAGAACAAAATCATGCTCCCAACTGGCACCACATGGCATTTCAAGATCTGCATATATTATTTCATTTGATTCCCACCTGAACCTTGGGAAGTGAGTGTTAGGGGAATTTTGTTGCCACTTTAAATAGGAGGAAACAGGCTCAGAGAGGTCAGAAGTGACTTTTACATCAGAGCATAAACGATTGAGGTAGTATTTGTACTCAGGTCTTCCTGGTTCCAAGTCTGGTGCTGTCCCAGTAACCAAGTTCCCACTTCTAATATTCTTTCCCAAGGGAAAGAGAGGTCATTTTGCAACGGTGAGGGGAGGAGCTCTGAAACTGAAATCTTGGATGCTGGGGTATAGAAGTCAATTGGTCCAAAGTTATGGATGGAGGAACACTACTCTGTCTGGATAACTCTTCCTCCTCCTCCACACCATCCCTGTGATTTCTGCAGTTATGTAGAATCTTTCTTTGTAGAAGCCCAAACAGGAGTTTCAGATTAGCCTGGACAGTCAAGCCTCCACACTACTGGCAGGCAGTCTCTATCCTGTACAGTATATCATTAAGAGAGGGATACGAAAGAAACAATCTCTGGAAATCCTGCTCATGACTTGGCAAGAGGAGAAGCTGCCATGCCCCTTATCCAAGGCCGCTCTTGCTGCACGTGGTCAACGCCAGGGCATTTGTGTTTCTTCTAGAAGAAAAAGGATACTTTGAACCATGTCCAAGAAGAGACCATCCTCGAGTCTATCTCAGCACCATTTCCACTGTTGGAAACACTTGAGCAGAGATGTGTCTGGTTCACCAGTTTTTCGGCCCCCTTCCCTTGCCCATCAGATAACCAAATTTGTCTTCATTCTGGCACATAACTGCAGGATTCCCGGCCAGCTCCTGGACTTGGGCAGCCACAAACCTTGGTTTCATTTCCATTGTTGGAGACGTTGCTGTGGATTAAAAACCAGCGAAATGATAGAGAAGAGTCAGAGGGAACAGATGCTCTACAAGTCATACTCTGCCAAGGCCAAAACGAGAGGCCTGAGACAAGGGAGCTTCTGTGAGTTTCTAAGGGTGCAGGGACCACTTCTTAATCACGATGAATGGGAAATCTCTAGCCCACTAGACTTTGGTCAAAAGGTGAGACAGGAAGATCTGGAGTGGCTTGGATTGTCATTATGGTCAGTCTTAAAATACTCTTGAAATGGAAATGGTGATGGTGAAGCTGGCAACGACCTAGTGTACTCGCACACAGTGGTGCAAGTCCATTGGGTGTCTGTGCCATTTTTGACTGTTCTGAAACTTGAACAAAGGGATTTTGACTTAAATACTTACAAAGATTATTCATTTTTGCCTTCTTAAAGCCTTAAGAAAATGTCTCCTTTAAAGAAAGGTGCGAATGTTTGATCTAATCTCTAAAGGGAGGCTCCATCTTTAAACACAAATTTTTTAGCTGATTTATCACATTCTGTGTTGGAAATCCATAGCCCTACTTTCACAGTGATATTTGGATCATGGAGCTTTAGGGATATAGGTCACTTCTTCCCATGACCTAGTGGATAGAGCTTGGAATTTCATCCTACTGTGGATACTTTTTATGTGGGTAAGTCCATTTCTAAGGAACTTTGCTGAATTCTCAATGGTATTTTGAGATTTTTATTTGCCAGAGATTTTTAAATATGTTAGTTCATGAAAAATAGTGAGCTACTGATATGTAACTCTGGCCACTGGACTACATCTTTCTATCCATCCACTCATCCACTTTATCTATCTATCTATCTATCTATCTATCTATCTATCTATCTATCTATCTATCTGTCTGTCTGTCTGTCTGTCTGTCTGTCTGTCTGTCTGTCTGTCTATCTATCTATCTATCTATCTATCTATCTATCTATCTATCTATCTATCTGTCTGTCTCTTCATCCCTCCATTCATCTGTGTTTATACCATTCCTGTTTTGGGGCTGTCCAATTTTTAATAATCACTCTCAAAACTTACTTTTCTTATACTATTAAAAAAATGTGTGGGATGGTGAAAAGTATTAGAAAAAACAAGAACAGGCAACCAGCATTCGTGTGGGGCTTTAAGGTCTATGAGGTGCATTAATATAATCTCATTTGTTCCTCACAATAACCCTGGATGGTAGGTGCTCTTGTTATCAGTATTTTATAGTCAACAAAACTGAGGCAAACAGGGGTTAAATGACTTGCCCGGGAACACACGGCTAATAAGCATCTGAGACCAGATTTGTAGTCAGGGCTTCTTGAGCCCAAGTCCAGTGCTCTAGTCACTGCACCATCTAGCTGAATTCGAATCCTCATTCTGCTGTTGAGTCACCGAGAGACTTCAGCTAAGTCCCTTCCCCATCCTGGGCCTCAGTTTCGGCATCTGTAAAATGAGGGTGATGGGTGATGGGATCTCTGAGATTCTTCCCAGCTCCCAGTGCTATGACTTTACATCTTTTGTGCTATATTTTGCATTCAGGTTGTTACCAGCAGTACTCTGTGACCTCACCCCACAAACCAAGCATCAGCCATGGGCCCTTGAGTTATTACAATGATTAGCTCCTTATGATGCAAGGTAGGCATTTCCCTTAGCCAAGGGATCTCTCTCCATCAGTCTTGTATTTCCCATTCTGGGCCTCTTTCACTTGCCTCCTTCTTCTCCAGCTATTATTTTTCACAAGTATCATCACTTACTCTGGTCTACCTGGGCAATGCCTTGGGTACTAGAGGGGGCCTCACTTAGGAAGTGAAGCTTGACTGCATTAGCAATAAGTGGGAATGTCATGGATAAGGAAGGGCCAGTTGCAGAACTTCCAAGGTTTCACGGGAATATTTTATGGAACTTCATTATTGCTTGATTGCTGTTTCTCAGGGCTAGGCATGGCATCTTAGCTAGAACAAGCTCAAACAGATGCTGTGCTCCTGTGTGGAAAATGTACCTGCTCTTTAGCCCAGTCTCAGAGAACATAGACGATTCATTTCATTTTGTTGGAGAGCCCACACTCTGACTTGCAGTGTGAGAGATAAAGCACTCCCACTATAATTCTTCTAGGTTCCTTTTAACTCAAATAGATATGTCAGTAAGTTAATTAACAAGCATTTATTAAGTGCTTACTGTGTGCCAGAAGATATTACTCTGGCAAAGAGGTAAAAGAGTTAGTTGACAGGGCAAGAAGGTGGGTTCACAGCCTTTTGGGATGCATTCATGCCATAGTTGCGGTGGAAAAGAGGGAAGGAGGGAGGAAATAAACATTTAAATAATGCCTACTATGTTCCAGGCACTTTTCAAATCCTATTGCTGGCCCTTAATTTCTATGTGACCTTGTAAAAGTCACTTCCCTCTCTGGATCTCTGCTTCTTCATCTGTGAAATGAAAAGGCTGGACTTTATGACATCTAAGTTCACTTCCAGCTATAAGCAACCTCCTTCCTTCCAGCCATATAGACTCCACGCTGATATTGCTGAAACTCCAGAAGACAAGATGGAGGACGTGGTGGGAAGAGTGGAGAAATTCAGAAAGTCATTAGTATGTGCTAATTAACTCCAATAATAACATTTTGAATCAGTGCCTGGAAATGCAGGCAACTTGGTTCTATGCCAGCTGCCATATCTTTGCTTTCCGCTTTCATGTTTTCATGCCTCCATTTTGAGATCTGACAGGGATGGTCTGTTTCTGAAACATTTTACTGGTGGCTTTCTTCAGTGAAAAATTTTATAGCCTCCCTCAACCATGTAATCTCACTCAGCAGCTGCTAGTGACGTTGGCTAGTTAGGTGTGGAAAAGAGAGAAGCAAATGCTTTTAATGGAAAAAAAAATCCCATCCTCCCTTCCCCTTCACTGCTGGGGAAAGGCACTGCAGTGCCATGTGAGCAGACACCCCCTTACTAGCTCTCCAAGCAGTAATCAAATCTGGCCTGCATTGTGCCAAGTATCCTGGGCTGCCACATCTGCCATCACCACCTGGGATAATTTTCTTCCTCTTTTGCACTAAATAATCAATTACAAGATTCTGGGGTTGTTTCCTCCCTTGTTTGTTACAACCGGCCCAAGACCCTGCTTTGGACGATGAGTAGTGGTGGGGCGACGACCCCATCCGATGCTTTGGAAAACTCAGGAGTCCATTGGTGCCTGGCTTTGGAGTCAAGTGGCTATCCAGGGTCAAGGCATCACCAGGAATAAAAACAGGGAGTAGAAACATGCTTGAGAACTTAGTGAAAGAAGTCAAGGAATTCTCTTCAAGATGGCAAATTTGATCAGCAGCAGTAAAGGAAAATGAACCCCCCCAATTAAAGTTTCTGATTATTTTCAATACTTGGGGTTATAATGAGAATTTAAACAATGCGCACTTTCTCAGTCTTTCTCATTATAGCACACATTTTTTTTTCGTTTTCATCTTCGAAGTGATGAGACTGAGATCGGATTTTTTTCCCAGGTGATAGATGAGTTCATCCTTATGATCAAGAGTAGAACAGAGGGACGCATTGTGCATGTGAAGGGTCTGCCACCTTCAACCAGGACGAAGGAAGGAACGAATTGTTATTAAGTGCTTACTGTGGTGCCAGATATGTGGGCTATGGTCTGCCTCTTCAGAGGGAATTTCCAAATGGACGAGATTCCAGATCCGCTGTAGTCTTTTGAATTGTACGGGGTCCCCATGTATGATCCTGGCATACTTGTAGCATCATCCCGGTCATGCTGGCTGATGCCCGTGCATGTCTGGAGTACTATTTGCATGTCTAATCCCTCCTTCTGTGATCCACGAGCAGGACCACTGGGCCCCAGCTGAGTTGATTCTCTCAGTATTTTGGTCCAAGGCTATTTAGCTCTGTTTGTTACGGATAGGATCTTGGGGATTCTGCAACGGCATCTGTTCCTACCTGTTTAGGAGAGAGATGCTCCACACGTAGACTTGAGGCTGTGTTGCAGGGAACCGCATTAATACCTTGCACACACAAAAATCAGATTCCTTACCAGTCAGGCCGCTGCCACAGGAAGTGACAACAAAGGGCAGTGTCAGTGCTGAGCACGATTGCTTCCCCAAGCATTAGTAGTCTGCTCCTACTGTCTTGGGATGATGACTCACTCAGGACTCCTTCAATGGGTCTTGAAACCCCAGTGGAGAAGTCACATTAGTGACTGGCCTTCTGTGGCACAACAGAAAGAGAAGTGGATTCAGGGTCTGGGGACCTTGGTTTCCATTCTGGCTCTGCCACTGATGGCCTTCATGGCAAGCCACTACCTTTTTCTGGTCCTCAGTTTCTTCTGTAAAATGAAGGAGTTTAAGGTCCCTTCTAGCCATCAATTTATAACCCTATCTGGCTGCAAAGGGAGGAGCTTTTAAGGATGAAGGCTAACCACAGATAATAGAGTTCTGGTATCTTAACTAATGGGAAGGACCTTTTGAGATAAGATGGATCATTGGATTGCTAGTTGCATCTGTCATTCCATCAAGGCAAATCCCTTCCTCACAGGTGCTAATCTCAACCCTTGGTGCATCTCATCCCGTGTGACAAAAAGCTTCTTTAATTCATTAATTAGCAGTATGCTATGAGTTGACATTATAGAATCAGGTCCATTAGCAAATCAGAATCATTGATTTCTGCTTTTTTAATAGAGAAAATGATCTAAATGTTCCATTCTGCTTTCATATTCCTTTCCCCAGCAAGATGAGTACAAAGTACATGTGCATGCTGGAATCCCAGCAAAGCCCTCTCTAAATAGCATGGGTCAAGTGCAGAGGCTCATCTCTGCCAAATTTCTCCATTGCTGATGAATTTACTTTTATAATAGTGTCCTGGGCAGGGTGGTTTCAACATGCCACCCTTAGCTTAAAACAAACTACAGAGCTGAGATAGGGAGCAACTGTCAGAATGTTTCTCCTCACACTAAGGTGGCCAATGATTGTCTGGGGGTGGCTGCCCAGCTGGTCTTTCCACCTCTAGGCATCCTGTTTTCCAGCCCATTCTTCACACAGCTTGCAGTCATTCCTGCAATGCATGGGTTTGATCATACCATCCTGCTAGGAAGTCATAGATGCTCAATGACTCCCCATTGCCTTTAAGATAAAATGCAAACTCCTTTCATTCATTCTACTCAACAGTTAAATTAATTAGGCAGCTCCTTCTTTGTCCAGAACATCCTGCCCTCTCTCCCATCACACATTTGAGGACGCTATCTTTCACATTTGGAATGAAGTTTCTTTCCTTTCCTGCTTGTAAATATGTCTCCTCTTTCAAGGCTGGATTCAAGGGCTATATCTTCCTCGATGTTTTCTCTGATGTCCTCATTCTTGAAGTAAAATATTGGGCAATGGGCCAGAAGACCTGAGAGTTCAAACCACTCACTAACTCTGCCAACAATGAGTAATGTTAACCCTGGCAAAACATTCATGATATCCTTGTCTTCTTTTCCTCATCTGTAAAATGTTGGACTGATTGGATGATCTCCAAATAGCCTTCTGGCTACAACAATCTATGACTGCCATCTCTCATCCTTCTCAGTTGGACGTACTTTCTATATTTTCCCTATTCTTCCTCTTTTCTCCTTCTGGGTCATTTTCCGACTTTGTTTCCCCAACCTGAGCATAGGTCCTTGTCTTGGATGGTTATATTTGGCTTTCACATTATGTAGGCTCTTATCGATGAGAGGTTTGGATGGGATGGTTGACAGGTGTAATCATAATTTCAGTTGCAGAGAATTATTTCACATACGCTTTTCACTAAAAACAAAAGGCTAAACTTGAAAATGCAAGTGCCCATTTTTGCTTTCTCACTCTGTCTTCGTCTCTCTCTCTCTCTGTCTCTCTGTTTCTGTCTTTGTCCCTGTCCATCTCTGTCTCTGTCTCTTTTTCTCTTTGTCCTTCCATCTGTCTCTCTCTCTCACATGCACATATACACACACACAGAACTTTCTATATCTTCTGTGCATTCCTGTTTTCATGTACTAATTTCTCTCCCCGATTAAGCTAGAAACTCCTTGAGGGCAGGTCTCCACAGTTAGCCCAAGGAAGACCTTGCCCACAATGGGCCCTCCATCAAAGTTTGTTGGAATGAATGGAATTCCCCAGGCCTCTCTCTAGGCAGTGTGTGCTTTGGGTTGGGTCTCTTATGTGCTGGGTGAGTAAAGGACAGCAGACAGGAGACAGGAAGACCTTACTTAAGTTTTGTAGGCAAATCATGTGACCACTCTCAGACTTGGTTTCCTCACAGGTAAAATGGAGATGATCATAACATCTCCTTCCCAGGATTGTCAGGAGGATCAGATGAAGGAATGCATATAAAATGCTTTGCAAACCTCCCAGCAAGAGTAAACATCATCATCCTTGTTGTGATTTGTTTGTGTTGTTATTCCATATGTGACCTTGACCTAGCCATTGAAAGTCTCTAGGACTTAAGTTACCCAGGTCTGAGATAAGAGACTTAGAGTAGAGGCTCCAAGATCCTTTTCAACTTTGATATTCTCAGAAAATGTGTCTCTAGGTTCTGTCTCCTCCCTCTCACCGTGAGCCCCTGAGAGCAGGGGCTAGATTGCTTTTACGTGAAGACACAATGCTTAACACAGTGCTTGGCAAATAGCAAACATCTAATAAAGGCTTCCTACTCATGAGTTAATTATCCTGAGAATGTAATAGACCTTGGGTAAATCCCTCCCATCTATGGGCCTCAGTTTCCATTTAGGTAAAATGTCCTCCTCACAAGGTTGTTGTTAGGACCCAATGAACCAATGCAGCAGCCAGGGGCCTAGAGGCCTAGGCTGAAGAATGTGGCTGAGTGACCTGGACAACTCACACCACTGAGACTCAGTTTCCTCACTTGCAAAACCAGTAGAAGAATGGCACCGACCTCCCAAGGTTATTGTGAGCACCGAATGAGATAATGAGATAACATATTTAAAAGCCTTTGCCAACCCTAAAGCCCCAAGGAAAAGTTCACTCTCATTCTTACATTCCTGCGAACTTTGAAGGCTGCATGAAGGCCACTGAGACAAGGCCAGCCTCTTTCCTTCTTTCCCCGCAGACCGGAGCTCTGCGCAGCCTTCATTTTCACCCCTGTTTGGGCTGAGAATCACAGTTTCTCATAACCTTTTTCCCTCACACAATTCTGAACCTTGCTAAGTTCTTGTCACAGAGAATAATATCATGGGAGAGTTCACTGGCTGGGGCTGCCAGGCCCCAAGGGCTAAGGAGGAGCTCAGAGGCCTTGCTGGCATGGATGCAACTGAAGCTTGTGTGTGAGACCACCAGAAGCTCCCACCCAGCCACACTGCTCCTCTGCACTCTTTGACCTCTGGACTTGGGCTCACTTTCATGTGACTCAGTTTATCAATTCTGTAACTGTACAGAAGCTAATGGCAAAGAGTAGTGAAGACCAGTAGCTTGGCTGTTGCTTATCTAGTCCTTGGCATTGCTGCTTTATTCAAGAGTGTGAGAGTGGATTGTACTGCATCACCCCCCACTCCATGCCACAATACACACCCAATTAACATAATCACAGTAGGCCACAATGCAATCACAAGGCATTAAGTGTAAGGTTGGTAACACGTAATAAAATTTTAATTTGTAAACAAGATTTGTCTGATCCTTTGTGATTTATGTGATTTATTGTATGCCCCAATTACCCCTCAGAGCACGGAAAGATCAAGCACGTCTTTCTCCCAACCCTATCCCTAGCAAGTGAAAATCTCTAGTATGGGGAAACTCACTGCCTCTCGAGGAATCTCTCTCTACTTTTCTATAATTTGGCTTTTAATTAATGTTTTTGATACAATATTTTATATCATAGTCATTTATGGATCATCTTACATGCCACCCTCACCCAATGAACCCAATGAATATGTTCCTCACCTGTAACTACATGGGTAGAGAGAACTTTCAATGAGGACATTCCTTCTGTCAATGCACCTGTTTTTACAGCTTCTATCTTGAAGAGTTGCCTGAGAGGATGGAGGGTTGGGATTTCCTGAATGCCTTGCTTGTTATGGAGAAAGTCAGTTAAACAAAAGCAAGTGGCATGGTGAGCACTGACATATTCTGTTTCCATTGTACCCCACCTTTCTGAGGAAAGTCAGGCAGGCACCAATAATTTATTAAGTACTCATTATGTGTCAGACACTGTTCCAGGTTCTGGGGCACAAAGAAAGGCTAAAACAGTCCCTGATCTCAAGGTGCTCACATTCTAATGGCGAAGATAATATGGACATAATTATATTCACAAGAAATATATATTGTGTTAATGGAAGGAATTTCAGGAAGAAAAGACACCAGTAGCTGCAAGGACTAGAAAAAGAATCCTGTTGAAGGTGGGAATTAAGCTGAGTCTTGTAGGACACCATGAAAACTAAGAGGGGGAGGGGGAGGGGAAGAACATGCCAAGCAATGGGGACAATCAATGCGGGGGAGACAGTGGAAGGAGACGGGAGAGGGAGTTTGATGTTTGAAGAATTCCAGTTCAGCCTAGGAAGCTGGCTTATACGAGTGTATAGAGGAGAAGAAAGGGCAAGAAAATGGGAATGGTAAGCAGGAGACAGGTTATGAAGAGATAGAAATACCAAAGAGAAGACTCGATCCTTGGTCCTGGAGATAATATAAAACCATTGGAGCTTACTGAGAAGGGTGGGGGCACAGACCTATGCTTTAAAAAGCTAACCTAATAGGAGAGCTGATGATGGATTGGAAAGATGAGGGTTCTGAAGTAGGGAGACGAGTTAGAAGGTTATTACAATAATTCAGGTTACAAATGAAGAAACTCTGAACTAGCATCGAAGTTGTATGGGTGGAGATGAGGCATGTAAGCAAAGTTGTGAAGGTAGAAAGATTAAGGAACAGATCTGATATGTGAGGTAAATGAGAGTATTTGAATATGAGACAAAGGTCGGGAACATGGGTGTTTGGGAGAATGGTGATGCTTTTGACTGTAATAGGGATGGTCAGATAAGGAGAACGTCTTAGAGAAAAGATAACTTTTTGTGCGTAATAAGTTTGAGATGCCTATGGGATAGCCAGTTCAAAATTCAAATAGGCAGCTGCAGCTAATCGATACTGAAGCTCAATCAAGAGAGGAGATCTAGTTACACAGATTTGAGAGTCATCAGCATCGAGATGGTAATTGAATCCATGAGAGCTGATGAGATGATCAGTAGAGATGGTGTAAAAGGGGAAGAAAAGAGGTTCCAGGACAGAGCTTTAGGGGATATTCACTTTTAAGGGACATGACATGGATGAAAACGAAGCAAATGAGAATGAGACAAAGAAGAGGAAAACCAGGGAAGATTAGAGTCATGAAAACCCCCCAGAAGACAAGTATCTAGGAGATGAGGTCGATGGACAGTGTCAAAGGCTGCAGAGAGGTCAAGAAGGATGAAAATTAAGAAAAGGCCATCAGATCTGGCAATTAAGAGATCACTGAGTACTTTGGAGAGAGTGGCTTTGGTTGAATGATGATGCCAGAAGCCAGATTGGAGAGAATTTAGAAGAAAGTAAGAGGAAAGGAAAGGGAAGCATTAATTAGAGCTAGCCTTCTCAAGAAGTTTAGCCATGAACATGACAAAGCAGGAAAATTCTAAATGCTAGAGAAGCTGTGGGAATATTGGAACACTATTGCATTGTTGGTGAACTGATCCAACCATTCTGGAGAACAATTTGGAACTATGGCCAAAAGGCTATAAAAATGTGCGTACCCTTGGACCCAGCAACACCACTTCTAGGGCTGTATCCCAAGGAGATCATACAAGTGGGAAAAGTATCCATATGTAAAAAAATATTTATAGCAGCTCTTTTTGTGGTGGCAAAGATTTGGAGATCAAAGGGGTCCCCATCAATTGGGGAATGGCTAAGCAAGTCATGGTATATGAATGTAATGGAATACTACTGTGCTATAAGAAATGAGAAGCAGACCCACTTCATAATAACCTGGAAAGACTTCCATGATCTGATGCTGAGTAAGGGGAGCAAAACCAGGAGAACATTATAGATAATTACAGACACATGGTATCTCTGATGACTAACTTTGATAGAACTGATTCTTCTCAGCAATGCAAGGTTCTAAGACAGGTCCAAAAGACTCGTGATGGAAAAAGCTATCTACATCCAGAGAAAGAATTGTGGAATCTGAATGCAGATTGAAGCAAACTATTTGGTCTCTTTTTCCCCTTTTTTCATTTTTGGTTTTGCTTCTTCTTTCTCATGATTCATTCATTGGTTATAATTCTTCTCTACAACTTGACTATTGTGAAAATAAGTTTAATGTGAAGGTATATGTGGAACCTATATAGGATTACATACTGTCTTGGGGGTAGGGCAGAAAGGCATGAGGAGAAAATTTGGAGCTAAAATCTTGTGGAACTGAATGTTGTAAACTAAAAAGGAAAATTTAAAAAAGTTTGGCCATGAAAGGGAGGGAGATATAGAATGTTAGTGGAGATGAATGGATTAAGCAGGGTTTTATACTGATGGGGGAGATATGGACATATTTGTAGGCAACAGAGAAACAACCAATAGACAAGGAGATAATTGGAATCTTAGTGTGAATGATTATGTGGGAGAACACAGGAGTAGATGGGATCAAAGGGGAACCCTGTAGAGGAGCTGTCTTGATAAAAAGGAGGACACATCTTCAACTGAGAATGGAATGGAAAAACAGTACGAGATGAGGAGAAGGAAAGAAGAGGGAGCCCTCACAAAAACCCCAAATGATTTCAGTGAAGCAGGAGTTGAGGTCCTAGGCTGAGAGAATAGGAAACTTGAGGAGAGAATAGGTATTATGTTGTTATTAAGTGACAGAGAGAATTGATTAGGGAGGAATAGCTGCTGTGAGAAGAGGGGCCAGGACAGAACCTTAAGAGACACTCACAGTTAATAAAAGGACCTGGATGAAGATTCAGTGAAGAAGACTGAGAAGATGTGATTAGGTAGGTAGGAAAAAACCACCAGGAGAGAGCAATGTCAGGAAAATGCAGAGAAGAGAGAGAGTGAGTGACAGTGTCAGAGGCTGGAGAGAGAAAATGAGAGAGAGAGAGAGAGAGAGAGAGAGAGAGAGAGAGAGAGAGAGAGAGAGAGAAAAGAAGAAGAAGAAGAAGAAGAAGATGAAGAAGAAGAAGAAGAAGAAGAAGGAGGAGGAGGAGGAGGAGGAGGAGGAGGAGGAGGAGGAGGAGGAGGAGGAGGGAGAGGGAGAGGGAGAGGGAGAAGGAAAGAGTGTAGGATGGAAAAAAGTCCATTGAAGAGGAAGGAAATGTATTTTTGCCTGTCTTCTCTGAGGTCAAGATTGGTATGACAACACACAGCATTCAGCTTTGGTCTATCATTCTTTTTGTTTACCTTATGGTTTACTTTATTGTCTTATTGCATTATGCACAATCTGATGTATTGTCTTCCTGGTTTTGTTCACTTCTCTGTGTTTCAGTTCAAATGAATCTTCGTGAGCTTCTCTGAATTCCTCACATTTGTTATTCCTTGTGGCACATTAATATTCTTTTATAAGCACGTACCACAGTTTAGTCATATTTTCCCCAGCTGAAAGGAACACACACACACACACACTTCCTCTCCAGATCCCTGTCCCTCCAGCTGAGTATTTTTGAGAATATCTTGAGTAAAAAAAAAACCATAATTATCAAAAACATTGTGAATACCTCGCTAAGCTACAGTCACAGTATTCCCCTAATGCCCTTGTTTACTAATTCTGTTAAAAATGAATATGTGTCCAGCTTGGAGTGAGCTATTTTTGATAAAGCCATTCTTTCCTTTTGTAATTACTTTCTACCCTTCTATGTTTGCCAATCATCTCTTTCAGTATTCCTTCTAGACTTTTTACAAGGAATTGAAGTTAGTCTCAGTGGCCAATAGTTTTGAAAACTCTGGTCATTTTTTAAAAAATAGGGATATTTGCCTTTCTCCAATCTTGTGCCACCTGTTCTGTTTCCCACAATCAGATCTTCCAGGTCTTTCAGGTTCTGAAGTTATAGTTCATTTAGGCTGCATGGCTTGAACTCATCAAGGGCAGGGAGGTCTTCTCTTGCTCTCTCTGCTTTCTCTTGAAACCACTATGTTCCGTATCAAGTATGCTCAAAGGTGATTTGTATTAAATCTGAGATCTTTCAAAATGCCCACATGGTTTTCATGTCAACTGTTGGGTGATCCCACTTCCTCCATCTTTTACTTGTGAAGTTGATTTCTTTGAAGCCCAGTCCTATGTAGGACTTTACATGTATCTTCATTAGCTTTCATTTGAATAAGTTTATTTCTTTGTTGCATCTTGTTGAAGTCTGATTAAAATTGAAAAAGATTGTTAAGTATTTGCTAACTAGTGCACTATCTATTCTTCCTTGTCTTGTGAAAATGATGGCTGGATCAAATGCATCTAAGGGTTGTAGAAAAGAGAGATACAGAAGAGAGAAAGGGCTTTGTTTAGAATTAAGAAGGGCATGCTAAGCCCCTCTGGAGGACAACCTCAGTGATAATGCTTTTGAACATTGTTAAGGAGATCCCTTTCAGGTATGGTTGGGGGTAGATGGTTCCTGAGGTATCTTCCAACTTTTAGCTTCTGCAGATTTCCTGCTGCACATGAAAGATCACTCATTTTCTAGATCAGACCCGCCTGCCTGTGCTAGAAAGGCATCTACTGACTCTTCAGAAAGATTCACTTCTATGTGACAGCTCAGATCTTCATTAGGAGGCCTTTCCTGACCCTCCTCCCTTCCAATCTGCTCTCCTGTATCTTTTTTCTGAGATTACCTCCAGTTTGTGATACTCATCAACCTTTGGTGTCCATTTGACGCTCAATTCTCACCAGTGGCTCCAAGAAGCGGTAGCAGGCACGGTGGCCACGCCTTGGTAAACCATCTCAGCAAATGGGCTAAACCAGGCTGAGGGGAACTGGCAGGCCTTAAACCCATTGATGAGTTAGGAGGCTGTCTATCCCAAGCGTGCGAAGACTTCCCTGGTGGAAAAGGCAGATGAAAACAATCTGTTCCAATGGCACAAAGCTGAAGGCTGAAGCAGGCACTGTGGAACACTTAGAGCTTGGTCAGACGTTGAAGAAGCCAAGGTCATCCATGGCATTCAGGCCCATGGCTGGTTAGCCTGACTTTTGTCTTGACATTGCACTTTGACGACTCAGGAAGAGAGATCGAGGCTGATGATTTTTTGAAACTCTGCCTCACTTAAATCCAATTCATGAGCAAGTCGAGATATCGCTCATGATATCCTTGGTCCCCTTCTGAAAGCAGAAGATAAACAACAACTTCCAATTTACTTTGTATATGTCTGGTATTGACATAATGGTTTGCATGCTGTCTCCACCATTCGATTGTGAGCTCCTTAATGGCATGGACTATTTTTGTCTTTCTCTGTGAAAGAAATATTTTCTTCCATCCAGTGACACAGGCCTCCTGGCTGTTTCACAAACAATATACTTCATCTCTCAGCTCTGGACCTTTTCTCTGGCTGCCCCCCATGCCTGGAATGACCTCCCTCCTCTGTTCTGCAGACTGACTTTCCTGGCTTCTCTTCTGTCTTAACTAAAATCCCACCTTCTGAAGGAAACCTTCTCCAATCCCTCTTAATTCCAGTGCCTTTCATCTGTTAATTATTTCATATTTCTGCTATATATATATAGCTTGCTTTGTATATATTTGCTTGCACGTTGTTTCCCCCAACTAGATTGTAAGTTTCTTGAGGGAAGGGACTGTCTTTTACCTCTTTTTGTATCCCCAGGACTTCATGCAATGCCTGGTACATAGGAGGTACTCCCTATCTGTCTGTCTCCCCAGTGCTTAACATCCTGGCACATAGTAGGTACTTAATAGAGGCTTGTTGATCTGCCTTGACTTAACAGGCTATTCCCCGCTGGTCAAAACATTCCGCCAATTTCTACTTGTGACCCTTTAGCCTTCATAAAATATCATGGCAACTAGTCCCCACATTCATGTTTCATGATGAATCCAACCGCTGTCTGCAAGTATTGCCAAAGGCCTTTCAGCTTCTCTCGAAACGTCCTTCTTTCCAGCTATTGATCTTTTTGAAGGAGCGCAGAGCTCTTTTAAGACTTCCCCCAAGTCTTACAAGATATCAGGCCAACCAATTCCTCGAGAAGGCATCACCATAAAGAGACGGGAGGAGCCCTTTCTGTTGAGTTTGCTTCAGGCATGGGAACGTTTCCAATATAATTTTTGTACAGCTTGTGTTTTCTCAGATGTAGACTAATATGTGTCCTTTCCTCCTTGCGACTCGTTATTTTGGTTAATTCCGCGGTGTGAAAGCAAAGCCTGTTTACTCAGCCCCTGCCGCTTGTATGATATCACTAGCAGACACTTACATACATTCTCACTTATTTAACATTTCCAGAATTACATTTAATAACATCACGTTAAGTTAAAATGTGTTTAAACTGCTAATGCACTGGGTCATTGACTTTAACAATGTTCTCAATTCTACATTTAATTATTGTACAAGCTGGTATTGACGATCGCATTTCAGTTGGAGGGATGTAGGAATGCTTTCTTAGATCATAATAAATGGAACAACTCATTAATGTTCTGGGAGAGACAAAGATGGTGCTGTTTGTAGTAGAGAAAGAAAAAGAGACAGATGGTTGTGCATATAGAAGTAGAGGGCACCATTTTCTCAATAGTCTTGTGGCCTAATGATAAACACATTGTGTGTGTATATGTGTGTGTGTGTGTGTGTGTGTGTGGCTCCCAAGGAGATGATCAAAGACTCACTAAGGGCTCAATACAATCATTTGTACTATTAGCACAGTAGCATCTCAACAGCAAGAAAAGACAATATTGAGTAAATGTTCCTAATGAAGACCATGAGCTTTTGACAAAGTGGCTATCCCATGTTTCCAAGCTTATTTGGAGGAATGAAAATCATTGTCTTTTTAAAAATGTCTACCATTCTTCCTAGTGAATTCCACTAGACTTTAGTCTCCCTTGTTGTGGGAGACATTGCTCCCTTCTAGGACCTCAGCATATAAACATCCAGCTGTGCATCTCCTGTTGGTGTCTTCTGTCTCTAGGATTCCCAGAGCTTGAAGAAGAGATAAGATGGAGGCCACAGGGGCAAGCTACCCCCAGTCATCATTATCAAACCAAGGTACAGAAGCTTTTCGTGATGTGCACATGGCTGCACGGTTAATGTTAGAGCCAGGGTTAGAGCTTGTATCATCCGGCTCCAGGCCTAGTGCTGTTCCTGTTAAGCCCTGTTCTTTCTACGAAGAGGCCTTTATCAAAAATCAGATTTTGTTGGAAGCGCTTACATAGTACTCACTAGCCGTATGACTCTGGGCAAGTTCCAAACTCTGTCAGCCTCAGTTTCCTCAGCTGTAAAATCATGATAATAATAACATAAACCTTTCAAGGTTGTTGTGAGGATGAAATGTGATAAGATTTGTAAAAAATGGCCTTAGCACAACTCCTGGTGCATAGTAAGCACTTAATAAAGCTTGTTCCCTTTCCCTTTGTTAAGTAGTGAGTAAATGATAAATGTGCAAGACTTGGGCTATGAGAGACAGCATTTAGATGCCAGATTTGTCATGCACTACTTGGGCAAATGTAGATGTATTGTTGGGTCTGGGGCATGTGAGTTGCTGAGGGAGAATGGGGGAACTGGGCATGCTCAGTCTGCACAAGAAAAGGCAGGTTAACAGGGTAGCTATGTTCAAGCATGTGAAGGGTTAAATGGATAAGAAAGGAAGCTTGTCATCAGAGGCCAGAGCCAGGAGGAATGGAAGAAAGTTGCAAAGAGGTGGATTTAGGCTCAGTGGCAGGAAAACTTTCCCACCCATCAGAGCTACCCCAAAGTTTAGTGGGCTACCCTGAGACTTTGAGGCTTCCTTCTTTGAAGGGCTTTATGCGGTAGATGCCCACTCATCACATTTGTTACTGTGGGTATTCCTTTGTTATATAGGTTGGATTAGAGAGTCATGGAGGCTTCTTCCGACGCTCAAATTCTGTGATTCTTTGAAGGTTCAGCTGAAGAAATCAAAAGAAATTTTTGCCTGAAAACAAAATGTTTCAGTAGGGGGAAGAGGGGAAGTTCATTATTTTCAAGTGCTTGAAGGGCTATTATGGGGAGGAGGGAGTACATTTGTCTATTTATCCTTGAAAGGTTGAGCCAAGAACAACTGATAAAGTTCCAAAGAGAAAAAATTAGGCTGGATATCAAGAAAATCTTCCTAACGATGAGAGCTGTCCCAAAGTTAAATGGGTGGCTTTGAGAGCTGGTAGCTTCTCTCCTCTCCTCAGAAATCTTAATGCAGAGGCTGGATGACCACTTCAATTCAATTCAGTGTAATAAATATTTATTAAGCACCTACTATGTGCCAGATACTGTGCTAGTCACTAGAGATTCAAATAAGTCTCTGTCTTCAAGGAATTAAAAAAATCAAATGGGGAAAACAACACAGGAAAGGAAGCTGAAAATGGGGGAAGGCTGGTAGGTGGCACAGTTTAGGAGTATCTGTGGAGTCCAAAGTAAGCACAATTGCTGATGGAGAATAAGGTTGCCAGGAAAGTCATGAGCACTCAGTGAAAGAGGACTTTGGGAAGAGTTTGGTGCTCTGGCCTCCTGCTTTCTAATCAGAGAGGAGAGGGAACAGAGTGAGCTGAGAAAGTGTTGTTGTGGTGTCGTTTCAGTTGTGTCCAATTCTCTGTGACACCACTTGGAGTTTTCTTAACAAAGATATGAAGTGGTTTGCCATTTCCTTCTCCAGATCATTTCACATATGATTTATGGCAAACAGGGTTAAGTGACTTGCTCAGGGTCACACAGCTAGTAATTGTCTGAGGTTAGATGTTAACTCAGGTCCTTCTGACTGCAGGGCTAGCACTCTATCCACTGTGCCACCTCGTTGCCCCCTGAGAATGTGTAGAATAGCCAGATCTGAGTTGTTCTTCATGGTGATAAGATTTCAGGTGATCAGCTAATCCAGGGGAATAGGATGAGAGACAGAGGACATCCAAGCCAAGCAGAGCTGCTGAGGTGGGATGGAGTAAGTATGTTCTTGTGAGGGTGTCTTTTAGCATGATTTGGACCAGATGGATGCTAAGGTCTCTTCCAGATGACAAACTACACGATTTTGTTATTTAACCTGTCTCTGCCTCAGCTTCCTCATATGTAAAAAGAGGGTGCTGGGCTGGCTGACCTCTCATCACTCTGAGTGTATGAAGTCTGAATATATTTCATTTGTATAGTGGGCTTCGAAAGACACCAATCAATCAAAAAGCATCTATTAAGAAGTTAATAGGTCTCAGGAGATGTGCTTAACATTAGAGTACGAAGAAAAAGCCAAAACAATCCCTGCCCTGAGGAGCTCATATTGTAATGAGAAACAACATATATACAAACAAGTACATGGAAGACACATAATAGAGCAGCTGGAAGGCCACCTTCGAAGGGAAGGCAGTAGCGGCTGATGTGACTAGGCAGAATTTCCTGTGAAAGTCAACATATGAGCTGAATACTGAAGATAGCAAGGTTTCAAAAAGGCAAGCAGAGGTGAAGAGAAAGAATATTTCAGGCACACAATCTCATTTTAGCTTTACAAGAGCCCCGTGGTATAGTTTTTATTTACATTTTACATGTGAGTATAATATCTTGACCACAGCTCACATGTTGTTCCCCGGAAAGCTGCTTTGTGTCTGAAGCAGTTTTGAAGTCAGGGTCTACTTGACATCATAGCTCTTGAGCCCCAGCCAGTGCCTTTCTCTTACTATAGGTCATTTTATTTCAGAGTAAATGACATTTAATTGAAAAACATGGTGTGTTAAGTGATAAGAAAGACCGTCTTACCCTAAAAGAAAACAACAAACTCTACTGTGATTACAAGACTACCAGTGGAGGAGGGGATATATATTGGAACATGCATGGAGAGGCACACATGTAAAGATTACTGATGGTTGGGGCAATTTATGCCTATAATATGGTAGAACCTTTGATGTATTCTGATGATGTCATCATCTGCTGTAAGGTTTGGTATCTGCTGTATAGCTCTATGCTATTCTTCAGTGGTAATGGGCAAACTCACTGAGTTGTTGCAGCAACTGCTCTGAACTCAGCTCTGAAAAGCTAATAGCCCCAGGCTACTTCAGCTCTTTTGTGATTCAGACTCCTGTCACTGGCACACAGCCAGCTAACTAGAATAGTCCCTAGGCAAATAAGTCTGTGTTTTGACCTCCTTTTCTTTTGTTGCCAATTAGGGCTTCTTAATCTACACTCTTTGTTGTTTCCTTTTAAAGTGTGAAAATTCCTTTCAGATTCTCTCAATTCCCATGATGCCGGTTATGTTTTTTGTGGATCACAGGGGCTGATGTCCTGCTCTCTTTATTTCAGAAATCAAATTGTTACTCTCCCTTCATGAGGAAAATAAGGTTCCATGAACTTAACCAATTAAGCTACGGTTACACTGCTATAAATTGGAAAAGCCAAGGTTAAAAGACAGGCCTTTTGATTCTGATAGCAGTGCTTAGGAAATGATGTGGGCTGCTAAGATATTGAGAGGAAGGAATAACAGATGCATAACCCAAGTGTTGCATCAGTAGCAACAACGTATTAAAAGGCCTACAGTGTGACAACTTGGGCTTGCTATTGGATAGATTGTCTTTGAGAGATTCATGGAAAGATGTGGCCAAGCCTGAACAGGATGATACGACATGGAGGGGTTGTGAGCCCCACCAGTGGAGAGTGTATTCATGCCCATGAGATTGTGTGTATATTAGAGGACTGCAGTATGATGCAACACTAAACAAATGCTTAAATCTCAGGATATCTAATGGTATCTAATTTTTGCTTTTTGGAGAGTTTAAAAATGATTCATGAAGAAAGTTGAATTTTGCTCCAACCCCAACTTTTTTTTCATCGAGCATAATGCGCAGTAAATAGCATAATTACTGCCCAAGGAAGCTGACAGTAAATAATTCTGATCATAACTGGCTTTCCTCGCTCGTCATTATACAACTGATTCTTTAAACATCTGTCAATAGGCTTTTATGTAACTAGATTCTATTGTGATTAATTAACCCTCTAATTTTTTCAACTGCAACTGAACTTCTTAATGAAACATATTCATTATATCCTCAGCTCTTTGTCTCAGGCATCTGCAGGCTGTACAAGCCGAACATATTAATTATGATAAATAAAAAATAAGGAAAGCAGCAGGTGTGCCCTCATGCATTCTACAAAGACGCATGTTTTTTACATTTCCCCAGTTTCCTTAGTTTCTGCTGCGGGGTGGGGGAGTGGGGCTTCAGACACTGGGCTATAAACATTGCTGGGCATATTCCCTGGAGGGCCCTTCCCTGCATCAGCACCAACCTGTGTGGCCATTCGAGTTGCATTATTAGAAAGTTAGAAGAGGGAACAAGCTCGTGGATATGGCTCCTTCACTCTGGTTAGAGCCTAGAGAAACACACGTGAACCAAAGCATTGTGTGTGTTGGCTGTAATGATAATCATTTATATTTATAGTGCACACCATGATTATAGAACACTGTTCGTGCAGCCTGGTGGGAGGAAGAGCGCAGGATTTGGAGGTAGGGCTGGCTGAAATTAGGGCTCTTCTGCTGAGTTGCGTCATCCTGAGCAAGACGCCCGCTTAGGCAAGCTTCAGTTTCCTCAAACGTGAAATACCAATAACAGCACTTGTATTTCCTATGTCATTGAATCATCCTGGGGAAAAAGAAGATGACTTTGCCAACCCTGAAGGGTTATGTCAATATAAGCTAGCACCGCTATCTTGACAGGCTTGTGGCATATTGCTTAGAGAGATATCTGTGTTCAAGTGTCCTGGCTATATGAACCCAGGCAAGACGCTTAACTTTCTTGGCATCTTAGGCAACTTGCTAAGATGGTATGTTGTAGTGTAGTTTCTTCTTTGTTTTGTTGGAGGTTATTTCCATAAAACAATGAAATCACAGGTAGAAAACATTAACCCTGGCACCTGGGAAAGAAAAAAAAATATTGCTGCTTGGAAAGTTAGCAAGCAGAATCAACTTTCCAAAGCTAAAATAAATCAGTAGGCTGGGCCATCATAGTGAATGAAATGAAATTTAATAGAGATAAATATAAAGTGTTTTATTTGGATTCAAAAATTTAACTGCTCAAGTATAAAAGCAGGAGTCATGGCTAGTTAGTAGAACATATGAAAATGACTATGGGAAGGAAGCTTAATATGGACAGTAGTGTGGCTTGACAACCAAACAAGTTAATTGAAGCATGGGTCACATTTAGAGAAGGATAGTGTCAGAGGTGGGGGGTGGGAGGAAGTGGATCCCACTGGATTCTCAGTTAGACCAGTCACAGCTGGGGTACTGGTTCTCAGTTCTGGATGCCACATGCAAGGAAAGACATTGATAATTTGAAGGATGTCCAGAGGAGGGTGGATAGGATCTGGGAGGGAGTAAGCAAGCACAAATAATCCATAAATGGGAGGGAGGTAGATACACTGTGTGTGTGTTTATGGACAAAAGGGGGTTATTATCTCCTTCTTCAGGTTGAAGGCATTTGTCCAGGTTTTCATTTTCATGAAAAAGCCAAGGGAAAAGATTGTCTTGTTTTGTTTTCTCCCCTCACCATGAAGAAGAAGCAAGTTTCATGGAGATCTCTCCTGGAATGACAAGCAAGAATAGAAAGAGAGAAGCCAGGTAGCCCATGCTGGAAACAAGGGGAGTGATGAGTAACACCTGAGTGTATCCAGGTTGGAAACTGGTAAAGAGAGATGATGTAGACCTGACTCATGAGAAAAGGAAGTTTGAGGCTTTGGAGATGTTTTTTTTTTCCTAAGCTTTTCATGGGGGAAGGAGCCAAACTGCTCATTTGGGAATATGGAATGATCTGATTTGCTTTCATTTGCTGTTTACTGCTGTCCTGACTAAATGCTTTAATGTTTCAATGACAGTTTGTATACATGTACATGTATATCCGAATGTGTGTGTGCATGTGGGGTGTGGGTGTGTGAGTAGAACTGTGATTTTGTTGGCATGAGGAACTCCAATGCTGGTTGCCGTCTGCTGTCCAGGTCACCTGGACATAGGCCAGAGACAGATTTGGTGGTCATTCTCCAGGATGTGGAGGCCATCTCTCTCTCTCTCCCTCATGTCCTCTCTTTGATGCCCTCTTGGCTGGGCCCATTAAGGTAGTGAGTAACTGATATTAACCCAGGCCTTGTATGGGATGGGGGCAGGTAAGTCAATGTCAGAAGTCTCCACAATTTGAACCCAAGGCCCACAAGGAATATAGAGATAACTCCTATACATGAACAAAATCTACTTATCCACAAGGGAACCAAGAAAAGAAACAAGCATTTATCAAGCACCTTCTACATGCCAGGCACTGTCCTAGGCATCCTCACATCACCCCTTGAGAGGGAGATGCTATTATTATCCCCTTTTTATGGTTGAGGAAACTGAAGTTCATAGAGGTTAAGTGACTTGCCCAGGGTGACACAACTGTGAAGCATATGAGGCTGGATTTGAACTCAGATCTTCCTGATGCCAGGTCTAATGCTCAGTGAATTATGCTACCTGGCTGCTTTTGCAAGGCGAATAGAAACAGAGGTCAGTCTCTACCCCATAAAGATAAGAATGTGCCTGGTTCCTTCAGCCAGTGCTCGTAGGGCAGAGTCCCTTCCCTATCTTGGTTACTCTCCTTGGGAATTCTCTAGCTTGTACATTGTCTTACATTATGGTGCCTTGAACTGAATACAGCACACTATATGACATCTGACCAGAGGACAACTGGCCTATTACCTTCGGAAGCTGAGAACTGGGGTTGCTGGGACACTTAGGCACTTCTATAGTATAATTACAAACTGTTTTCCAGAGCGCTTGGGCCAGTTCACACCAACAATGTATTTGTTGCCTGTCTCCTCACAATCCCTGCAAAACTGACCATTTTCATAGTTTGTCTTCTTTGAAAATCTATTAGATGTGAGAGAAACCCCAGAAGAGATGTAATTTGCATTTCTCTTACTGTTAATGATTTGGAGCCATCTTACTTATGACTGTTCATTATTTGCTATTCTTTTGACAACTGCTTATTGTCTTACAGAGTTTTCTGCATGTCTTAGATATCACACCCTTATCAGAAATCTTTGATGCAAAAATTCCCTCCCCCACCCCCCTCAATTCTCCTATCGAGAACTTCCCTTCTTATCCTAGCTGCATGGACATTCTGATGAATATTATCAAAATCATGTTTTATGTTTTACTATTTCCTCTGCCCTTTGTTTAGATAAGTATTCTGTTCCAAGAAGAGCTGAGAAGAGCACCCAATTCTTTACTTTAATTTGGGTCACATATCCAATTTGAGCTTATTATGTATGATGCAAGATGTTGGTCTAAACCTAATTTCTGCCAAATTGCTCTCTTGTTTTCTCAGCAGTTTTTAATCATATTGGGAGTTCTATCCACAATGATTTATGTTCTCACATTTATCGAAAACTAGGTTATTGAGTTGGGTTATTTTTATCTTATTTATGTAGTCCAAATAGTTTTGCTAATTATAACTTTATGATATAATTTGACCTCTGATACTGCTATTCCCTTTTCAGTCCTGCTTTCCTCCCTATTGTTTCCTTTGAGAGTCTAGAATTTTTGTCCTTCTAAATAAATTTTGTTATTATTTTATCTTGCTTCATAAAGCATCTCTTTCCTTAGCAATTTGGCTGCTACCCTATAAAGTATCCCCTTTAGAAAACTGGTCAGTTTAGCACTAAATCTGTAAATTAATTTAGATCACATTGTCATTTTTACCAAATTGACATGGCCCAACCATACGCAATGGATAATCCTCTAGTTATTGGATAAATTAAAAAAAAATTCCTTCAAGAACGTTTTGAATTACATTTATGTGCCTTGAGGGTGTTTTGGTAAGATTAGATTCCAAATATTTTATACATTTTGTATTTGTTTTGAATGAGATTTACCTTGTCTTTATTTCCTTTGGGATTTTGTCATTGCTATGTAGAAATACTGACACTTTGGGGGATTTATTTTGTATCCTGCTACTTTTTGTAAGCTATTATCACAATTTCCTCTTTGTAAGACTGTGTTATTTTTTATACCAAGTGAAAGACTTTACATTTTTCACTACTAATGTTTGTCTTTACAGATGTGTCTCAATATGCAGGCCTGTGAAGTTCTTGTTGGATCCTGAGCCTATCATCATGAATGTTAGCTGTCATTTTCCAATGCAATGTCTGCAGCAAACATTTTCAGACCACCATTCATATCTCTATCTAAGCCATTGTTAAACATATTCAATACCATAGGGCCAACCATCAGATCACTGGGCCACTCCACTGGAGGCCTCGAACAAGTTGTCATTGAACTCTTAATGACTTCTCCTTTGATTTAGTCATTCAACTATTCCCCAGCCCATCTCGTTGTATTATTGTCTAGCCCACTTCTCCATCTTTTCTATAAGAATACCATGAGATACCTCATCTAAGAGCAACCTACCATGATGAATAGGAACTTGGCATCATGGAAGCCTGGATTTGAGTCCTACTCTGTGGCCATGGGCAATCTCACTTCTCTGAGCCTCAGTTTTCTTATCCATCAAATGGAGCTGGTTAGTCTCTCATTGGATGGCCATGAAACTCAAACGGGATCATGTAAGTAAAATACCTGGATTAATATCCACAACAACCCACGTAGGCAAATGAATGTAAGTGCTTGCTGGCCAACTGACGGAGCCCTTGACCAAACATCTAGATAATGTATAGGTACAGCCTTTGCCTAATCTACCTGTTCTGTAACTCTGTCATAAGAGAAAACGATGAGTCTGCCGTGACCTGTTCTTGATGACTGATCAGTGAGGTGGCAGAGAGCTCTTCAGGTCCAGGTACAGAGAGAACCCCAGGATATCTGTCAGGGTTGAGTTCCATTGGTTTGAATGACTTTGACAATCAGATGGGCATGAGGGGGAGATTAGAGTTGTTTTAATTTGATTCCCTTTGATTATTGGTGTGGCTGAGTATTTTACTCAGTCTTTTAAGTTTCTGTGTTTTATCTTTCTGTCTCTAATATTTTCTTACCATTCCTTGTTTGCTTCCCAACCTGTCCGCTTTACACACTCATTTACGTTGCTTTCTTACAACTTCAAGACTATTTGCTGGTCAAAGTTCAGCTGAGAGGATTAAGATTTTTACCTAGGTTACCAGAAGCAATGTGGTGGGGTGGGGTTCATATCCTGTCTCTGCCCCTTCTGTCTCTGCGATTCTGGGGTATCCACATAACTGCCCACCATCCTAGCTGATTCTCTAGCGCTATCAGCTGCACAGCAGGGGTCAACTTGCATCGGCAGAGGAAGTTTCCTCATCTATACCCATGAAATCAGAGGTTTGGTTCCCATTCCCACCCACCATCAGCTTCCAGAATACTCTTGGGCTTCTATTATCCATTTCTGTGAAGACTTCTTTCAGCCCCACTGATATGGTCACATTCTTTCAGGATCCATATCCCTTATCTCCCCTACCCCATCCCCTTTTAATGATGCCGCGAAAATAGTTTTTTTTTTCCCTATATATAACTTCACCCATTGAGTGTGCCTTCAGAAAAAAGAAAAGTTTAAGCAAAGCATCTGGTAAATACATGCGACAATTTGTACCTATTGTCCACCACCTTTATTTGGAGAGGATGGGTTTTGTGCTTTATTCTCTCTTCTCTGGAAATATGGTTATTTATTGTGATTGCTCTGAATCTGGCTGATTTTTTGAAAACACTTTTATTTATAGTGCTGAGATTCCCCTGTGTGTAGTTAACTCTGAGGGTCAGCTTTCTTTTCCCTGTATCAGTTTGGGAAAACTTTCTCCTGTTTCTCTAAATTCTCCGTGGTCCTCCTTTTCAATGTCATAACACTAATCCATTCCATTTGACACGCTACCACTTCTTCAGTCATTTTTCAATCAACGGGAACCCATTTTATTGCCAGCCTTTAACTACTATAGGGGTATCCACGTCTGGAAGAGAATGAGGACCAGTCATGTAGTGAGATTAAGGGATAAAGGCAGGTAAATGGAGTGCTGCTATTGTGTCCATGAGAGAGGGAGAGGAAGAGAATAAACATTTTTATAGTCCCTGCTATGTGCCAAGCACTGTGCTGAGAGCTTCTAATAGAGATTATCTTGTTTTATCCTCACAGCAAACCCAGGAGGTAGGCACTCTTATTATTGCCATTTTATATTCTAGAAAACCAACACAGATTGAAGCTACATGACTTGCCTAGGGTCACCCAGTTAGTAAGAGATTTAGGTCTGATTTGAACTCAGGTCTTTCTGACTCTATCCACTGCACTGCCAGCCACTCCTCACGAAACATGTTCAGAGGAGGAGAAACACTCTCTGTGGATTGCATCGGTCCTTTGTGGAGGATCAAGAAGAGGACACGGACAAGAGTCAAGAGAGATGGGAAGACGCAGAAGGGTTATGATGTGCACCTGCCGAAGGGGCGAGACGAACGGCCCCCGGAGCAGAGGCTATGATTCTCCGATCGGGCCCTTTCAGATAATCCTCATTTTCTTCCCCCGCCCCGCCCGTACCATTTCACCGTTCTGTGACACTTGCCCTAGGCTTTTTCTCCTAGTTGATCGGCACATGTTTTTCTGAACATTTTCGATCTGTGACATACCTAGGAACTTGCTGTCCGTTGGGATACTTTACTCCTTGCCTTGGAGTGAGATAGTACTATTTGTAGCTCAGTAATTTTTCAACAACCTACCTTTCCCTGCCCTTTTCCCACAAGCGTTTTCTGTCCATGCCTCTCTCTCCACCATGCATGTATGCTCATTGGCGGTCCTCTTGTTTTATCTTCATTGCTACCATATCTGCTTTCTCTTATTCTGGCAAATGCTTGAACCAGCGAATTCATCGCTGTAATGTAATTAAAACTTACCTTTTTCTCTACTTAGCAAGATGCCAGTGGACACACCCAAACTCTTTGTAGGCTTCTTAGGTTGAATGGAGAGCAGTCCTTTGCCTTCTACCCTGTCTCCCCAATCCTACCCCAACCTAGGAGAATGTAAGGTTTTTGAGGACGTAGATAATTTTATTTTTGCCTTTGTTGTCTGTGCCTTGAACATAGTAGTATTTATTAAATTTTTTTAAATGTATGGATGAATAAGTATGGATGAATAGCAAAGAAAGATATATCAATAATCTATGCACACTGCTAGAAAATACTACCTCTGTGCACGAATGATACTCATGCGCTTCAGGAAGATGGCCAGATTCAGGAGCTTCCTGCAGCAAAGCTCCAGAAATTACTAAGAGGAAAAGGAAACAGTGTAAGGACTGCAGGGGAGAAAGAGGCATTTGCAGTTGTAGTCCAGTCCTGATGGGGCAGAGTCCTTGATGCCCCACTCTTGCCATAGCCTGGGTGTGTTCTTTGTGGATGTGTGGTTGTGGGAGGGGTGGTGAAGTGACACCACTGAGGCATTCTGGAAATGTGGCAAGATGTAAGGGGAGCAATGGATAGAGCACCTGGTCTGGAGTCAGGAAGACTCATCTTCTTGAGTTCAAATCTGGCCTCAGACACTTACTAGATGCATGACCCTGTTTGTCTCAGTTTCCTCATCTGTAAAATGAGCTGAAGAAGGAGATGGCAAACCACTTCAGGATCTCTGCCAAGAAAACCCCAAATGGGGTCATGAAGAGGCAGATGTGACTGAAATGACTGAATAATAAGAAAGGCAACATCCAAGACATATGTCTGAAAGAAGTGCTAGGGCAGTCAGGAGGGGAGCAGGAGGGGTACCAGGCATGCAGATTCTATGAAGGTCCAGATTGTAGCAGCGTGGAATCCCAGGGGTAGAGTTGAGAGGGTCCTTCAAGGTCATCTAGTCCACCCCCCCCCTCCATTCTACAGAGGAGGGAAGTGTAGCCTATGACAGATGACACTGCCTTTGAAGGTCATGCAGGTCCTAAGTGCCAGAGGCAGAATTCGAAACCTACCTTCTGACTGCAAATCTGGCTCGATTTGCCACGATATCTTGCTGCATCCTGCATGAACTGAGAACGTTTATTTTTTACCTTGAATGTACATTGTTTTGGTCCGTAATGACCTCAAATAACCAGTACTCCCCTGCAAGGCTGGCCTTGACCCTCACGAACATCATTTTGCAGGCAGGGCAGGTCTGAAGCATTACTGATCGCCCTACAAATTTTGCAGCCTGGCTGTGGGTAGTCTTGGCTTTTACACAAAGCTTGAGCTGGCGAGATCAGGCCTCACCACTTGGTGTCATTGCTAGTCTGAGAGACAGCCTTGTCAGCTGCGGAGGGGACAGAGAGAGAGGAAATTTGAATAGCAAAGAAAGCACAAGAGAGAGGAAAATTAAAAAGGGAGAATATGGGGAAGCAAGGGCTGTTGAGAGGAAAAAAATCAATTAAAGTCCAACTAGAGTAATGCCCAACTTACCTGGTCCCCAGATAATGAACTTTCCCAGTTTTAGGGAAATTTGTATGCATCTAGCTCACATCAGAAGTGGGGGAAAAGCCATTAATTTTTGGCATTATTTTCCTAGGATTCAAAACCAAAGTCAGGATTATAAACAGTTTTAAAAGCTTTAAAATGTTAACGCTATTCATCAGAGGCCCTCATGAATACCCCGAAGAGTATGCGAATGGACAAGGTTCTGTTTTCTTCTCCCCAGCTGCCTGAACCTTCCACTCTTTTCAGGCCTTGATGTCTGGGGCTGTGAAAGGGGGTCTCCAGGGGTTTGCACCAGAGGCTTCATGGGGAGGGGAGCAGACTGGGTGAAGCGAGAATGCCGACAAGTTTTCTCAGTGTTTTTAGTGGTAGAGAACTGACTTTGGGATTATCTCACAAACACATAGAAAACATTAAAAGACGAGAAATTATGCAGAAACACATAAATTATGTAGATGATGGAAAGCCTATGCAAAACATGATATGTGCACATAATAGCATATTTCCCCAGGGTCTAATTGCATCCTTTGGGTACCTTTTTGAAGCATCTGAATATTCAGAAGAAAGTAAATTTATTGTAATTTTAAAAATATCACAATAAATAGGGTTGATAGAACACTGTACAGGGTACTGGAGGCTCACCATCCAGGCTCCTTCCCAAGCTTGACCAGAGTCCATGGCATAAGTTCAGAGGAGCAGATACAGTTGGGAAATGAGTCAAGGTATGCTTTTTGTACCTGGACCTTCCATTTGTTTTTTTCTAAATAATTGTACAGATCCTGAAAGAGTCAACTGCCCAGTATGAGAATCCAGTCAAATGAAGGTCAAGACTGTCAGGTCAGCAGCCCACAGCCCTTTTACAAATAAAAGGGGACAGGTGGGTATCAGTCCCATGCCAAGAGATTTTTATAAGGCAAAAAAAGAGATGACGGTATTTTTAAAATGTTTTCTTCAAAACATTCATTTGAACATTTGGACAAACTATGAACTTGCTTAGTGACTATTTACATTTAAATTAATTGATTCCACCATGGGAAGTATCATAACTCGACTCTGGTTTCTTCCTCCTAGTCCCCATCAGAATTCTTTGTTTCTTTATTACAATTTACTCTTCTTCCTCTGATGTCACTCCCTCCCTCCCTTCTCTCTCTCTCTCTCTCTCTCTCTCTCTCTCTCTCTCTCTCTCTCTCTCTTTCGTTTCCCATCTCTGTGAATTTCTTTGTATTCCTCATACTCTTAAATTTTCATTACATTAGAGTACTGTTACATGAATGTACCATTCTTTGTTTTCCCAAACTTCTATTGTGAGATTTTTTATTATTCCCAGTTTTTTCACATGCACATTTATTACTATTATCAAAATTTTTGAACACAGAGAATTTTTTATGTAACATTCTTGGTATTTGATTCAGTTCAACATGCCTTTTCTTATGTACTTACTATATTCAAAATAGTGTTGTCAATAGGAGATCCCAAGACAAACATGATTTCCTTGATTTCAAGAAGCTTCCATTCTACTGGTGGGAACCAACAATAGCATGTGTACAGATAACTGTAATGGAAGGCAGACAGAGAAGAGGGTAGGGAGCCAGCAAGAAGTTCTAGGAAGATAAGAGCAAAGAAGGAGTATTAATAGCTGGAAGCATCCCAGAATATATGCATATATGCACATACACATACATACACAATACATACACACATATACAATACACATACATATAATATACATTCATATACTTAGACACATACATATACACACATGCATACATATAGATACATGCACATACACATGACTTAGTGGCAGCTAAGTGTCATAAAGTACTGGGCCTGGAGCTAGGAAAACCTGAGTTCAAATCCAGCCTCAGACACTTCCTAATTTCTTGAACCCTGGGCAAGTTGCTTAGTCTCTGTTCGTCTCAGTCTCCTCAATTGTAAAATGAGGATAATAAACCTTAAAGGGATGTTGTCCCTGAGAGGATCCAATAAGATGTGATTTGGAGGACACTTACGCGATGCCTGGCACACAGTGAGCACTATGCGAGCATTTTTCCCTTCCTTTTCCCACTTCCCTGTAAAATAAATTGGAGGCAATTAAGAGAGGGAGGGCACAAGTGTTAAAGTGTTTTAGGAAAGGCTTTTTGCAGGAGGCTGGGCTTTAGCTAAGAATTAAAGGAAGCCAAAGAAGCTGGGAGGCAGAGATGGGAAAGGAGAGAACCACAGGCGTGGGCACAGTCAGGGAAAATGCAGCATCAAGAGCGATATTTTGTCTGAGGTGGAGCAAGGATGCCATGGTCACCAGATTGCAGAGTACATGGGGAGTAAGATGTTAGCAGACGGGAAGGTAAAAAGGGATCCTTTGTGAAGAGCTTTAAAAACCAAGTAGAATATTTTATATTGGATCCTGAAGGCAAACAGGAGCCACTGGAGGTGACTGATTGTGGAGTGAGAGGGAGGTGACATAGTCAGGCTTGAGGTTTAAGAAAACCAATTTAAGAGCAGAGTGGAGGATGAGAGACTCAAGGCAAAGAAACGAGCCTATAGGCTATTCTACTGGTCCAGGTATGAGGGGATGAGGGCCTGCACCAGGGGGTGACCGTGTCAGGGGAGAGAAGGGGACATAGAGGAGAGATGTTATCAAGAGAGAAATGATAAGACTTGGCAACTGATTGGATGTGGAGGGCAAGAGAGAGGGAGGAGAGAAAGATCGCCTAGGTGGTGAGTCCACGAAATCAAGAGGATAGGAGCATCTTTGACAGTAACAGAGAAGGAAGGAATAGGAAGAAGGGAGGCTTTGGGGAGAAAGATAATGCATTCTGTTTTAGGCATGTTGAGGTTAAGATGTCCATTGGGCATTAGTTCAATCCAGTCCAAGACAGTTGGAGATGTGAGAATGGAGGTCAGGAGAGAGGCTAGGGGCAACAAATAGATCTGAGAGTCTAAATATGACAGTTAAATCCATGGGATCTGATGATATAACCAAGTGAAATAGCATAGAGGATGAAAACAGTTCGGGACAGTCTTTTGGGACATCAACAATTCATGGGCATGACCTGGATAAAGGGCCACAAAGGAAGATGAGGGGTGGTCAAAGAGACAGGAAGAGAAGCAGGAGAGAGCAGTATCAGGAAAATCAAGAGAGAAAAGAACATCAAGAAGAAGAGGTTGATGGGCATGGTCAAAGGCTGAAGAAAGGTCAAGAAGTATTGGGAAAAGGCCATTGGATTTGGCAGTTCAAAGATCATTGGTAACTTTTGAGGGTGAAGTTTCAGTTGAATGATGAGGCTGGAAGACAGACTTCAGAGAGTGAGGAGGAAAATGAGATGAGAGGAAGTGGGGGTGCTGATTAGAGATAACCTTCTCAGAGAATTTAACCACAAAATCCAGGAAAGATGTGGGATGATAGTTAGCAGGGAGAGACCAACCAAGTGAAGGTTTGTCAAGGATGAAGGCAGTGCAGGTATATTTTTAGACATTAAGGAAGCAGTTAGTAGACAGGAAGAGACTGAAGATAAGTGAGAGCAGAGAATGAGAGGAGGGCCAGTTTGCTGGAGGAGATAAGATGGGAAGGGCTCACTTGTGCACTTAGAGGGGTTTGCCTTTGCAAAGAGAAAGGCCACCTCTTCACGTGGTACAGGGGCAAAGGAAGAGACTGTGGCAGCAGGCATCTGGTGATGTGAGATGAGGATGAAAGGAGAAGAGGAAGCTCATGGCAAGTGGTTTTAACTTTTTAGTGAAATATGAGGCTAAGTTCTCAGATGAGAGGGTGAAGGGAAGGGCAGCCATGAGAGGTTTGAAGCAGACCGTGAGGCTGGGAAAACCCTTTGGTGAATGGATTATTGAATTGACTTGAGAGGTGTCAAAGTATTGCTTCCTCACCTTGAAGCCTAGTCGAGATTATGGAAAATCAGTTTTTAGTGGACACAGTCACGGTGGTTTTGGGATTTTCTCCATCTTCATTTAGAAGCATGTCAATAAGAGCAAAGGCATCAAGTTGTGGGAATAATCTAAGACCAAGGCTTGGCATGATAGGATGGGGTGGGGGAGGGACTATAGAGGAAGTGCAGAATTGAACTGGTTCACTAAAGTGTCCAGATGGGGTAAGGAGGAAAGGGAAGCTGGTGCAGCTGTGATATCCTAAGAAAGATCTAATGGGTCAGTGGATTGGAGGTCACAGTGAGGATGAAGAACAGAGTTTGGGGATACAAGACAGAGGAGGACGTGGAGTGCTAAGAGATTGCCATCAGATAAGGGAATTTCTGATTTCCTGAACGTGAAAACGGTACATTTTGGGTGATGGAAAGATCAAGGATATGGCCATGGCTGTGTGGAGCTCAGGTGGAGTGGAATGGTAGGTCATGGGAAATGAGACATTTGAGAAGTGGGAAGTTAGAATGTGGGGACAAATATCCATATGCATGTGGAACTTCTGTAGTGTAGAGGCAGGAGCTGAGGAGGAAAGGAAGACTGAGTGAGGCATTGAACCCATAGATTAAGGACAGGAATGTCATTGAGGTTGCTTGTCAACAGCTAGTAGAACCTTATTTGGTTGGTAGATATGGATGGAGTGAACCTCAAAGGAGCAGAGCTTCCTGAGTGATGGTAGAGGAGGGGCCTAGAAGTGCCATGGGGAGCAAGTATTCCAATCCTCCCGTCTCAACCATATGCTAGACACGTCAAAGCACCACCACCAACCTTACTACGATTTCCCACCAGACCATGAAGAAGACATCTCATAGCCCTGGACCCAAGAGCCATTGGAGAACTGATGCTTGCAACCCAGTGTTGGCAGCAGTCACCTTGGGAAGCAGCTCTTGGGGAGATGCAGCCTGGCCACTGCTCTTGCTGAAACTTCAGTCTCAGCTACTGAAGACCCAGGAAAGAAAGCTCTTGTCACCAAAGTCCTTGGGCCCTGTCTGATAGTTCAACGTCAGGAACTGACATGATTTTATCAGTGGAAATGGCATTGAATTTAGAGTATTATCATGTTTTCCACTGTACCCTAAGGTCCAAGAGACCTTTCCATGTGGCTTATAGCTAAAACCTTCATATGTGTTGTCTCTCCTGTTAGAATGTGAGCTTCTTGAGAGCTGTGACTGCCTGACTTTTCTATTTGCAGATCCAGCACTGGGCTCAGGGCTGTGCACATAGTAAACATCTAACAAATGATTTTTTTCATTCATTTATTCATTAGACCAGTGAATCAAGGGGAATGCCAATGCTAGAAATGGCTGCTAGGAAGGCTGGGTCATCAGGAGGGAGCCAGGTCTCACTGAGTCATAAGTGAGGGGGGAACGGATTCTGGGCATGAGAGACAACCAGTGCAGAAGCATGGGAATGGAGGATGGATTGCCATGTTTGCTGAACTGCAAACAGGTCAGCAGAGCTTGGTCAAAGTGAGCAACATTGAAGTCCATTCCTCCTTTGGATTTCTCTACCCTTAAAAAGCATTTCATCACATCAAGCCTCAATTTGCCTTTTGGCAATATTGATTTAGACTTTCTCCTCTTGCCCTCTGGGGTCAAATAAAACAGGTCTAATACCTGTCTGGGCCATGGCCCTTCAAGCATTTGAAGACAGCTCTTGTGTCCACCCTCTAACTCCAGCCCAGTCTTCAGTTCTTCAGGCTAGACATCCCCTCCATTTTCTTCAACTACTCAGCACCAATTTTAAGCCTTTCACCATGAAGATTCCAAGCCATATCAAAGAGAAGGCTTGAGGGATGGACACTCTTAAGAACACGGTTATCAATTGTGAGGTATGGGAGACACTGCCAAAGGACTGTTCAGCATGGTACTCCCACGTCAGTGCTCTGCGCTCTATGAACAAAGCAGAATTGTGCTAGTTCGAAAGAGATGTGAGTTGCACAGATTTAGACTTCTCTCTCCCAAGTGGTCATATGGCCTATTTTTCCCTTCCAAACTCATATTGGCATGATCAGACACAGCTGGACATGGTACATTGCCCCAGATATTGTGATGTCATTTTGTTGCTCTTTGAACACAAAGGACAAAGAAATGATGGACCTTCAACGCAAGAGTAAAGAGTTGATATTTTATCCCAAGTTGATGGGGAGGTATGAAAGATTTTTGAGCAGTGCAATGACATGTTGAGATGTGCATTGTCAATCCATGTCTCAGGAAGTTGATTTTAAGGATCATGGGAAGGATGGATTGGAGAAGGAGAATACGATTTCCACTGGAAACATTATTACAAATGCCCTTAAGTGTTTTCACTGAGTCAGGAAGAGATCACTAGTCAGCTAAGAGTTTCACGCTCCTCTTATTGGTCATTCTTCTTTTAAGAGAAGGGCAGAATGGCAGAATAGATAAAGAAGGGCCTGAAATCCAGGAAGGCCTGGATTCAGGGTCCATCTTGGACACATACTGGCTTTGTGATGCTGAGTAAATCATTTAGCGTCTCGGTGACCTAGATGTTCTCTAAGAGCATAGGTTTCAGGAAAGTTGTCAACCTGCATTGATAGATCAAGTTTCCTTATTCGGTATTCCTTATCTATCCAATTATTTATTGGATAACTTACTATGTAAATTATCCGATTATTCTTCATTTAATGAAATCATAGGTCCAGTCCTTATCCCTATCCATGTTTCTGTTAGACCAATGTGCTCTAGTCTCTGATCACAAGGGGAATGTCCTTATTTAAACTGTGAAAGCCAATGAAAGTGTTGGAGAAATTTTCCTTTTTTCATTGGAGTAATTTAAGAGTAATTCTTAAGTTGGAATCACCAGAAGAAATGGATTCACCTTCCATTGGAAGGTGACTGTCCTCACCTCCACCCCAGCAGCTAGAGGAATCAATTGATGGAAGCTTTGAGGCTCTAATAAGTGGGTCACTTTCATTTCTTCAAAATAAACCCGGACCAATTCCAGCTGCCCCCAGTGCTCTCCTTCCTACTGGGATGAATATATCAGCTCCAGGAAGTTTCAGATCATTCACAAGAAAATCTACTCTATTCCTCCATCTTTGAGCAAACCTTTGCTAATTTGCATTTAAGTCAAACATAAAACAATCAGCAATTCTTGCAGAGCTGTCTTTTTACATTATTCCTGAGTCAGGAGGTTATCTGGGATCTTGAGGCAGGGCTCACTCCTCCTCAGAGGTAGTCAGACTGCTTTGCTCTGTCTGATTAGGTTGACTTTTAAAGTCATTAGCATACGTATGATGCTTCTGTCTGAGAAACAGAGGTGATTGTTCTGGTCACATCTCATGGGTTGGAAGCGGTAGCTGAAAATAACTACCAGCTTGTAGAATGGGAGGTAGGGTAGCAGAGTGATTGGTGTGACAGATTTGAATTTAGAAAGCCCTGGGTCAGAGTCCCTCCTATGAGATTCACCAGCTACTTAATGATGAAGATGTGTATGACTTCACCAAGCCTCAGTTTGCTCATCCTTAAGAAGGGTGATAGTAAAGTCCAAAGCACATCATCAGATTGTTGTGAGGCTCAAATGAGATTCCACAAGCATTTATTGAGCACCTACTGTGTGCCAGGCACTTTAATTTTCTTTATAGCCCCTTTACTCAGCACAGTTTCTAACATATAATAAGTACCTAAGAAATGCTTGTTGATTCAATGTACTGGAGTTATGGAGACAAAAATGAGAAAGTCCCTTCCCCCATGAAGCTTCTGCTCTCTGATGGGGAAGACGGTATATAGGCATATACCCAAAATGTACAAAATACATACAAGGTGATTCTGATAGGGGAGAGGGCATTAGCAGCTAAGAGAATCAGAAAAGGTTTCAGGAATAAGGTAATGCTTGGGGTAAGAGTTGAAGGAATCTAAGATCACTAGGGGGAACCATGGTGCACAGGGCACTTGGCCTGGAGTCAGGAAGACTCCTTTTCCTAAATTCAAACCTGGCCTCTGACACTTACTAGGTGAGTGACCCTGGGCAAGTCATTTTACCCTGTTTGCCTCAATTTCTTCATCTGTAAAATGAGCTGGCGAAGAAAATGGCAAACCACTCCAATATCTTTGCCAAGAAAACCCCAAAGGGGGTCATGGGGCATCAGACACGACTGAATAACAACAAAAGGATTATATGAAACTGAGGTGAGGAGACAGAGGATGGGGGACAAAGCTAGGATAGAGCCAGGGAAGTGGGCCATGGGGGCTGCATATGGAGAAGAGCAGGTCAGAAATGCCTAGAGGAAAGTTCAGACACTTCGGACAGTCCCTTTGGACATTTCAGAACTTTGGACAGCTGACTGGGATAACCCAGGCATTTCCAACCTCTTGGTTGAAAAAGAGGTACGTTTCTTTTGAGGACAAAACATCACTGGGCATAGTCATGAGTGTTTATCCTAGAAGAGTCAAGGGGAGGGATTTCAGACAACTATTGGCCAAATCAAACTGAGACTGACAATGACTGAAATCCTGACCTGGGACACAGATTCCCAGAACATCATTATAGGGAGGGGTGTACAACATTTCTAGCTTTAGCTTCAAATCTTGGATTATTGGCTAGGGTTCAAAGCATCATAGATTTAGGGCTGGAAGGGATCTTCAAAGTTATTGAGTCCAACCTACTCATTTTACAGCAGGGGAAACTGAGGCCCAGGGAAGAGGGGACTCACTCAAGGTTGATATCCAATTTGATGAAGCTTCCATTGTTTCTCTTTTGGACATGTCATGGTGAACAACAGGGGAGATTATAGCCAGTTTCATTTCTTCCAAGACAGGATCTGGGACAAGTTAATTTTAGCTCATAATAATTGATAACAGCTCTTTTTCCCTCCCTCTTTTTGTAAAAAGCTTCATTGTCAGTGTGAAGTCTGTCCTCTCCCACCTCAAGCAGGATGTGTAATGTCCCTAAAGGAAGCAGCTTGGCTACTTCTTTCTTCTAAGCAGTGATGAAAATAGGGATTAGTTGACTGCTGTAGAAAAAAATCAAACCCTTATCTCTGTGGATATGAATGAATAATTCTAATTTCCTTCCAAGTTGTAAGAAATCAGTTTGTTTTACACAGAAATGCAATACTTTCTTGATCTCTGTATATGCGATTAGAATTTTTCCCTCTGCTTGGCATTTGTTTCATTACAGAATGAAATTTCAAGCTTATGTTTTCAGATGCATTTCTTCTCATGCATTTCAATGTCTGCTTTTTTTTCCCCAAACCTCGGCCTCCAGAAATGCAACCAAGCAGATTGTCTCTCCCTTTTTTCAGATTAGCTTTGGAATCAGTGGAGTAGGAGGAGATGTCTTTTAAAAAATGCTGATTCTCAGTGGAGGCGACATTCAACCATCTCATGAATGCGTTTGGAGGAAGATGCCAATTTGGGAGATGAATGATGATGACTTAGCACTACTAAGAGAAATGGAGTTGCTCTCGGGCCTTGGCTTTGTCTTCCCGTGATTACACCAATGATCCTCGTGGACTGGTAGAGTAACGAGGTTAAAACCATCCTTGCCAAAGGTAGGAAAGTAAGGCAGGACAAAAAAAATACACGGAAAAAAGCCTCAAGTTTTCAGGGCTCGATGTTTGGCTTGTGAGAAGGAGCCACTCTCTCCTAGGACCTGTTCTGTTTTATGCTGGGGGTGTGTTCTGGAACTGTGATTTCCCTGGGGGTGGAGAACTTCTAGTGTGAAAACTTCATCTACCAATACAGAGCTCCAAGTGTTCAGTAATTTGTAGTGTTAGTGACTTGCCCAGAACAGTGAAAGGGGGAAATTATTTGATCAAAGTAAGACTGTCCCAAATCCAAGTCTTTCTGACTAAAGGCCAGCTCTCTCACCACTAATCCCATTCTGCTTCTCATATCATCAATTAAAATATGACAAATATGGAAGAAAGACAGAAGCATCAATCGCCAAGCATTTGTAAGCAGCTGCTATGGGCCAGGATCTTTGTTAGATGCTTGGGATATAAAACCAAAGCCAAAGAACCCTTGCCCTCTGAGAACATCCACTCTAACAGGAGGGATAATATGTGTGTGGTTTGGTGTCTTTAAAACAAGGCAACCTTGGCAGGAAAGAAATGAGCCACTGGAGGGGCCATGGAGGGGCTCATGAAGAAGAGAGCATTTTACCTGTGACCCTGAACATTCCAGAGATTCCCAGATATGGAAGTGAGGAGGGCATGCATTCCAACATGGAGGCAGTAAGGGCAAAGGTAGAGTGGTGGGAGATGAACGGCATACATGGACATCAGCAAGAAGGATGGGTTAGCTGGGCTGGAGAGTTTGGAGAGGGAAGTCATGTGTCATATGGCTGGACAAATGTGTAGGGCCAAGTTATGAAAGGTTTTAAATGCCAAGCTGAGGACTTTATATTTGGTCCTAGAAGTATATTGAATAGCAGAGGTAACTGGTGTCATCTGCGCTTTAGGGAAATAATTTTTTCAGCTGCATAGATAATGAGCTGGAGATGGAAGGGATAAAGCAGGAAGATCAGCGAGGATGCCCATGCTCTTAAGGACAGGGAATTCAAACAAAGACAGGGATACAACGTGCACGTTAAGTGAAAGATGCATAGAGGACGAGGCATTTGGCCTTGGCCTCGAAGAGCTGCTGGAGTAGAGAGGTTAGTGCAGGAAGTGAGGAGGAGACAGTACAGTGGCTGTGGAAAACAGTGAGCAAAGCTCCAAAGGCAGCAATTGTAGAGTATCTTTGGGGGCTGGGGACTCTTCCCTTTGTACTGAGGCCTAGAAGATGTGACGGTAGCCGGCATGAGAAGAAGATGACAATGTAGAGTGGGGAGGGGCCTTGAATGTCAGAGTAAGGAGCTTAGATATCATTCTATAGGCAATGGAGAGGGAAACAGTCAGAAGTTTTTAGTAGCTAAGGCCTTCTCATCCTGGACCCTTCCTACCTTTCCAGTCTTCTCACACTTAGCCCACCCTGTGGGCTCACTTAGCTCACACTCTGTCCACTCTGTGATGTAGTCAATGGGACTCCATTCCTCAAATTGAGTATGCTCGTACCATACCTGGAATGCTCCCCCTTCCCCCTTCCACCTCTACTTCCTGGATTCCTTGGTTTCCTTCCAAACTCAGCTCCTATCACATTTTCTGAAGGAAGCTCCTTGGTCTCCCTTTCCCTCCTTTTCCCATTCTCAGGTTAGTGGCTTCCCCATTTCCTCTCATGTCTTCCATGCAGATCTTGGTTGTATCTAGTTGTTGGCATACTCCTCCAATGCTTGGCACTTTCCTTTTAATTTTTTAAATCCTATTTGTCAACCTGATGGTGGTGAGGTGGAATCTCATAATTGCTTTAATTTGTATTTCTCTAGCAGTCATTTGGAGCTTCTTTTGCATAAATAGCCTAAATTTATTCCCTTGTGAACTGTCTGTCCGTATACCAAGCCCATTTTCAATCAGGTAATGACTTTTATTCTTATAAATTTGAATCATTTTTTATGTCTTGAAAGTTAGACCTTGATCAGTGAAACTTGCTATAAAGACTCCCCCCGCCAGACAACTGTATCCCTTTTAATCTGAACTATGTCATATTGTTTGTACAAAACCTTTTTTAAGTTTATGAAATCAAAATGGCCCATCTTACCCTCTACGGTCTTCTAATACCTTGTTTGGTCATAAACTTTTTTCTATCCATATCATTGAGATATATTTTTTCCCATTTGTTCTGTTTATAATGTGACTTTTCATACTTAGGTCACATGTCCATTTGGAACTCAAGGGGTGAGGTGTTGGTCCCAATCCAATTTCTCCCATCCTGCTGTCCAGTTTCACTGGTAGTCTTTGGTGAAGAGTGAATCATTGTCCTGATACCTTGGGCTTTGTGCTTGCTGAGGACCCGGGTCCTGTAGGGTTTCTCTATTTTTTTAACTAGTATCAAATCTCGAGAATTACTGGTTTACACTAACGTTTGAAATCTTGCACTGTCAGGCCTTCTTCGTCCCCACTTCTTTATATTATTTCCTGTGAGGATTTTGACCTTTCTTGCTTCCACATGAATGTTGTTGCTTTTCTTCTAGTTCTGTAGAGTAGTCTGATTAGTATGGCAGCATAGAAAAAGTAAATCAACTTCTGTGCTGCTATCATTCTTACAATATTGACTCATCTTGCCCATAACACCTTAATATTTTCTAGTTGTTTCCATCTGCCTTTATTTCTCCAAGCAGTGGTTCATTGTTGTAGCTATATTGCTATTGCATATTTTGGTAGGGACACTTCCGAGTATTTTTCACATTTGATTGTCATTTTTAAGAGATTTTCTCTTTCTATCCCTTCCTCCAGGATTTTATAGGTATTATAGAGAAACACTAATGATTTATGTGGATTTTAATTTTACATCCTGAAAGTTTGCTGGAGTTATTAATTGTGCCAATTAACTTTTTAACCAACTCTTTAGAGCCCTTTAAGCGATCCGTGGTATCATCTGCCAAAGTGCTCATTTTGCTCTCTCTTTACCTCGTTGATTCTCTCAATTTCTTCTTTGTTTCTTATTGCTAGAGCCAGCATTTCTTGCCCTATGTCAAATAGAGGTGGTGACGGGAGTATTCTTCTTTCATCCTTGAATTTATTGGAAAACATTCTACTTTATTTCCATTGCACATGATGGCAGCTCTATGTTTTAGATATATACTATTTATTATTTTAAGAAAAGGTATGCTTATTCTTATGTTTTCTAGTGTTTTAACAGCAATGGGTAATATATTTTGTCAAGGCCTTTTTGAATCTGTTGATACAAACATATGATTTTTGTTGATTTTTATTATTAATATGGCTAATTAAACGTATAGTGTTCCTAATAATAAACAAATACTACATTCTAAGAATAAATCGAACCTGGTCACAATGTCTAATCTTTGTAAGATGTTGTGATGTCCAGTGAGGCTGGAAAGATAGGCTGGGACCAAGATGTGATGGGTTTTAGGAGCTAGAGAAGCTTTTATGTTATCTTAGTGGCTTCAGAAGGCCATGGAGTTGTTTGAGTAGCAAAGTCCCATCCGTGGTCAGACCTAAGCTTAAAAGAAATTACTTTGGCTTTCACAGGTGGGATTCCTCCTCATTCTAGCATCTTCCCCTTGTTATTTCCCCTTTTTCCCTCTCTATAGCTTGTTTGTGCAGGTATTTGTATGTTTTCTCCTTCATTAGATTGTGAGCTTCCTGAGCACAGGGATTGTCTTTTACCTTTCTTTGTATTCCCAGCATTTAACACTGCCTAGCGTATATGTAGTAGGTTCTTAATAAATGTTTATCGACTGACTAACTGGGCTGGACTAAGATGGGAATGGGGAGAGACCTGAGGCAGGGTCACCAATTCAGAGGCTATTGACATAATCTAGGTGAAACGTAATGAGAGCTTCTAAACTAAAGTGGTAGGGAAGGAAAGAGGGTCAAAAGAAGAGGGTCAAACATGTTCTTAAGTGTCACCAAGTGGGGAGGGGGATATTTGAAAGGTCTTCTTTCTCTATCCAACATACATCCTCCAGAGGAGTTTCACTCTTTCAAACAGACCTTCTAAGGATTTCATAAACTTTACCTCTCCCCCTTCCAATCCTTCCAGCCTGTGGGGTTAATGCCTACTGATAGCAAGCTGAAAGATCTGAGATCACTGATTTAAATAACAAGCAAAGGTCTCAAGCTCACTTCCTTGGAAAGTCTAGAGAGGAAAAGGGAAAAAGATGCCCCATCCAGATGAAGGAATTACAGGGAACTAAGGTGAAGAGTTGGGTTTGGACCAGCTGGAGAGAAATCTTCTCTATTCCAATTGTCCTGAAGTTTTACTTTTCCCTTTTCTCTTTCCAATGCCTAGTTGAGTGTAAGTCCAATTGGACATGGATGGTAGGGATAATGATGGAAGAAGGAAGAAGAACAGAAGGAGAAGGAGAAAAGATTGGAGATGGAGGAAGCAGAGGAGAAAGAGAAAGATCTAAGGGAAGGAGGAAAAGAGGGAGCTAGAGATTAGTTCCATGAAGGACAGTCTCAGCTAAAGGTTCTATCTCATTCCCAAACAGTTCTCTGTACATAAAAGATGCTCAAGAAATTTTTTTTATTTAAGAAAATAGTTGCAAAGGAATGAAAGGAGATGACAAACTGAGAAGTAATTAGTAAATATGGCTTCCCAGAATAAAATAGAAAGTCCTGAGGACAAGGCTATTTCATCTTTCTCTTTGCATTCTCAGTAGTGCCTAATGCAGGGCCTGATGTATGGTAGATATTTAATAAATGCTATTGGTTAAAATAAATGAAAGAAATTAGTAGTAGGATCATAGCTTTGGAGTCTGGAAGTCAGATAATCCAATGCCCTTGTTTATCCATTTAGGAAAACTGAGGTTAAATTACCCTAAGAGCAAGGGGCAGAGCTAGACTTTGAATCGGGTCATAGACTCCAAGTCCAGGTCTCACTCCACTGTGTCACTCAATATCTCTTCCTTTTCTTCTTCTTCTTCCTTCTCCTCCTCCTCCTCATCCTCATCTTCTTTCTTTTTCTCCTCCTCCTCTTTCTCCTCCTCCTCTTTCTCCTTCCTTTTCTTCTTTTTCTCTTTCTCCTCCTTCTCCTCTTCATCCTCCTCCTTCAAAATGTTCACTTATTTTGCTTAGAAAACTGCCAGAAAACATGAATGTGCTTCCTGTCCTGACCTAGGGAGCTCAAAGGCAAGAAACTTTCCTGTACCTCAAGTGAGAGTTGCTCATTGGCCCAGAAGAATTCAATATGGGTAGCAGGTCACTGCTTTTATCTTGACAGTCTGTTCATAAGTGTGGCTTTAGATATATCCAAGAGAGGGTAGAGAAGACACTCCCCTCCAAAAACTCTCTTGCTAGGTTAGAGCAAGCTCTGCCATGGAGGAACGTGGCTGTGGTTGGTGCCCATGGAAGAGATATAGTCCTTTCCTCTACAGGGAGTTTTCAACCACAAATCAAGGCGATGGGATGTGATGGTCACGGGATGGACAAGGGCATGTCTCTGGTACCTCGGGTCTTTTACCAGGGTAGAGGCTCATAGAAAAATATTTTTCACAGACCACATTGGAAAAGAGGGGCTAAGTGTCTGTCAGGCCTCCCCCCCCATGGCAAAGATAATTTTCATTTCTAGATTGTGGGCATTTTGTTATTTCATTAATTCTTGTCCTCCTGGGATCAGGCACTTGTGGGCAAAGGGAAATAGGGGAGGGGGGAATGGCATTGCTGAGATTAGACAAATCTCTGTCACGGTGTGTCCATCTGTCCATCCATCTGTGAATAACCTGTAATTATTAATAATATGAGTGATGTCATCAACATTTTGGCAAGAATACCAAGCCCCCGAGACTGCCCTGGAAGCAGGCAGCATAGGAGAAAATAGAGGAAATCGCCATCATGTGTTTGCACTGTAGCCGAGGAGAAATCTGGCTACAGCATGTCCCTGCCAAACTGCCCTCCACGGAAGGCCAGGAGCATATTGGGTTTTCTCATAAACTTCCAATGAGATCAGATTGGCTCCATCTCAAAGCAATGCCTCGGATATAAAAAACATGGCATGCATACTGCAAGGAAAATGTAATTCAAAGGGCTTCTGATGCCAGGAGAGACACCCAGAAACCTTCAGAAAAGCAAAGGTTTGTGGAAGCCATGAAGGACTTTTGAAAGGCAAAATAATCCCTGACCTTAGGGGTCTGGGGAAGAGGCTGAGAATGAAGGTGTGCACAGTGTGTCTTAATGTCTGTGTTCTGGTGAATAGGGGAGCTGAGACGAGAATCTTACCTCTGACACCAGCTGGTGATTTGGGGCAATTCGCTTTCTCTTCTGAGCCTCAGTTTCTGCATCTGTAAAAATTATTGGTTGAGTAAGGTGATCTCCACCATCCCTTACAAATCATCTGAGTATTGGCAAGACTCGCTATGTCTGTGACCATGTCACATTATCTCCTGAGCTTCGGGGTCATCATCTGAAAAATGATGGGGTTGGAGGTATCTTCCCAATGCAGATCTATGATCCAATGATTCTTGTTTTTCATTGGCTTTTTAGCTTGATCAGACAAATGTTGTCTCTCCCAAGTGAGGACAGTTTGGGAAATGAGGGAAAATGGAAAACGCCCCTGGGTAGGAATCTGTTGGGCTGGAACCTTAGGGAGAGGGGACTAGAGCATTCTGGGCTCCTATCATTGTGGGTATGGCAGAAATTCTGGAAAATGAGAATGTAAAATGAAGCTATATTCATATCCCCAACTGTCCTTTTTTGTAGCTCTTCTCTATGGCTTCCCCATCCAGAGGCTGAGCATTTTAAAACTCTCTTTGAATCTCCAAGATAGAGGGTGTTTCAGTGGTATCTAGGCCAACATACAGCAAGACTAGAATTTTGCTACAGTAAAACCTGACAAATGATCAGCATCGAAGTCCACATTTTGGAGTCAGGAATAGTTCCTGGCACACAGTGGGAATTTAATAAATGCTTGTCAACTGATGGCTTCACTTCAAATCCCACCTCAGACACTTAATGATGCTCTATCCATTAGTCAACAACCATTTATTAATCATTTACTTTGTGTGAAGGAATGTGCTGAGCTCTGGCAATATAAAGAGAGGCAAAAATATGGTCCCTGTCTTCAAAGAGCTGACATTCTAATGGGGGATATGACATTACATATCCCATATATGACATCTGGTTTTATATGTCTCAGCAAAACCATTAGTAAAGAAAAACAGAAATCAAGATGGGATATATAAGATAAATAAATAAGACAACAACTTGGGATATACAAGATAAATATAGAGTAAATGAGAATCTCAGTGGGAAGGTAATAGTATGAAGGGTAGAGGTGGAAAAAGCCTCTCTGGGAAATTATCTTAACTTCTCTCTGCCTCAGTTTCCTCTATACTAAAATGAAAGGTAGACTCCACAGCCTCAAAGTCTCTTCCAACTTTAAGCCAATGATCTTATGATCACATGACCTCAACTTAGGGGGATGCCAGTGGCTTCCATAGCATCTCACTTTTAGACAGCCTTCATGGTTCTCATACTTCTTTGCCCTTCCACTGTAAGAAAGATTCTGATAAAATCATTTAAACCAAGTTGCCACTGGCAGGAGAAGCTAGATGAAGCACCCGGTACACTATTTGCATAAGTATGAAGGATAGAGCTCAGCTCTCATTGTGGAATTCTTGGCATCATTGAACCAGCTGGGGATGTGTATTTTTGGGCAAAGACTTTTACTGACTTCTCCCACAACTCATCATATTTTTGGCTTATATGACTTACTGGCTGGCTGGTTCAAGTTGTTTGGTCTCTCTCAGGATGTAATGTCACAAATGATGTGGAAGGAAGAGTTCTGGATAGAGGATTTTCATTAGCACTTTGGATGAAGTTTTCATGCTTGCCCATTTTACAGATTATTCAAAGTTAGAAGGGACCCGTGACCTATATGAATGAGAATCAGGATTCAAGAGGATCTCCATGGGCCATAACATTAGTCTGGCTTCAAGAAGATGAAATTGAATAGGCATAAAAGTAAAGTTTTACATTTGAACTATAAAAGAAACAATAGTGAGTGTATAAAGGGATGGTATGGCTAGATCAACCGACTACGATATCAGAGCTTTTGTTGGATGAAGTTCAGTATGAATGAAGGCTGTGGCCTGCAGCAAAATGAAGGCCGTCTTGGCTGCCTGGAGACACGGGGCATCCTGAAGTATGGATGACATTGTCTTACCATGTGTGTCCTTGTCACAGCACTTCAAGCGTATCCAGTTTGGAGTATTACATTACAGGAAAGAAATCAACACATTGGAAAGTGCTCCCATGACTTAGCATAGTTCCTGGAATACAGTGGTGTTTAATAAATGCTTTTGCTTGCTTGCTTGATTAGTTTAATTCAGAAGAGGCAACCAGGATTGTGAGAAGACTAGAAACCCTGACTGATTTCAATTGGCTGAAAGAATTGGGGATGTTTCACCTGGAGAAGAGCAGGTTTAGGGAGGATGAGGTGGTTGTGTTCAGTGTCTTTAATGGTGTGCCATGAGAGAGAAGGCATAGACTTGTTCTTCTAGGCCTCCAAGGACAGAACTAGGAACAGTGGATGGAAATTTTTGCAAGGAGGCCAGTTTAACTCTGTCAAGAGAGATGTCCTGAGCCTCAGAACTCTCCCAAAGAGGCATGGACAGCATTGGGAGATCATGGCTTCCCTTACCTTGAAGGTCTTCGAGTGAAGCTTGGCTGGCCACACTTATTGGGTATTTTAAAAGAAATTCCTGAGGTTCCTTCATATTGTGAGGGTTTGCATTCTATGAATTAGGACTTGGATGAAAACCTTGACAGCGCACTGAGACTTTGGCCACTTTGTGTCATGTCATGTCATTCAATGCTTCCTCTGTAAAAGGAGGAATTTAGGTGCTCTCTCAGCTCTTCTTCAAATCGGATTGCATGGGTCTTAGGAGCCACACCCTTTGATGCACTTGGTGTCTAGCCCAACATGGGCTTGTTACCATTCCCAGACCGATGTGGGTCCCTTCCAGCTCTGAGGCACCCATCGCTCTGAGGTTTTCAAGGAGGGAGATGTTTTCAATTCCAGACTGTTGAGTGGCCTCCTAGCCCTGAATAAGCACTTAATAAATGCTTGTTGACTGACCGAGCAGGAGCCCTGAGATGTGTGATGTCTCCACCCTCTCTCTAGTAGCAGAATTGGTCTAATCATTGTCCCTATTTCTGTGCCACTCCCCTTATGGAGGCTAATGTGCCACCTTCCCCTGTGGAAAAGTCCCTGGAAAGGGAGTAGTCCCGTGGGGCAAACTGAGTCCAGTGTGCCTAAGTCCTACTAGCATCATATGAGCCCTTCATGGCTCTTGTAAAACAGTTTTAATGCCCCTTATCAATAAAAAAGTGGATTGCAGAGATGAATTCTCCTGAAGTGGCAGGCCATCCTGAGGCAGAGTTGTGCCTGTATAAAGCTTGCTTTTGGTACGCTCTCTCTTTTTTATCTCTTTCTCCTTTCTTCAGATGCCCCATCTGGTAATGTGCTGGAGTCAGGTGACCTAAGTTCAAACTTGTTCTCTGTATCTAATGAGCTGTATGATCTTGGGAAAGTCACTTCTCTCTTGGCCTCTTTCCTGCCCTGTAGAATAGACAAGTTGAATCAGGCCTGAATTTTTCAACCTGTGGGCCCAGGATCCCTGATGAAAGGCCTTGGAGTAAATTGCAAGGGGTTCAAAAATCCAAGTACATTTTTGAATCTCTTACCCACCTTGTCTTGATTGTGGTTGGCCAAACCTCAGCTATGGATTACTTTTACAACCCATCTCCTTCACAAACACTCACATGCTGCCAAATGGAGCTGGAAGAAATCATGAAACCATGCTGTCTGGGCTCCAATAGAAATTTATGTCACCTGATCTCAGTGGGCTCTCATTACTGCAAGGCAATGTACTTCATCCTCCTTAATTTATTCACTATCCCTCTGACCACAGCAGCTGTTCCATTTCATCTTTCTCTAAGCCTCCCATGTTACCTCCACCTCATTTGACATCCTCAGACACTGTCCCTCCACTATCTCCTCCTTCATTCTGATCTCAGGTGAAAAAACGGCCCTTTTCCTTGTGAAGGTGAATCCCTTGTGTCCTTAAGACCATCTCCTTATGTTTTCTTCAGCAAGTTGCCTCTTTTATAACCCCCATTTTCTATCTTTGTCTCTGTCTGTCCATCCGTCTGTCTGTCTGTCTTTCTCTCATCTTCACTGTCTCTGTTTACTATAGACATCTATTGTTTGGTTCCCCGCTATCTATAAATCTCCCCCATCCTCAAAAAAAGCCAAAAACTCTACATAGTTTCCCATGATGCCTGTGAGCTATGGTTCTGTATCTTCCTTTCCTTAGGTAAATTTACAAAAGATGTGTACAACTGGGCTTCCACTTCCTCTCTTTTCCCTCTCTTCCAAATCCTTTGCAACTTGACTTCTGACCCCTTTACACACCAAAATAGCTCTCTAAAGAGTGACCACTGCTTTCTTCGTGACCAAATCCGATGGCCTCTTCTCAGACCTCATCCTTCCTTAACCTCTCTGCACCATTTGACACTGTTGACCAGATTCTTCCCGGAAAATTTCTCCTCTCTGGCTTTTAATGACTCAGTTCTCTTCCTACATCTCAGACTGTTCTTCTCAGGTTCTTTTGCTGACTCTTCATCCACATCATGACCATTAGCAGTGGGTGTCTTCCAAAGTTCTGTTCAGGGTCCTTTTCTTTTTTCTCTTTATACTCTTGCACTTGGTTATTTCATTGGCTCTCATGGGCTGATTGATCGTTTCTATGCTGATGATTAGGGCAGCCAAGTGGCACAGTGGATAGAGCACGGGCTTGAAACTAGGAAGACACATGTTTCTGAGTTCAAGTCTGACCTCAGACACTTTAGTATTTGTGTGACCCTGAGCAAGTCACTTAACTCTGTCTCAGTTTCCTCATCTGTAAAATAAGCTAGAGAAAGAAAAAGGAAACCACTTCAGTCTCTTTGCCAAGAAAACCCCAAAAGGGGTCAAAAAGAGTTGGATGTGACTGAAAAGTGATTGAATTGAACTGATGATTCTCAGATTTATTCATTTATTTTCTCTGTCCTGAGCTCCAGATTTTTCTAAAGTGAAGGTCTGACCAAGTTACCTGCCTGATCAATAAACATCAGTGGCTCCCTATTGTCTCCAGGATGAGATAGTCTTTTGTTTCACATTTAGAATCCTACAAAACTTGCCCCCTTCCTACCTTTCCAGTCTCCTTAAATTCTACTGCTCTCCACGGACAGTTTTTCACTCTACAATTCAGCTATACCAGCCAACTTGTTGGTTGCTCATGAAACTCAATCTCCCATATCCATATGTTCGCACTGGCTCTTCTCTTATCCTGAAGTACCATCCCTGACAAGCTCTAGCTCTTGGAACCTCCAGACTCCTTAAAGACTCAGATCCAACCCCTGCCCTGCTTTTCTGTTTCCCCTTACCCCCACCCCACTTGCTAGTAACGTCCTTTTTCTAGGATTGCCTTCCATCTACTTCAAATTTACCCAGTTACTTCCAATTTATAGATGTTGAGTCTTCCATTAGAATTTAAACCCCTAAAGGAAAGGGACCATTTCAAAAGTTTCCTTTGCAGTCCTGGTACTTAGACTGCACCTGGAGCATAGTAGGACCGTGATAAGTATTTGCTGCTTGACTGATTATGCTGCTCACCCCTTCTCATTATATTCACCCGGGCATTGTCAACTCTTTCTGATAGATGCCATTCCAGCAGGTCCCAGTGAGAAAGGTGGGGCTTTTACAGGAAAAATGAGTGCAAATGGAACCCAAGGCAGCTATCGAATGAGGATTGTGTTTGGCCTCAGGTAGACCAGCTTTCAAATTCTGCCTCTGGGATTTATGAACTGGGAGAGCAGGGGCAAGCCAGCCGCCTTAATTCCTCTGAGCCTCTGCTGCCTCAGATTCCAGGCTTCTAGGATTGTGGAGGGTCACACAACTAGTAAAGTGTCGCCCAAAGAGGTGACACCTGGAAAATGCCTGAGACAATCCAGAAAGCCCAGCTCTTATTTCATTGGGAAGATAATTGTCTTCAGAAGCTAGAATCAATGTAGAAATGCAGTGCCTTCCTCCTATCCCATCCTGACTAGTTCTGGCTGATGCATGGTCTTAACCTGGAGAGGTAAAATCTTCTGTCTAGACCAATGTGTTTATTGGGGAAATTGTTAAAGAGATCTGCTTTCATTCTCCCCTTGCCCTTCTTTTTCTTTTCCTTCTTCCTCAGGTATCCTCATAACATCCTTGTCAGGTAGAGAGAGTCTAGGTGGCTCCAGAGGAGGCTTCCAGTTTTCATTGATCATTCCCAGATATGTTACCTTGGGCAAGTCAAGGTCACAAACCTGGGTCTGAATTTCTCCATAGATAAAATGCCAGCGTCAGATTAATGACCTTTCAAGTCCTTTTTCAGACCAAAATTCCACAAGAAGCCACAGGGGATTAATTTCCCCACCATTAATTTGTGGGGAATGGACTGGAAAATCTTTAGGTTTCGTTTCCATCCTAAAATTCTATGAAGACTCCCTGGTCCTCGGTCTCCTCACCTAGAAAATGAGGAAGTCAGCCCTGATGGCCTTTGTGTTCCCTTCCAACTCCAGACACATGCTTAAATGAATTTTTGAGATGACCTTCAAAATCCTTTCTATGTCCAAAATCTGATGAAAACTATCTAAGCCTCTGTTTCCCTATCTGGAAGACAGGAGGAGTCTCAGGTTCATTTCAGGTGTCAAAGTCAATGAGAAGCCTCTGAATCTCAGTTTACCCATCTGTAGGATGTGGGCCTTAGATTGGGTGATGTCTAAGGTTCCTTCCAGCCTTTCCTTTTCTTGGCCAACCCCCTTGGCTGGTACATTTGTTCCCCCTCATCTGATGGACTGCCTCCACCTCCTCACACCAGGGCCCTTGTAACCAGGTGATGGCTCCCTTGTCTGAACTCTTTTTAAGCTGCTCAGGTTTGTCACTTGCTTTACATATGAGTTCATGCATTTTCCTCCAGCCAACATCTGCTGCTGCTTCCAGGGCTTTTCAAACAATTCTACCATCTCACCTCTTGAAGGGAGGATGGACCAGGGAGGGCAGAGCAGGCATCTGAACATCCCTGAAGGTAAAATCAGGGTGAGAAACCTGCACCTGGGGCATTGGGTAAGTCCTGTTGTCAGGGTGGGTACAGGCCCAGCTCTTGCCAGCCTTCTGCTCACAGGTGGAGGCGGGCACTGCTAGCCCCACTGCACACCAGGGGATCTTCTAATGCATCACAATTATAGGCACACCTGTGCTAAATACCACTGTGAGCATGGGCCAGCCATGTGGCTCCATGGGGGCTCTCCCCTCCCCTGAATAGCTCATTTCGGCACCACCGCCAACAAGCCACAGGTGTGCACCGCGGGAGCAGATGAAACTTGGATTTGGACAACTGTACTGACAATTCTGGGTCCAGGATGCATCTGTCTTTGCCAGCATGAGTGCAATGAGGAAGGACTGAGGTGTTTACTCAGGGCTCCAAAGAGACTAGTATCAGCCGAATTTGCATAGAGCTCCTACACACTATAAAAAGGTTGTCACAAGACCTTAAGAGTATCGTCTTAGAGTCCAAAGGTACCTCACCAATCGCAGCACCCTGGAAGGACCTTAGAGGTCATAAGACCATCAATTTGGACCTGATGGGGACACTGGATATCAGTTAGTCCAATCTCCTCATTTGACAGAGGAGGAAACTAAGGTCTAAAGAGGGGGATGGCGTAGCCCACAGATTGCAGTGGAAGGAACACTTGAATGGAATCAGCTACTTACTGTCTGTGTGATACTGAGTAAATCGCTTCACTCCCTATGACTTCAGTTTTCTCATCTCAGAAATGGGGAAAGAATGGGATTGGATGACCTCTGCCATTTCCTCTAGATTCAAATCTATATGGTTCTACGATCCAGTGACACAGGGTCCAAACCTAGGTCCTTTAAGTGAAAATTCAGCCCTCTTTCCAAGGGCCATTAGATCAAGAAGAAATAATATTTAGGAATATGTATCAGGCACTCGAGGACAAATGATACTCCTACTTAAATGGAATATAGAAAGGGCCTCAGAGATTATGCAGCTGGGGCCACTCATTTTTCAAGTGAGGAAACCAAGGCCCAAAAGTGACATAGCCAATTTTCTCAATAGAAAAGCATCTCTCCCAAGCTCCAGGCCTGTAAGTGCAACTGCCTAGCAGATGTTTCAGGTTGGATGTCTGTCTGGTCAAGCCCTGAAACTCGGCATGTCCAAAACTGAACTCATTGCTCCTCCTTCAAGATCTAACCAATTTCTTACTAGTTATTACTATCAAGGGCACCACTGTTCTTCCAGTGACCCAATTCCTCAAGACATGGACTATCTTCCAAATATCTAATCCATGACCAAAACTTGTCTTTTCCAGTCCTGTAACATCTCCTACATCCATTCAGCACCCTAGGTCAAACCCTTATCACCTTTTACAGAGATTATTTCAACTACTTCCTCGCTGGTAGGCCTTGCTCAAGTCTCTCCCTACTTCAGGCCATTCTCCAGATTGCCAACAGAGTGATTGTCTTCAAGTGGTCTGAAGAAGTGGTCTGCCACTCAATAAACACTGTTGTGGTTATCATCATTTTCAAAGAGGACCAAAGATCTCATATCAATGACATCATTGCATATATCTACATGCATGCATATACATTGTTGTATACATCCTTCATATATGTGTGTATAATATATATATATATATGTATATATAGCTTTAATATATGTTTTCTCTCAGTAAATGTAAGTTCTTTGAAGGCAGGGACTGACTGCTTCATTTTTTTCACTGTATCCCCAGTGGCTTGCACATAATCCCCTATTAGTTTCTTTTGCTCAGACAACTTCAGGACCATCTCAGTGGGCTGGGCTTCCTCAGAGTTTTAGGCCTAAATTATTGTTCTGCTCCTGCACTTTTTTTTGACTAGAGCTGGTCCAAAGCTTTAGATTTCTCTCTCTCTCTCTCTCTCTCTCTCTCTCTCTCTCTCTCTCTCTCTCTCTCTCTCTCTCTCTCTCTCTCTCTCTCTCTCTCTCTCCTCTCTATCCCCCTCTGTAATATGTACACATAGTATATAAAGCATGTCGCAGACATTACAGGTCCAGGCAATGTAACCCCTTATTACTGCTGTTATCATTCTCATTACTGCCCTGGACTCCCCGTCTCTATCACGGTAGGGTGAGGGGTTTTCCTATATGTCTTCTTTGTGGCTATGCTGATGGATAATTTTGCAGCATTCATTTTGATAGTTTTATGGTTTTCCTTTCAATCTTCATTTTTTTTTGCAGCCATTCAATATAGGATTTCTTAGCCCTACTTACTTCACTTTGTAGCAATTTGTGTAAATCCAAAATGATTTTGATTTCTTCTGTTGGGCTTTACATATTGAAAGATTTTTGCTCCAAGTAATTTGGAGATTACAAGTAAAGATTTCTTTATTTAAAAGTTTTTCATTAGACTTTATACAGAAGAAGGTGGTATGTGAGCTGCATCTTGAGGGCAGACAGATAGAAGTAAGCATTCAGGGCATGGAAGGAATGGGTGCTCAGGCCAATACAAAGTCACGTACTTGGAGATAGGATGTTGTGAGTGAGGAACAGGGAGAAGACCAGTTTGCTTGGATGGCAGAATTTGCAAAGGGAAATGGTTTCCAATGAGGCTGGAAAGACAGGTTCAGGACAGATTTCGAAAGTCTTTAAAAGCTAAACAAAGCAGCTTCTATTTAATCCCAGAGGCCACAGGAAACTGCTGGAGTCAGTTAAGTAGAGGAGTCATGCAGTCAGATTTGTGCTTAAGGAAAATAATTTTGGCAACTATGTGGAAGATGTACTACAGAGGTGAGAATGTTGAGACATGGAAATCAGCCAAGGGACTGTTGGGATAAGCCAGAAATGATGTTAAGGGCCTGAACTAGGATGGTAATGGTGTGACTAGAGAGAAAGGTAGATGCAAGAGATATTTGAAGGTAAACATTTGGCAATTTATTGGGTACATGGGGCTAGGGAGAAGAAGCAATTTGGGATAATACTGAGATTATGAATCAGAAATACTGTAAAGACAGAAATGTTTTCAATAGCAATAGGGAAACTTGGATGAAGAGGGAGGTTTAAGGGAAAAATCATGAGCTTGTTTTTGGACTTGTTAAGTTTAGAACATCTCCTGGCTGTCCAAAATGAATATTTAATAGTCATTTGGTGATCCAATATTGAAGTTGAGATGAGAGACTGGGGCTGAATTACATATCTGGAAATCATTTGCCAGAGAGGTAATAGTTAAACCCATAGGATCCAATGAGATTACCAAAAGAGAAAGTACAGAGGGAGAAGAGAAGTCTAGAGGAGAGAAGAAAGCCCACAGTTAGGAGTTTTGATGTGAATGGTAGGGTTAGTGAACCAGTAAAGGAGACAGAGAAGGAATGGTCAGACAGCAAGGAGGATAACCAGGAGATATTGGTTTCATAATAAAACCACTGAGGGTGAGGTAGCCAGGAAGAGAGCGTGGTTAACAGTGTCAAGTGTGGCAGGTAGGCCAAGAAGGATTAGGATAGAGAAAAAGACCATCTGATATGACAAGTAAGACTGCAAATCTCAAAATTAACCTAAGTTCTAGTTTCCACTGTAAGAGTTTAACTGATTTTATGCTATATTAATTTTACAATTGAGTCAGGTTTTTCTGAGTTGGTTTAAAGTTGCAAGTTAACTTGTTATCATCCCCCAAATGCATGTTGTCCATCCTTGTCTGTCCTTGTACGATTAAGGTAGGTCTTATCTCCCTAACAAACCCTCGTAGGCACCAAGGAGTCTACTAACTCAGGTCTACTAACAAGGTTTACAAGATACTGATGGGTCCTATGAAACAATTAGCATTCCCTAATTGTCAGTAGCCCCATGTGGGTGTGCTAGTCCACTTTCTTTAAAATAACCAATCATGTTGCTCTCACCCTAATGACGCTGTCTACAATCAATCATGTTAACCTTTCCCACCTACCCACGGCTGCTCTCCACCAAACTAGATTAAGTCTGGTGAGCCCTGCCTCAGGGTCTTTGGTTCTTGGTTACTGTTAACTAATAAATTAATCATGCTCAGACCACTGTCTCTTAGTTTATCTTAATTTTCAAATCTAACGGTATCATTGGTAACTTTGGATAGAGAAATTTCATTGGAATGATAAAGTAAGAAACAACAAATTACAGAAGGTGGAGGGATGAGTGAGAGGAGAGAGAGCGGAGATGTCAAATATAGACCTCATTTCAAGGAGTTTGGTTGACAAAGAGAGGAGAGATATAAGATGATAGTTTGAAGGGATAGCAACGTTTAATGAAGGTTGCTTAAGAATGAGGGAGACTTCGGCTTCTTCGAAAGCAGTAGTGAAAGACACAGCAGATGGGGAGAGGTTGAAGATTTGAGATTATGGAGGCAAGTTACTGGTGATTAAATATGGTGACATCCATGGTTAAGAAGATTTTTCTTGAATGTTTATGGGTCGATGTCCTATACAGTCAATTGTGGGCAATGGACTTGTGATAATATTCTTGTTCTCGGTGTAGTTTATTTGCTGCATTCTTAAGAATAGTTTGCGGTTTGTATTTGTAGCATGATGAGTTGTCTTCTATGAAGTTCTGAAAGACAATGAGCTGTTGGAACATTTATTGTAGTTACTGAATCATGTCTTTCAGTAGATACTAACTTTTTTGCAATCTACAGTGATGCCTTCCAGAGTTTCTTCCATTTCTTTTCATGAGCTGTATTGATCAATAGTTTGAGGATGCATAAAAATAAACATGCACAAGAATGGCATGTCCTTTCCTATTGCTTGGGGAAGTTTGGGATTGCTCGGGATATTTGCATGTTCCCAAAGTGCTTCTGTAAGTTTTTAACACAGTTATTATGTACTCTGAGGATTTCTTTAGATTCTCTTCATCTTTTTCGGATGAGGATGATTTATTAATTTTTCTATAAATTCGTTAGGATGACGGATCATGTCTCATTAATATTTTGCAAGGTTTTGCTAGGATACTTTTCAAATCTGTTGTCTTCCATTTTCTGATCCAAAAGTCTGCATTAAAAGCGGTACTTCCCAGTAGATTGCTTTAAATGGGCTCTTCTCATTAAGCTTTGGTTTCAGGGCGCCGATCTGTCCCTTAGGCGTTCACACACAGCTCTGTCTGAAAGCTTCCTGCCTGAAGAAGGCCGTGTCAACCCTAAGGGCTGTCTTCGTCCACTGCTCTTGTTTGATCTCTGGATTGAACTTGAACTCTTAAGTCTCAATTTTTCCTTGGTGTAAACTGGTATTTTTACATTTATCAGATCCAAATGATGTTTTGTTTCCTTTGTAGAAAAATGCCCCAAGGGCAGCTAGGTGGCACAGTGAGTAGGGCCCGGGGGGGGGGGGGACCTGGAGTCAGGAGGACCTGAGTTCAAATGTGGCCTCAGACATTTGACACACTTACTAGCTGTGTGATCTTGGGCAAGTCACTTAACCCCGATTGCCCCGCCTTCCCCCCTCAAAAAAAGATTTAAGGAAAAATGCCCCCAGATAGAACTGTTTGTTGTGTTTTTCACTAGAGCCATGAACTTGATGCTGTTCATTTGTATTAGTCAACAGGCACTAATGGAGCACCTACTTTGTGTGAAAAGACTATACTAGGTCCTGGGGACACAAGACAAAAATGGAAATAGTCCCTGTCCCCCAAGAACTTCTATTAGAGAAGATAAATATGCATACATATATAATACAAAGTAAATACAAGGCAATTTTTGTACAGAGGATACCAGCAAATGGTAGGATCAGAAAAGGCTTCACTTCACACCTGAGGTGGCACCTGGCATGAGTTTTGAAGGAAATCAGAGATTTTAAGAGACTGAGGTGAGGAGGAAGTACATTCCAGGCATGGGAGTTCAGCATCCAGTCACTGCCTGCCCAAGTTCTAACTCAAGGCAAAAATACATGAGCCTACCTAGCAGTCAAGTTCTGAAAGCATAAGCAATCAACTAATTAAGAAGTCACTAAGAAACTATTAAAAATATCTGTATTAAGTCAGCCAATTGAGAGAAAGTGCTGTGCTCCATGAACAAAGCAGAATTGAAACAGGTCAAAGGAAATGCAGGATGCACAAATTTAGTGTATCCACCCCAAATGTTCAACAGACTATTTGTGTCCACCTGTGTGGTACAGCATTCCAAGCTTGTATTGGTCTGATCAGCCACAGTTGGACACATTGAAACTCAACTCTAGCATAGCGATGTCATTTTGGTCCTCTATGAGAGTGAAGGAGACCGATCACGTGCTAGGCACTGAGTCAAGCATTGAGACTACAAAGAAGGCAAAAAAAAAGTTAATCATACATTATAGCCTACTTACCCATAGCATGTCTTCTCATTGTCCTTCGGGTCACTCGCCATTTTGATTACTCTGGGATTTTGGTGTCTCACTATGAGCAATTGTATAGTGTCACCAGGAAAAAGGTGTATTAAAAAAGGATGTTGACAGTTTGAAACCATCGTGTAGTTGCCCAAAGATAACTCTGTCTACCCTCCTCCTACTTAAAGCTGGGGGGAATGTTATTGACAATCTGTACTGTCTATCCAAGAAAGAAAGAGTTTTTGTCACTTCAATGATCCATGTTGATGTGAGCTATTTTAAAAACATTTTTATTTAAAGTTTTCGGTTCCAAATTCTATCCCTCCTTCTTTCCCTTCCTTTTTCCTTCCTTGAGTTGGTAAGCAATCAGATATAGGTTATACGTGCGCAATTGTGTAGAACATTTCCATATTAGTCATTTTGCATAAGAAACCTCAAATAAAAGAAAAAAGTGAAAGAAAAAAGTGAAAAATAACATGATTTAGTCTGTATTCAATCACCATCAGTTTTCTTTTTCTGGAGGTGAATAATATGCTTCATGATGAGTCCTTTGGGGTCGTCTTGGATCATTGTCTTGCTGAGAACAGCTAAGTCATTCACAGTTCTTCGTCGAACAACATTGCTGTTACTGTGTACAGTGTTCTCTGGTTCTGTTCACTTCATTATGCATCCATTCCTGTAAGTCTTTTCAGGGGTTTCTGAAATCACCCGGCTCCTAATTTTTTATAGCACTACAATGTCCCATTATAATCATATAGCACAGCTTATTTAATCATTCCCCAATTATTGGGCATCCCTCGGATTTCTAATTCTTAGCCACCACTAAAAAAAGCTGCTATAAATATTTTTGTACAAAGAGGTCCATCCCCCTCTCCTTTTTGGGGATGTCTTTGGATTATAGATCTAGCAGTGGTATTGTTGGATCAAAGGGTATGCACAATTTTATAGTTTTGTTTGTACAAACACTTTAACTTTAGATAATCAAAATTATCTATTTTAAATTGTGTAATGCTCTCCAAATCTTCTTCAGTCCTAAATTCTTCTCTTATCCATTAATCTGACAAATAAACAATTCCATGCTCTCTTAATTTGTTTACAATGTCATCCTTCATGTGGAAATCGTGTACCCATTTTGACCATTTTTTGGCATATGGGTGAAATGTTGGTCTATCCCTAGTTTCTGCTATACTGTTTTCCAGTTTTCCTAGAAGTTTTTGTCAAATAATAAATTTTTGTTACAAAAGCTTGTGTCTTCGGGTTTATCGTATACTAAATTACTATGGTCATTTACTACAACATAATTTGTACCTAATCAATTCCACTGATCAATCACTCTGTTTCTTAGCAAGTACCAGATTGTTTTGATAATTACCACTTTACAATACAGTTTGGTATTGGGTGTGGCTAGATCACCTTCTTTTGTATTTTGTTTTCATTGATTCCCTTGATATCCTAGAGCTTTTGTTCTTCCAGATGAATTTTGTTATTATTTTTTTCTAGCTCTATAAAATATTTTTTGATAGTTTGCTTGGTACGGCACCAAATAAATAAATTTAGGCAGAATTGCAATTTCTATTATATTGGCTCAGCCTACCCATGAGCAATTAATATTTTTCCAATAGTTTAGTCTGACTCTATTTGTGTGAAAAGGATTTTACAGTTGTGTTCATATAGTTCCTGGGTTTGTTTTGGCAGGTAGATTCCCAGCTACTTTATATTGTCTATAGTTATTTTAAATGGAGTTTCTCTTTCTAACTCTTGCTGCTGGACTTTGTTTATAATATATACAAATGCTGATGATTTATGTGGGTTTGTTTTATAAACTGCTACTTCACTAAACTTGCTAATAATTTCAAGTAGTTTTTAGTTAATTCTCTAAGTCCTAGAGTCTAGGATTTTTAAAGTATAACATCATATCATTTGCAAAGAGTGATAGTTTTGTTTCCTCGTTGCCTATTCTAATTTCTTTAATTTATTTTTCTTCTATTATTGCTTTAGCTAACATTTATAGTACAATATTAAATAATAAAGGCTGTAATGGGCTTTCTTGCTTTACCCCAATTGTATTGGGAAGGCTGCTAGCTTATCCTCATTGCAGATAATGTTTGCTGGTGGTTTTAGGTAAATATTACTTATAATTTTAAGTTAAACTTAATTTATTCTTATGCTCTCGAGTGTTTTTTATTATTTTATTTTTTATTATTTAATATATTTAGTTTTCAGTGTTGATTTTCACAGGAGTTTGAATTACAAATTTTCTCCCCATTTCTACTCTCCCCCCCCCCCCACTACAAGATGGTGTATATTCTGGTTGTTCTGTTCCCCAGTCAGCCCTCCCTTCTGTCACCCCACTCCCTTCCCATCCCTTTTTTCCTTTCTTTCTTGTAGGGTAAGATAAATTTCTATGCCCCATTGCCTGTGTATTTTCTAGTTGCATGCAAAAACTTTTTTGTTTTTGTTTTTGAACATCTATTTTTTAAAACTTTGAGTTCCAAATTCTCTCCCCTCTTCCCTTGCCACCCACCCTCCCTAAGAAGTCAAGCAATTCAACATGGGCCACATGCGTATCATGTATAACCCTTCCACAATACTCTTATTGTGAAAGACTAACTATATTTTGCTTCTTC
>CM053624.1:5376881-5394047 GCA_028646595.1 Phalanger gymnotis | reverse complement strand
CTTCTTTGTCACCAAAGAAAGATTCCAAAGTCTGAGATTGAATCTGGGTGCACCCTCACTGCCTGGCCATGTTCCCAGCCAACTTACTTGACCCTTGAGTTTTTCAGCCGGGTATGACTGCTTGTAGACTAAAGAGTTCTATGTTACAAGCTTGGGAGGATGCACTGCCACACCAGCACTCCTCCTTTCCCAAGAACCCCCAACCTGGACTTGACTTAGATCTTCAGCAGGCTCTGCCCTCCTGCTCTGATCTACCACTTAATTCCTCCCACCAGGTGGGCCAGGAGCAGGAAGCAACTGCAGCTGTAGTTCTGTAGCTGCCCCAGTTCCGCTGCCCCCAGGGTGGTGGCTGAACCCTGAACTCCTTTTTACACTCTGTCCCCAGCAGCTTTTCCCACTAACCGTCTCTGTTGTCTTTGGTGTTTGTGGGTTGAGAAGTCTGGTAACTGCTGTAGCTCACTGATTCAGGGTGCTAGGTCATGCTCTGCCAGGCTCCTGCTCTGGGTGGTCTGTGCTGCCCACTCTGGGCTCTCCTCTGCTCTACTCTGCTCCCAGCTCTGTGTGGGATAGACCTTACCCAGAGACCATCCAGCCTGTCCTGGGCTAGAGCCCTGCTTCACTCTGCTATTTTGTGCGTCCTGCAGCTCTAGAATTGGTTCAGAGCCATTTTTTATAGGTTTTTGGAGGGACTTATAGGGGAGTTCACGTCAGTCCCTGCTTTCCAGCCGCCATCTTGGCTCCACCCCCAGAGGGTGATATTTTAATAAAAAACAACTTAGATTATGGATACAAATCAGGAGGAGAAAGGCAACATTAAAAATGCATAGTATAAAATTGAAATTTAAGTGTGAAGTTTTTATAGCAGTCTGTCAAAGGCGTGACAATTACAATAGCTATTTTTAAAATTTTAATGAGGCACAATCAGGGCTGAAGGAGCATGGAGATCATGCATTTCTGAGAGTCCCCTTTGGAGTAAAACACACCCATTAGCACTCCCTCAAGATAATGCCCCATTTGTAAAACACACCATCTATTTTTAATTAAATTAGTGGGTATCATTTATTACTGGTAATACACTTATTAATCTTTAATCTTTAATTTAAAATGACTTGTCTGAATAAGCCATGGCTTTGCAGGATCTGGTTGATGCCTGTTCTGAGGTCTTTGCTTCTTGTCCATAAATATGTCTGGACCCCACTTGGATAGAGGCAGTGCACATTTTCATACGGCCCTCCCAAAGATGTATGTATGTGCATATATAAATACCTGTATACACACATATACATATATGTATGTATACACAATATGCCTATATATGTGTAGATAGCATCAAGACTAGTTGTAACCATGGCTGAAAGTAAGAAGAATTTTTCTTTCCCTATTCCAACTTTCTTTTGCTTTTTTTGTTTGGAGGCCAAAGGTTGATGGCTTCATTAGCTCATAGGATCATGGATTTAAAGCTGGATGAGATGTTGCAGGATATCTAGTTTATCTCATGACTTTTAAGAGGAGGAAACTGAGTTATATGTCTTGCCCAAAGCCAGGTGTACAGGAGAGCTCCTATCTGACCCCATGTCTTCTGGCTTCCTGTTGGTCACTGCTTACATAACATCACCCAATTCTAGAGCATTTGGCCAGGGCAAATGCCCTTTGGCTTGTCATCTTTATCAGATGGTGTCATGAGCAGAGGCCAGAGGAAGTTGTTAGGTAATTAGTTAACTAGTACTTCCTGTCTGTATACTATTGGTATACCTTCCAAACCTTACCTCACACCTGGACTATGGCAGGAGCCTGCTGGGTGATCTGCCTGCCTAAATGAAGTCTGTCCCACCTCTAATCCATGTTCTATTCAGCTACTAGAGTGCAGGGAAATACAAAATGCTCTGCTTGGCACTCAAAACCCCCTCTTACCTTTCTAGTCTTTTCACACCTTACTATCCTCCATGCTCTGTTAGATCAGTGACACTGGCCTCCAGTCGATTCCATGAACAAGACATTCCATCTCTGTCCTCAGGTGTTTTCTTTGTTCCCCATTCCTGGAATGCTCCCTCTTCTGATTCAGCCCTAAGCCTGACTGGCTTCCTTTAATTGGCAATGAAATTCCACAAGCTTCCCCAACTTCTCTTCATTCCACTCTGTTCCTTTCTGAATTTTCTTCTTTTTATCCTATAAAAAACCTGTTCATGCCTGCTTTGCACTATTTGTTTGCCTGTTATCTAGCCCATTATTGTAAGCTTCTGGAGGGCGGAGACTGACTTTTCACCTTTTTTTGTATCTCCAATGCCTGGCACATAGTAGGGTGCTTAATGAATGTTTATTCACTGGTCCCCAACTCCTTCTCCCTAAAAATAGAAACCTTCCTGTTATTAAAGAACTTAATTATGTCTTATCTTGGTTTCATTCAGGTTAGAATTTTAGAAAAAAATATCTCATGGTGGCTTGCAGGACATTTTGTGGAATCCTACTAAGCATGAATTTGCCTCTTGGTCTTTGTCCACAAGGTTGGTATTCTTATTCCTCAGGCCATTGGTATGCGGAAGGAAGCTTTTTCACTTCTTAGAGTCCATGATTTTTTCAATGACCTAAATGAAGGAATGTGGCTTAAATAAAGAATGAACAAAACCAAAATACTCTGTTGCATAGGATTATAGACTTATTGAGAGAAATCCCTGAGTCCATTTAATCCAACCCCTTGGCTTTGCTGAGGAAACTGAGAAAGGTCAGATGAGTTGACCAAGGTCACAAAGCTTGTACAGGGAAGGGTGGGAATTCAAAGGAAGGCTTGGAGCCAGAGATCTTTCCAGCACTCTATGAGACCACTTCTGGTCTCCAGTCTTCGTGTCTCAGTTCTAGCCAGAACCCTCGCTGTCTATGCAGCTTCTACAGGAGGGACCCTAGCTGTCCCTCACCAGCCTCACACCTGGCCTTCCACTGAGCCTCAAGACAGGCAGGAAACTCCAGGCAAAATGTGATCTCATTTTCATGCAAATATCATAGGAATGTGAAAAAAGGAGTGAATAACAATCCAGGGCACAAATGGATTGCTATCCATTTTCCATGATATGTTTTTGATGGTGGATTAAATCTGAGTCTCAAATCTTTTCAATTTCATTTTGAGAGAGAAAAGCCCTGTTTAATTATCAGGAAACAAAGGCATCTTTAGAAGATAATCATTACAGTGATTTGCATTTGCTGTATTTAACACAGCTCCTTAATAGGTTGCTAAATATTCATATTCTTCAAGGAGAAATTGTGAATTTGCAAATTGCTATTGTTTTATGAATATATGAATGACTCAGAACTGGGATGAGGCATCCTCCTTCCTCTTAAGTTTCAACTTCTCCTAGATTCAGGCTCAGGAAGATGCATGCGGAAGCAGGTGTTTGCTGACCTTTTCCATCTCTACCGCTCCGGCCTTCAATAATTCAGGGCAGGCGGCCAGGCCGAGGGCAAATGTCCTGCAGAATGACTGGACCTTTAGCCTACAGGCAGAAGAGAACATAGATGGCAACTTGTCCAAGCAGAAACTGAGGGTCAGAAGGAAGTGAAAAGACTTAGATATGGTATCACAGCTAATAAGCGGCCGAGCTGAAATTAAGACTCGGGGGTGCCTCTTAAGTAGAAGTTTTGTTTTTGTATAGTGATGACCAAGGTCATATTCATTCACTCAACAAGAAATTTTAAATCTCCTACTATGTGCCAGGCAATTTAAGAGGCATTGGGGATAAAAAGACAAAAAATGAGGGTAGTCCCTACCTGGTATTTTCAGATAATAATACCCAAGTTCCTAGGTGCAGTCATTCCAGCTGTCTCCATCTGGCTTTTTCAGAATATTATGGGATTTAATGCATCAGTTAATAGAAAGAAGTCAGATTTTCATGGCTAGTCACTTAACCTTCCTATCTGTAAACTGAAGGGGTCAAACCCAGATCTCACCACCAGGACCCTTTAAAATGCCCCTTGGAGACTGCAGCTTTATCTGATACCTGCCACTATCCCTATGACTACCAATCTCCCACTACCTCTTGAGGCAGCTATGTTGTGCAGTGGATAGAGCATGGGGCCTGGGGCCAGCAGGACTTGAGTTCAAATTCTGCTTCAGAAACTTACTTCCTATGTGATCCTGGACAAGTTCTAGGCCAAAAAATAAAACAAACAAAACAAAACCAAAAAAAAAAACCCTCTATTTGCCTCAGTCTCCTCCACCTGTAAAATGGGGATAATAATAACGCCTGTCTTGCAGAGTTGTCATAAGGCTCAAGTGAAAAAACACTTGTGAAGCACTTTTTACATAATAGGTATTATGTAAATGCCATTATTTACCATTATTGCTATTATTTCTTCCTATGCCTGTATTAATCCATGTCCAGCCATGTAGTAGCACACTGTCTCCAAACCCTTCTCCCATCCTCTCGTTCCTGGCCTCCTTGTCACTATCTTATCCATGTCCTACTCCAACCTTGCCTCCATCCCCTCCATTGTGCACTCTGAATTCCTTTCCCATGTTGCGTGATCCTCCTTTGATTACTGTTAGGACTCTTTCTCACTCCCTTCTCAACTACAAGCTCTCAGCAAGTCCTCGTTTTCCCCTGATGGCCATTCTTTCTTACATTGGCTGTACATTTTCTCACCTCCTCTATGCACTCATCATAGATGGGGAGTTGGAAGACTCCTTTCTATTCACAACCATTGGCAGGCTTCCACTTTATCATTGTCACTCACCAATCTCTTTTCCTTTAAAATCCACTCACCCAAAATTTCCTCACCCAACTGCCAACTGGGTAGTGCAGTCTAAATTCTTGGTGTCCACTTACAACTAGGGAGCAGCAAGACATTAATTTATTCCTCCCAAATGGATTTTCCATCTCACTTCCTATAGAAGCTATTCCAAAACTTCTCTTTCCTTTTCACTCCTCCCACACCTTCTGCTTCCCTCCACCTCTTCCAGATGAACACTTCGACTTTTACTTTGCCAAGAAATCGAGCCTCTTTGATGTGAGTTCCTTATCCTCCCTTTCCCTTCATCTCAACTCTTGCCCCCTGTCATTCTTCATTCTTGGTTCCTTTCCCCCAGTCTTTGACAATGAGATGGACCTTCTCTTTGCCAAAGCTATATCCTCTGCTTATGCACTTAATCTCATCTTCTCCCATCTTCTTCACCCTTGCTCACATCCTTCCCCCTCTCCTACAATCTTCAACCTGTCTCTATCTATTGGATCTTTCCCTATTTCTTTCAAACATGCCTCTCCCCCATCCTTAAAAGCACAACAAAACAAAGATCCCTTCATCAGACACTACCATCCCCTCAAGCAGCAATCTTCAAATTCTCTTTTCTTACTCAAACGCTCTTGGAAAAAAGCCATGTACACTCGCTGCCTTCACTTCTTTTCCTCTCATTTATCCATTCTTTAGCACTTCATAATATGGCTTCTGACCTCACTACTCATCTGCAACTGTTCTCTCCAAGTTCTGAACATCTCTTAATTGCCAAATACAATGTCTTTTTCTCAATTCTCATCCTGTTGTTATTTTTCTAATGGATGTTTCCTGAATTTTACACTGTCAAACACCATAGATACTCTTTCTAAACACTCTCTCCTATCTCTTACCTGGCCAACCAGCCCTTTGCCATCTTCTTTGCTGCCTCGTCAGCCATAACACAACTCTATGATCAAGTATACACTTCTCTGTCTAGCTTGTAAAGCCCTTCGCATCCTGGCCCCAACACATCTTTTCTGCTCCACTGCATATTAGTCCCTCTTCTCACACTCTAAGAGCTGCCAGGCAATTTAGACTTTGACCAGTTCCTAACAAGTTACATTCCATCTTCTGTCTCTGGGCTACTCCTTGTACCTGATATATCCTCCCTCTTTACTTCTACCTAAAGGTCCCTTGCTATGTTCAACATATAGTTGAGGTACCACCTTCTGCATGAAACCTCTCTGGATTCACCTTCCTCAACTCTTCCTGCTCCAGTAAACCCCTACTTTACTTTCTTCATATATATTCTCTTCATATTTAATCTGCATATCATTACGTATGTACTTCCCTCCCCTATTAGGAGGGAAGCTCTTTGGGAGGCAGCATTGTTTCATTGTTTTTCATTTATTTCAGTTGTATATGACTCTTCTTGTCCCAATTTAAGGTTTTCTTGACAAAAAAATGCTGGAGTGGTCTGCCATTTTCTTTTCCAGCTTCTTTTACAGATGAGAAACTGAGGCAAACAGGATTAAGTAACTTGCAGGGTCATACAGCTAGTAAGTGTCCGAGGCTGGATTTGAACTCATGAGGGTAAGTCTTCCTGATTCCAAGCCCACTGTTCTATCCACTGTGTCACCTGATTGCCCAGAGCGTTGCATAGTAGGTACTTAATTAATGATAATTTATTGATTGATGGATTATAGGATCATAGCTGTAGAGCTGGAAGTGAACTTAGAGTTAATCAACCAACCAACCAACCAATCAATGAATAAACATTTATTGAATGCCTACTATTTTCTTGGCAGTGGGGGTATGAAAGCAATTACTAATAATGATAATAATAATAACAGCCTTTTTTGTTTCCCTAGGACTTAGCACATTGCCTGGCACATAGTAGGCATTTAATAAATGCTTGATGATTCTAAAGTCTCCTCCTCACCTCCTTAGGCATGAACTTATGCTATAGATTCTGCCATTTATCTTGAGATCTGGTTGCTTCAGCCACTCACAAAATAGCTTTGTTGCAGAAGAAAGACAGTACAGTCTAGGAATACTCCAAAGACAATTCAATGCATGCATTAAAAACCCTACTGTCTTCAAGGCACAATGCCCTTTACTCTAAATGAGTGACATGATTTCCTCAAGGCCTTGCCTGGATAATTCTGCTTCAAATAAAGCAATAGCATAGAATCAGAGAGGATGCCTAAAGAGTGATAACTAACACTGCAAGTTGGAGACAGAAGAACTATAACAAGCACACAGAAGAACTAGAAAGTTCCAGCAGCCTGAGATCTTGGAGCAATAGGCTATCAGCCTGCCCAGGGCTTTATTGTTGTAGCCAGCATTTTCAATACTATAGTAAATATTAGTGGGATAAAAGGGGGCTTTCGTAATATTCTCTAAACCTAACAAAAAGATTCTGGTGTATCTCTATTGAATATAATGCTAGATTTTGGGTATGTATGTATGCATATGTATATATATATATATATGTATATATTATATATATATATATATATTTATATACTTAATTTGTTTATCATATTAAAAGGAGCATCTTCCAGACTCATGTTTTAAACTTTTTTAACATACATGAGAGTTCGAATTTTGTTAAAGGCTATTGACATAAACATGAGTTTTTGTTTCCAATGTGTTAATTATGCAAAGTATTTTCATGACATTGAATCATCTTTGAACCCATGGTATATATGCAATGTAAACAGAATATCACTTTTTAATAAAATTTCATTTAAAACTTTTACATTAATATTTCTTTGTGATACCGATGTATCTCTTGTTCTCTTGTTCTGCTTTTTTTTCTTTATTTTTCCTCCTTGGATTGCTTATCAGGCACTGTTTATCTCATAGAAGGAGGTGTGTTGAATGGCAGCTTTAAAAAAGAAAAGGATTCCTTTTGTTCTTAGAGATCATTGGATCAATGGAGATCATCCCTCAACCACATCCTTCTAGATTTAATCTCTTTTTAAATCAACCCTCCCCCTCGCTTAGCAAAACACCCAGTATGGTGACAATGTAGGACAATGTACAAAATTGAGCCTCTTATTTCTATGTTACTGATTGCAAAATGTGCAACATGTCCATTAGTTGTTATTTAAATGTGCAATAGAATCTATTTACAAATATGTCTGGACCATGGGTTTTTTTTCCTTTTGTTTTGGTGTTTCATTTATTGTTAATGTTTCTTTCTGAGCGAGATTTTTAAGATCTTTATTTTCCATTTTGCTAATTTGATTATTTTATATCTTTTGTAGAGGAAAAATTGCATTGGATGATATGCTGAAAGCTGGAAGTGTCTTTTGACGTTGTTAAGTCCAACTTTCACATTTTACCTATGAGGAAAATGAGACCCCTGAGAAATCAAGTGACTTGCCCAGGATCGTTACTAGCAATTATCTGAGACAGGATTCAAACTCAGATCTTCCCCATACCAAGTTAAGTAAAATTAATAGTGAAATGAGGATAATCATTCCCAATTTACAGAGGCACAGCTTGTAGGAATGCAGAGGTCATATAGTCCCACTGTACTCTGTCCCTAGGCAGCTAGGTTGTGATGCAGTGGATAAAGTTTAGGGCCTTGAGTCAAGGAGACTCATCTTCCATAATGCAAACCCAGCCTCAGACACTTGTTAGCTATATGACTCTGGGCAAGTCATTTAACCCTGTTGCCTCTGTTTCCTCATCTGTAAAATGAGCTGGAAAATGAACCATTTCATTACCTTTGCCAACAAAACTCCAAAATGGGTCACAAGGAGCTGAACAGGACTAATCCACTAAACAGCATTTTGACCTGATTGGATGGCATCTACCATCTTATTTTCAGTTCTAGACACTCTGTTTTAGGAAAGCTACTAAGGAATGAGTCCAGAGGAGGAGGATAAGGATGGTAAAGTCCCTTGAGTTCTTGCCATATGAGAACCAGCTAACAGAATGGCGATGTTCAAGATGGTCTCTTTAGTGACAGACACAAGAAGAAGTCCTCACCAAGGAGCAGATCTGAATATGTTAGATCCAGGACATTAAAGGTCACCAAAGCTCTTTTCTTTTTTTTTGTTCTTTCACTTCCTTCCTTTCAATTCGATTACAATCAATTGATCTCACTTAGATACTTGTTATGTACTCAGCCCTGTGCTTGCCAGGTCCTGGGGAGACTGACACAAAATCCAACTGTCCCAGGCTTCTGGAAGTCTGTTCTGCCAGAGAAAGACCAAGGTATAATAAGAAAATCAATAAAAAACAAAACGAGATAAGGTGTGAGAAAGTACTAATAATGGGAGGGAACAAGGAAAGCTGCCTGACCTGGTGACATATGAATAGATCAGATTAGAAAGAAAGAGGGTTCTGGGAGTCCAGAAGGAAGTGCATTTCAGGAATAGGGGTAAGGGTGGGGGCAAGAGAAGGAACGTTGTGTATGGGGAACACCTAGGCTTCCAAGCAGGCTGGGACATAGAACCTGAAGGGGAAAAGTAGGATGTAGGATGGAAAGGCTATGATGGAGCCAGACCAGAGCAGGTCTTAAAAATGAGCTTCTCCCTTTCTATTCTTTATTCTTTACCCCTCTTTTCTTTCCTCTTCCTGGTACCTTTTTCTTTTCTTCTTTCTCTTTTTCCTTGTCTCTCTTAGTCTTCTTCCTCCTCATCCTCCTCCTGGTCCTTTCCCCTCAAGCAGGGAGTTCTCTATCCATCCAGTGGGCTCTGAGTTCTCCATGCCACTTTTCCAACTTCCATTTCCCCGGCAAAGCTCCCAGTCACGGCTGGTATTCCTCCATGAGAAGAAGAGTGCTTTGGACATCTTGTCACCCTGCCTCCTTAATTGGCCACAGGGGTTGCTACTGAGTAACAAGCACTCCTTCACTCTCTGGGGACCTGGGGCCATCTCAGAAGGATTGCTATGGTTGGTTGATTGTGGGAGAGGGGTACATGTGGAGATCTAGATAGAGATCATTATGGGTACAGATGACACAGATGTAGAAATAGATCATAATAGAGGGTAAAGATTTTTTTGATGAGTATAGACAGAGCTGCTGGCATAGAGAAGTATAGATGCGAATATGTATCTATAATACAGATATGAACATAGAAATAGAGATAGGTGTACATAGGTAACTATTGATATAAATATATACATAAAAGTAGAAAAATATAATCAGAGATATATCTATATATTCCACTCTATACATACATGATGGAAAAATAGAGACAGAGATAAATATGGGTAATCAGTATCACTCAGTCCACAGAGACTGGCACTAGGCCTCACGAGGGCTTGTGGGACAAACCATCTTCCTGTGCCCAGGTCCACAACATGGTCATGACCGTCCCAATTCATAGCAAATCAGCAAGTGGTCCATTGAAATAAGTCTAGACAAAAATTGATGACCTTTAACCTCTCCATCCCTTGATGTTGTCATTGGACCCCAATGTTATTCTCTTCCTTACTGGTTAGCACAGTCTCAGCCCTTTCTCTTCTTCCAATCCCTTTGAAGCTGAACCCTGGCTGCTGCTAAGCCCTCCCCCACTTCCAAGCCTCTGCTCTCTACTTCCCATCCCCCTCATCTCCTCCCCTTACTAAGGTTCCCCACCTTATAAGCCTGTCCCTTTCACTGTACCCTCTACTACAACCCCAAATCAGCACAGTTGTTTTCATCTTATATTTCATTATCTTTAACTCATTCCATTTTCTGACCCTCATGGAGACACGACTTTCTCCCAGTGCCACTGCACCATTTGCCACCCTTCCTAGCATTGGTTGCACTTTCCCTCATATCGCCCACCCCACTAACTTGTCATGGAGGGAAAGCTGGACTAGTCTTTTATCCCTGTAACCACTTCTCAACTTTCCCTCTCTGGCTGTCGCCGAGCAACTTCTTCTGCTTTGAGGTTCATTTAATCCAACTCTATCACATAATCAGGGTTCTGATAGCTATTGTCTACTGAACTCCAGGGCATTCTCCTTCCTTTGCCAAGGAGTTTAGTGCCTGGCTCACAGTCATCCTTGCCATCCCCCCCCCCCAACTTGTCTCATTCATTCTCTGATATACACTAACTTTCCATATCCTTAATCTGCTCAACTACCACGACCTACTCCTGCATCTCACCTTGGCTACATACAGGGATGGTTCTAACCTTGATCTTCCCATCACTGCATCACAAGATCTCTGAGTTCCCTGATATCATGCTCTTGTATATTCCACCTCCTCTCTGCCTCATTAATTCTATATATATTCTGCATCCTCACTCGGACATGTGTCCAATTCTCCCATCTCTCAGGACTGTCCCATGCCATCACCCCTGTACTGACTCTGCTGTTTACCCCTTCCTCTCACAACCCCTTGGTGAAACATTTAGATCCCAAAATACCTTGTGTCTGAATCCTTCATTTCCTTGACCCATTCATTGCCAATCACACCTTACCAAACGAAGACCCTGGAATACTTAGGAGGCAGCTGGTTGGATAGCACCATGGATAGACAACTGAACTTGGAGTCAGGAAGTCCTGAGTTCAAATGTGACCTTAGACAATCACTAGATGTGTGACCTGGGATCTAGATGAGGGGGATGGGAGGTAGAGATATCAAAGTATCAGCATTTAGAAAATGGTGACTATTTACTAAGCACTGGAGAGATAAAGAAAAAACCAGATGCAGTCCCTGCCTGCAAGAGGCTTACCTTCACATGGAAAAGTCCCATCATACCAGATACATATAGAATTGCTGGATGAGAGCCAGTAGAATGTAAGATCCCTGAGGGCATGGACTGGTTTTGGTCTGTTTTTGTTTTTTCACTATGCCCAGGACTCAGCACAGCTCCTGACATACGGTAGAGTGCTTAATAAATGATTGCAGAATTGACCTAGAGGGACTGGCCCTACCTGTTGACAAGGGGGAGGCAGACCAGTAAAGGTCTCCTGGAGGAGGAGAGGCTGCTTGAACTGAGTTTCAAAGGCAACCAAGAATTCCAAGTATAGAAGGTTGGAAGGAAGAGCATTGTAGGCAGAGAGAAAAATGGAGAGACATGTAAGAAGCAGAAAACAAGCCAATATGGCTAGGTCGTAGACTGCATGGCAGGCACAAAAATGTGAGAATATTGGAAAGGTACTAAGTAAGGAGCTGGGTCCAGAAAAATTTGAGATGCAAAGCAAATGGCTGAATATTTGATCCTGGAGGTGATCTGGAGCCACTAGAATGTACTGGGACAGCTGGGTGGTGCAGGAGGTAGAGCACTGGGGCTGGAGTGGGGAAGACCTGAGTTCAGATCCAGCTTCTGATACTTCCTTACTGTTTGGCCCTGGGCAAGTCACTTAACCCTGTCTGACTCAGTTTTCTCATCTGTAAAATGAGCTGCAGAAGGAAATGGCAAACAGGAATATTTAACACCTTTGCCTTCTGCCATTTAGTTGACTCATATCACAGCAACCAGAGATGGAGGTAGGTAGGTAGGTGATAGGAATGGGTTATTGTCCCTATTTTACCAATGAGATCATGACTGTTCAGAGGAGTTCAGAAATTTCTCCAAGGTCATAGAGCAAATAAACAAAGACACTGGGACCATAACCATATTTCAGAAGTCTGTTTTCAAATGCACAAAATAAAATATATAGAATAAAAGGAAACCAAAACTATATTCAAATAGTTATCAAAATATGAAAGAAAGCAAGGTCATGAACCCCAGCTTAAGAGTCCCAATCTCCACCTTAATCTAGACGTATCGAAATGGTTATTAATGATGTAGATTTGGCTATGGCTATGGATACATACACAGAGAGCAATTCTAGATCTAGGTATGTATATAAGAGATGGAGGTGACAGCTCTAGATCTGAATTTGTGACTCTAGATTGCATACAAATTTTATATATGTATATATATGTACATACGTATATGTATATGGTATATATATGTAGAGAGAGAGACAGTGACAGAAAGACAGAGAGAGAGAAAGGGAGGGAGAGAGACAGAGAGAGAAAGACAGAGAGACAGAGACAGAGAGAGGGAGGGAGGGAAATGGGCTTATCAGAAAACCTTTTTCTTTTCCTATTCATTCACTGATGAATTTTCTCCAACTTTATTACTGGAATTTCCCCTGGAGGACAACACGGGAGAAGATGTTTTAGCTTTCGATTTTTGGAAAAGGGGAAGGGAGACCAGGGCAGAGACTCCATTTTTTAGTCAGGGTTATTTGTTAGTTGGTTTGTTTTCTTTCTGGCTCTGAACAAGCAAATGCTGAGTTTGTACTTTCATTGAGCGCAGCCCTGCCACAGTTCGGTAGGTGTATGAGGGAACATTCGGTTCATGCATAGCTTGCCAAAATGGGTGAGTGCTGGGTTAACAGCATTGAGGCCATGGGGCAAACACAAGTATTGCCTTTCTAAGAGGTCATGCAAACATTTGGCTGCTGGGATGGGAACAAATCCAGACGAGTCATTTTTCATGGCTAAGCTTGAGGTGCCACTGGAGCCAAAGCTTCTTTTTCATCCCTTGTGCATCTGACTTAAGTCAAAGGCAGAGCAATGCCTTCATCCCATAGAAAGCTAGTGCCATGGCTCCTCCACTTTCTCTGCCCACCATGCCTGGGCATCTCCGGCTGCCTGCTCCATGCTTGTATTCCATCTGCCTGCTGCCCAACTCAGTTGTGCTTCCCATCCTTGATTCCCAAGAATTTGGCTGGTGCAATACTTGGCTCTGTTTGCAGAAATGAATGCCACTGTTCCTTTACATAACCTTATCCCACTCTTTAAAGAAATCTACCTCAACTTGACTTCCCAGTCTGCATCTGCAAAGCCTTGGGCAAATGATGGGCCAAAGTCAGGGGAAGAGTCTCATGAAAGCAGGGCCCTCTTCACCCTCATTTGCTCCCCAGCTTTAGTGTTTCCCTTCTCTCAGAAGAGATCCTTCTAATGTCTCTACACCAGCAAACAAAACAGATGGGGTGGAGGAAAATGAATGATTAGCCTCCCTACCACTGAGTTCAAGATAATACCCTGAACCAGGTATGACATCCAGCCATTTCCAAGGGAATAACAAATGTCAGGACAGAGATGAGAATTTCTCAGATGTCTCTTGTCAGAGGCAAACACGAGAAAGGTTTTAACTCTTCCAGTTGTCTGCAAGTCCCCAAGGTTGTGTGCCTTGGCTACAGGCTGGAAATCGCCTCTTTTCTCAGGCTGGTGATGGCTGCTACTGGTCCCATGAATCCCTCAGGGCCCAGCTTTCTTACCTCAGGCCTAAAGATGCATTTATTTATTTATTTAAACAAAGTCTTGGCATGCATAGTCTGTAGTCTCTATTATGTAGAAAAATGTATACAGGCCACCTGAAAGGGCTGCTGTTTGTTGGCTTAGAAATGGAAATTTTGTCTTCAGTCAAGCACACTCTCACTGTCACCAGCTGAAGTTATCCCTAAGGGCTGGTGTTTTAACATGAAGCCCAGAGACAAAAACTCTAGCAAAGCAAAGAAAAGCACCTTCCCTCTCTCTGTGTCTATTACAAACATATACAAATAGATACACACACAAACACACACAACACAAACACACATGCACACACACAAAAATGAATAGTGGCTTTTCTTTTTGTTAGAAAGAGTGCCTTTTATCTGCAGAGGGGGCCTCCCTTTTCCTTTTTTGAGGGAAGGTCCTGCCATCCATCATAACCAAACGTAACCTTGGCAATATTAGGGAAACTAGATGGCTCCAATGTACTTGCCATTCTATAATTTGTTCCGATTTTTCCCTTGACTGCTGATCCATCCATTTCTCTTGTCATTGCGATACCAATTGCATTCTCCCACATCATAGCTCCCTGATCATCAGAAGAGGAAATTACTGTGTTAATTGAAATCATCTCTCTGTCTCACAAACAAGCTTGAGAGTTTTTCTGGAGAAAGGGAAAGAATGGGTGAAGGTGAACCTCTCGTTTCCCAAAGTAAGTGAAGCATGCCTTCCTCATGGGGAGCAGAAAACAAAATGGATAATGTAACACGACTGTGCTGTAAGACATAATGATCTGACTGATTTTAGGGGAAAAAAAACTAAGGAAAGACTTGTGTGAAATAATGAAGAGTGAAGTAAGTAGAAACAAGAGAATGCTTTCTTTACACAGTAACAGTGATACCATTCTAAGAACAGCTTTGAATCACTAACCCATTTTGAGTATTATAAATATGCAAATCAGTTATGGAGGACTTACAAAGAAAGATGCTATCCACATGTAGAGAAAGAACTGATAAATCGAACTATTGTTGTATGGTTTCACACACACACACATACATTTATGTCTAATGGTAGCTTTTTCTAGGGCAAGTTGGGGAGGGTGGGAAAGAAAAACACAGTAGCGAACAAAAGAAAACTTGAAGCACAGAAAAGTAGGGAAGCTTTGAAAAAGATGTGGAGTATTTGTTACATGATTTTAAAAAAGTAAACATTATGAAATGGAAGTTCACATATTTTTTATTGAATCCTCTTTTTATGTTGTGCTGTGTACATAGAGGTGTTCTTTTTTGTCTTTTTTGTAACTAAGTCCAAAAATAATAATAAAAAAACAAAGCTAAGAAAACAAAGCAGATTCAGTTATCTGCTGCCATCATCAGAGAACCATAACCTGTAAGTCCTGGGGCAGGATGAGGAGATCCAGTCCTTAAAAGAGATAGCAAAAAAGCAAAATGAGAAGAACCAGGAGAATATTTTACATGGCAACAAGAAGATTGTATGATTGACCAACTGTGAATGACTTAGCTCTTTTTGGCAATACAATGATCCAAGACAATTCTGAAGGACTTTCGAAAAATGCTCTCCACCTCCAGACAAGGAACTGATGGAATCTGAATGCCGACTGAAGCATACCTTTCTTTCTTTCTTTCTTTCTTTCTTTCTTTCTTTCTTTCTTTCTTTCTTTCTTTCTTTCTTCCTTTCTTTCTTTCTTTTGTCTCTCTGTCTTTCTGTCCTTCTTGTCTTCCTTTTTTCCTTCCTTCCTTCCTTCCTTCCTTCCTTCCTTCCTTCCTTTCTTTCTTTCTTTCTTGTCTGTGTTTTCTTTCAAAACAAGAACTAATATGGAAATGTGTTTTACACGAATGTACATATATAACCTGTATCAAATTGCTTGCCATCTCAGGGAGAAAGGAAGGAAAGAGAATGTGGAACTCAAAATTTAAAAACAATGTTAAAATTGTTATATGTTATTGGAAAAAATATTTTCAAAAAGGGATAGTAAAGAGAAGGAGGAAACAGCTGAGTCCCTGTGGACTAGATTAGTGCTACTTAAACTGTGGGTCATGACCCCAAATGGGGTTGAGTAACTGAATGTGGGAGTTATAAAAAATTTGGCAATAGTAAAATGCTTCTGAAGGCTTAATGACCCATCAATATCAAATTTCTACCAAGATTTCTTTCTTTTTTTTTGTTCCATTGCATTTTTATTTACTCAGGTGTGTTGCTGGCTGGGAGTTTGACATCTGCTTTAGGGGAATTGGGGTTTATTACCGTTTTTTGAATTTTATTTCATTTTATTTTTTATGGAGAAGAACTGTGATTGATGAAAGGAATCATGCAAAAGAAGAAAAAGGACCAAAAAAAACTGACCCAAAAACAAAAACAAAAGAGAGAAAAAGAAATAAAAAGGAGAAAAAAATGCTAGCATGAAGTGTGCCTCAATCTGCAATCATACTTCATAGTACTTTCTCTGGATGTAGACAGCATTCTCCATCGTGAGTACTTTGGAGCTGTCTTTGTAGCTTGTGTTGCTGAGAAGAGCAAAGTCTGTCAGGGTTGGTCCTCACAGAATTCATATATCTGTAGTTGTGTATAATGTTTTCCTGGCTCTGCTCTGCTCACTCTGCATTATGTCATGTAGGTTTTTCCAGGTTGTTATAAAGTCTGTATCATCCCCATTTCTTATAGCACAATAGTATTCCATTACCTTCATATACCACAACTTGTTCAGGCATTCCCCAATTGATGGGCATCTCTTTGATTTCCAATTCTTAGCTACCACAAAAAGAGCTGCTATAAATATTTTTGTACATGTGGGTCCTTTTCTCGCTTGTGTGATTTCTTTGGGATACAACCCTAGAAGTGGTATTGCTGGGTCAAAGGGTATGAACATTTTTATAGCCCTTTGGGCATAGTTCAAAATTGCTCTCCAAAATGACTGAATCAGCTCACAACTCCACCAGCAATGTAACAATGTTCCAATTTTCCTACATCCTTTCCAGCATTTATCATTTTCCTGTTTTGTTATTTTAGCCAATCTGACAGGAGAGAGATGGTATCTAAGAGTTGTTTTGATTTGCATTTCTCTAATCAGTAGTGATTTCGAGCATTTTTTCATATGTCTACAGATATCTTTAATTTCTTCCTCTGAAAACTGCCTGTTCATATCCTTTGACCATTTTGCAATTGGGGAATGACTTGTATTCCTATATATTTGGCTCAGTTCCCAGTATATTTTAGAAATG
>CM053624.1:5341407-5376381 GCA_028646595.1 Phalanger gymnotis | reverse complement strand
GGCTCTCTTTGTAGTAGCTAAGAATTGGAAATCAAAGGGATGCCCATCAATTGGGGAATGGCTGAACAAGCTTTGGTACATGAAGGTAATGGAATACTATTGTGCTATAAGAAATGGGGATGATACAGACTTCATAATAACCTGGAAGAACCTAAACGACATAATGCAGAGTGAGCGGAGCAGAGGCAGGAGAACATTATACACAACCACAGATATATGGATTCTGTGAGGACTAACCCTGACAGACTTTGCTCTTCTCAGCAACACAATATGCAGAGGCATCTCCAAGGGACTCACGATGAAGAGTGCTATCTACATCTAGTGAAGGAACTATGAAGTATGAAAGCAGATCGAGACACACTTCATGCTCTCCTTTTTCTCCCCCCCCCTTTTTTTCTCTCTTTTGTATTTGTTGTTGAGTTGTGTTTTTGGTTTTATTTTTGGTTCTGTTTCTTCTTTCTCATGATTCATTCCATTGGTCATAATTTGTCTTCACAACTTAACTAGTGTGTAAATTAATTCAATGCCAAGTTATACACGGAAGTTATATGGGATTCCACGCCATCTTGGGGAGGGAGGGAAGAAAATCTGGGACTCAAAATTATGTAGAATCGTGTGTTGCAAACTAAAAATTAAAAATAATTTTAAAAAAAAGAAGATTCTGTCAAGGCTCTTTTTTTCATTGTGGATTTCTGGTACCAATAACTCTTCCATTGTCTCTCCTGGATCTATTTTCCAGGTTAGTTGTTTTCCCAATCAGATATTTCACATCTTTTTCTATTTTTTCATTCTTTACATTTTGTTTTATTATTTCTTGGTGCCTCATTGCTTCATTAGCTTGCACTTGCTTCCATTCTAATTTTTAATGAGTTAGTATTTTTATTTGTTTTGGAGTCTCCTTTTCCAATTGGTTGATTTTGCCTCTCAGGGTGTCATTTTCTGTCTTTAGATTCTGAATCTCTGTAGCTATTTCACCAATCTTATTCTTTAGGGACTTGATTTCATCAGTGGATTTTTTTCCATTTTTTCCTTTAGCTCCCTAATTTGGTTTTTAAAATCCTCCTTTAGCTCTTCCAGCAATGCTTTTTGGTCTGGAGACCAGTTCACATTACCTTTTGAGTTATCAAATGTGGCCATAGTGTCATTGCTGTCCTCTTTCAAATCGGTATTTTGATCATGCCTGTCTCCATAAAAAGAATCAATGGTCCTCAGTTTTTTTTGTGTTTTTCTTCATGTCTGTTAGCCTTTTCCTGGCTTTACAACAAATTTCTGCCTTTGGGGCTCAGGGCTCTCTGTCACAGCTTTTTTATTCTGGGGATTGTGAGTCTATTTGGCCACTGAAGCCCTGCTTCTATCTCCTCTGTTCTAGTGTTCTTTTATTTTTCCGAGGAATTCTCTGGGTGAGGGGGGGAGGGGTTAGAGCCATTTACCTGGCCATTATGTCTCCCAGAAGTTCAAGGAGCCACGTTTCATACCTTTGGGCTGCAAGCCTCAGGAGTTGATGTTTCATGGCCAGTGGTGTCGTGCTGCCTCTCGTCGCTTCCACAGAGTGCCTTCCTGTGTTGGGAGGCCTGGGGATCTCTGATGGTTTTGGGTGCCCAGTTTTCTCCCAGCCTGTCTCCCACATGGGTTTCCTGGCCCGACTGCTTCTGCTTTGGTGTGGAGCAGCTCCGCATGCCGAGCGCTCTCCTAACCCACAGATTCATTCCTTCGGCCTTTCAGACTCTCCTGGCTGGGAAATTTGCCCCACTCAGACCGCTCGCAGTTTCTACCTCTCTCAAATCTGCTCAACTTCACTTTTTTATAAGAATCTGACAGAACTTGTGAGAGAGCTCTGGTAACACGCTGTTTTCATGTGGCCATCTTGGCTCCGCCCCCCCCAAATTTATTTCTTTATGTAGAAATAAACAAATGCATCCCTCTCATTAGTGTACAAATTTGCTTTCATCTTTAATAAATGGTAAAATTATATGTATACCAAAGAATTATTTTAAAATAAATTTCTTTGTGATTTATTATCAGCAAATGTTTGATGTGTATACCTATTTTATATAGCCATATGCCTGGGGGTCATGTAAAAATTTCTTGAGCAAAATGGGGTTGTGAATGGAAAAAGTTTAAGAATGCTTGAACTAGACAATGATTGGGATAGAATCTGAACCTCCATCCCTCGTTGCTTAGCTGGTCTATGTGACCAGTTAATGGTGTAGACGTTGGCAATAAGGTCATCGAATTGGTGCCATTATTGGTGCCATTACAGCAAAGTCTTCTCTTGGCCACAAGGCTCAGTGTTCACAAAGTCTGTCAATCTGAGATTAGTTGAACAATTTTTGCTGCATTTGGATGTTGGAAGAATACGAAAAGTGGGTGCCACTGGATTTTTAATCCTCATTGTTGAGGTTCTATAGGCTTCTTTTCCTTCCTCTGATCTCTCCTTTTCCTGTGCAAAGCTGCACAATGTTATAATTAGGCACAATGCCCCACTGGGGTTTCCTTGTAGCTTTGCAAGGAAGGGATCGGACCACATGTAACAGAGTTAAGAGAAAAGCTACAGGCTGATCTCAGACTATCCTAAATCTCTTGGAGAGAGACACTGTTGTCATTATTATCTCTACATCTTGGGTCTGGCCCAGGATGCTTTTTATTGCGTGGTACTGTGGTGATGTCATAGACCAGGAGTCAGGAAGGCATGAATTCAAATGCCATTTCTAATCCTTTTCCTTTCCTAGTCTAATAAATATTCATTACGTGCTAAAATAGATGATGATGATGATGATGATGACCATGAGGTGACAGATATAGTATGACAGTGTGATGCCAATCAGTAATTAAAGAGCTTTCTCACCCATTCAATAGGTGTCAGGTGCGGCTAGTTAAGGGAAGCTTGATTAGAGGTTTGTTTGTAGGCAGGCCTACACCTATACCTACACTTACTAGGCGCTAAGCCCCAGGCCTACACTCTTTACTTACTAAGTACTAAGCCCCAGGTCTACACTCTTTTGCTGATTGGGTGTGAAGCCCTCAGGCCCCCAAAAGAGTATATATACCCAGAAGGTAGCCATTATAAGGTCAGAATTCAGAATTCAGCCCAAGGAGGAGAAGTAAGAACTCTGAGTTGACAGAGCTTCAGAGAGAGTGCAGAGCGGAGAGGGGAAACCAGGGAGCTGCAGAGATGAAAGAACTGAGTGGGGAGAGAATGCAGGCAAGCAGACAGTTGGGATTCGTGAGTGTTTACAGGAAGGCCCCAGCAGTGGGGAAGGTTACAAGATGACTTGATTCCTTGCTGTAATACTCTGTTATAATTTCCTTGTTGTTACTTTGAGGTGGACTTACTGGCTTTGGAATACAATTACTGCTATGTTGGGTTGGAGTTATTGGTCTTGGGGTTTGATCCTCTGGTGTCTAAATAAATGTTATACTTCCTTTACCTTCTACCTAGAAAATTTTTTATACTTTGCAATTCCAAACTATACAGGCATGTTTGTCATGAATATTGCCTTATTGATAAATTTGGCAATGAGGATGGGATTGCAGGGTATAAGATTTCTATTTTGAGGCAGAGAGATTTCAGTGGAAGAGATGAATATCCTGGGGGGCAGGATTTATCTTATTCCTCCCTAGCGAAGGAATGGGTTAAAGAGCTGGACTCTATAGAAGCTGGGAACAAATGCTACAGAGGGGAGACCCTAGGGATTTGGAAAGATGTTTGTGAAAGATTAAAATTAAGCCAGGGAAGGAATTGGCAATAGCACTTTCTAGGTGAGGCTGGATATTGTTATCAGCCGATTGGCTGATATATGAAAGAATAAACAGATCATCAAGAGAAAGAAATGGGGATACTTCTATGCCACAGCAAGACGAGGAATCTTAGGCACCGGGAGAACAGGTTATTGCTCAGGAATCTACTGACTCAAGTGAGAATTTTGCTGTTAGTGTGGCTAGGAGAAACAGGAAGCCAAAGAGGTCAAAAGTGCATTTTAAATCAGCTGAGGTCAATTCTAACTGCCAGTTTTGCCCTTGCCATGGTGGCAGGAGAAGAGAGTGAGGAGAAAATGAAGCAATGTTAGTATCTGAGGTATGAAATGCTACTATGGTGCGTGATGCTCCTCACATAGAGAATGAGAGATTGTTAGATTCTCAGACAGAAGTGTATCCCGTACTGTGAAGGAAGCAGGAAACCAAAAATAGTAATTCAGTTGTGAGGGAAATTTTGGAGGATTTTTCACAGCAAGTGGTCACAGATATCTTGAGTAGGTTCACAAATGGTTAGAGAAGTGGACTTGGAGTCAAATAAGCTAGGTGGTGCAGTGAGTAGAGCTCAGAACTTGGAATCTGTCAGACTAGAGTTCAAATCCCACCTCAAATATTTACTACGTGAGCCTAGACAAGCCATATAACCTCTGTCTGTTTCCATCTCCTCATTTCAAAATGGAGCTAATAGCACCTATCTCCTGGGGTTGTTGTGAGCATCAATGGTGATCATATTTGTCAAGTGCTTTGCAAACCTTAAAGAAATATATGGATGCTGGCTATTATTTTCATTATTTTTAAAGTGCCTTAATGATTGTAGAGTGTTTTGTCTTCTTTGTCTCATTGGATCTTTCCAACCTCGAATATATATGTACATACTATTATTATTGTAATAATTATGGCTTCATGACCCTTAACCTCTTAGGGCAATGAGCAGCTTTCTCAGACTATTAGTGGCAGAGTAGTGTTGTTCCATTTTCGTAGAGGGAGTTCCCTCACTGGGAGTTCTCCAAATCAATGAGCTCCCAGTTCTGATTAAATAATAATATAATAGCTTGCATTTCTATAGGGCCTTGAATTTGTAAAGTGCTCCATAGATTACCCCATTTGATTCTCATAATGACCATGTGTTATTATTCTCATTTAAAAGGTTGGGAAACTGAGCCTGGGAGAGTAGAAGTGATTGACCCCATGGTCACTTAGCTAGTAAGTATGGGCAGTGGCATTTGAACTCAGCTCCCATCAGTCTTCTAGTTGATAGATGCGCCAACTAGTTTAGAGACCATAGTGGGTGCCAGGGATAGAAAATGAAAATGAGATACCACCAAGGAGTTTGCATTCTTGGGGTGGAGGGAAGGTTTTGCCCTATGATGAAACAGAGAAGGATATTCAGGATTACTTAACAAGGAAGACTGCAGGAACAGCAGCTGGGGGCAACAGGAAAGGCTTCCCTGTGGGAGACTGAATCTGAATGGATCCTTGAAGAAGATGAGGATTCATGACTAGGAGACCACAGGCTCATCATTTCTCTTCTCTGAGTCTCAGTTTCCAGACCTGTAGAATGGCAGTAATGACAAGAGCAGGCATTTCCAGACTGCTTTAAGGTATGCCAAGGGCTTTCCTATGTTATCTAAGATGATGCTCATAACTGCCCTGTGATGAAGGTGCTATAATCATGCCCATTTTAAAGATGAAGGAACTGAGACTGAGAAAGATCATATGATTTGTACAGGTCACACAGCTAGTATGTGTTTGGTGTAGAATGAGAACTCAGGTCTTCTTGACTCTAGATCCAGCCCTCTATCCTGAAACCCCAAATGGAACAATGTAGGCAGTGTAAAATACATATTTTGATGATCATTATTCCCTTTTAATATCACTTGTGACTCACATAACTGACCCTCAGCCTAGACATTCTGACAATGTATTCAGCTTCCAGAGATGACAGAAATGTAAGAGAAGTGGGAAATATAAAGAATGCTTTGGAAAAATTGTAATTATTTTTCCCTTGAAATTGCTTGAAGAAAACCGTAAAGCAGTTTGGCATAAATGAGGTATAGGTCAACATGTCATACCATATATCAAGATAAGATCAAAATGAGCTCATGATTTAGACATAAAGGGTGATGTCATAAGCAAATTAGGGAGCATGGAAAATGTATTTGTCAGATCTATGAAGAAGGGAATGTATGACCAAAAAATAGAGAGCATTGTAGAATACAAAATAGATAATTTTGATTACATTAAATTAAAAACTTTTTGCCTAAACAAAACCAATGTAGCCAAGATTAGAAAGAAAACAAGAAACTGGGAAAAAATTCAGGGCAAGTGTCTTTGATAAAGTCCTCATTTTTCAATATGTAGAGAATTGCATCAAATTTAAAAGAATTGATAAATGGTCAAAGGAAATGAATAGACAGTATTCAGAAGAAGTAAAGCTGTCTACAGTCATGTGAAAAAATACTCTAAATCATTATTATTAGAGAAATGCATGTTAAAATAATTCTGAGGTACCACCTCATACCTATGGGATTGGCTAACATGACAGCAAAGGAAAATGACAAATGTTGGAGGGGATGTGGAAAAATTTGGGACACTAGTGCTCTATTGTTGGAATTGTGAACTAGTCCAGCCATTCCAGAGATCAATTTGGAACTGTGCCCAAGGGCTATAAAACCGTGCAGACCTTTTGACCCAGTAACATCACCACTAAGTCTATATCCCAAAGAGATAAAAGGAAAAGGACCTATATGTACAAAAAACATAACAGCCCTTTTTGCGGTGGCAAAGGACTGAAAGCTGAAAAGGATGCCCATCAATGGATTGGGAAATGGTTGGGCAAGTTGTAGTATATGATTGTGATTGTTCTCTAAGAAATGATGAGCAGGATGGTTTCAGAAAAATATCGGAAGACTTACATGAACTGATGCAAAACGAAGTGAGCAGAACCAGGCAAACAGTATACAGAGTAACAGCAACATATGATGGTCAACTATGAATGACTTAGCTATTTTCATCAGTACAATGATCCAAGAGAACTCCAGAGGACCTATAACAAAAGTTCTATTCGCCAGAGAAAGAACCGATGAAGTCTGAATGCAGATTGATCATACTTTTAAAACTTTCCTTTTGGTCTGTGTTTTCTTTTGCAATATGGTTAATATGGCCATAAGTTTTTACAGGATTTCACATGTGTAATCAATATGAAATTGTTTGTCTTCTCAAGGAGAAGGGAGAGGAGGAAAATAGAGAGAAAATTTGAAGCTTAAAATAGAAAAAAATGTTATTTTTTACATGTAATTCAAAAAAATAAAATAAGAGAAAATAAAAACCTTCCTCTCTGGGAGAAAAAAAGGAAAGAAATAGAAAAAAGAATTTGAGACTGCAGAACCAGCTGGTCATTCATGCTCTGGGGGCCTCTCTTCAGCTGGAGCTCAGGGAAAGGCAACAAGTGCCTTTATCACCTACCCGAGGTCACCTTTTTCCATTTTCCATGGGGTTTCCTGATAGTATCTAGAATGCTGTTGTTGACTTTTTATGTTTAAAAAGTAATAATTTGGTGACCATCAGGCCTCCAGTATGGAAACAAATTGGCACCTCTCCAGTGGTGGAGGCACACATCATCGAAATGAGAGCTGGCAATGACCTATTAGGTCATCTCGTCCATTCCTCTGTCAGGCCAAGTCCTATTCCCTACAATATAATTTCTAGTTTATTCCCTCAGGCCATGACTGAAACATTCAGCCATGGCCCAAGGGAAGGAATCTTGTCCTTAAAAAAAAGTGATAGAGCTTGTCGGCTGTAGGTTTATTTGGTGGGAGAAGACAAGGGATGATATTTTAACAATAGACTTCACACTGTCTTATTTTTCTCTTTATGTTCCTTTCTGTGTGCCTCTCCCCCCATCCCCCTTCCCTTTGGTCTCCTGGCCCTCACCCCTGTCTTCCCATGGCTTCCCCCCTCATTAGCCCCCTGGTGCACTGCCATTGCCTGGTCTAATTGGTTGCCTACCAGGAGATGCCAAGCAGGGCTGCAGGACATTCCACCTGCCTCATCCTGCAGTGGTAAATTTGTGATTGAAAGAGGCTTCTTTTTATTAATTAGAAATAAAGGGAGCATGGTTCTGGGGCAGCAGTGAGGGCAGGGCAAGAAGCATCCAGGCAGCAATTAGAGCTGCCTGTCCGGCGTTCTGGGGCCAGAGAATTGCAGGAGACAGGCCTTTGTCCATTATGCATTGTAAACCTCATTAACACGGATGCCTGGTCCTCCTCCCTCCTCCTCCTCTGCCACTTAACATTACATTAGTCGCACTCCATTATTGTGGGTCTGGTGCTATACTGACATAGCAGCCTTCACTTGAGGGTCCTAGAGGGCTTCAGGAATATGGTGATCCAGGAACAAATGATGCTTTCCTAGAAGGACAGAGGAGAGAGAGTAAAAACAGTGATACCAAGAACAAACAAAATACGAAGAACACTTTCATGAAAGAAATTGGCCAATACTCTCCAACTGATTCATAGTCTTAGTGAAACATTGGCAATAATATGACAAAGCGGACCACATCTGCTCTAAAAGAGATATAGCTACATCTATCTATCTATCTATCTATCTATCTATCTTGTCTATTTATCCATCTATCCATCCATCTATCTATCCATCAATCTATCTACCTGTCTATTTATCCACCTAGCCATCTATCTATTTATCTATTACCTATCATCCATCCATCCATTTATCTATCTATCCATCTATCAATCTGTCTGTCTGTCTATATATTACCTATTATACATCCATCATCTATCTATCTGTCTGTATATCTATCTATCTATCTATCTGTCTGTCTGTCTGTCTGTCTGTCTGTCTGTCTATCTATCTGTCTGTCTATCTATCTATCCCTGTGGCTGCTACCATGGGATTATACGAGTTAGACTTCTGTTACATATTGATGCCCAAGTGGCTTCACTCATTCCAACACCGTGACCACTGATGTCCCTTCCAGCTCTCAAATATCATAATCTCCAGCCATCTTTACCCCATCACTCTTTGACTTTGGCTTTGTCAACTTGGCCACTCTGACTTCTCCCCTGGGGCCCTAGGCTCATATTCTGGAGAGTTCTTCATATTGAACTTGACTGGAACCAGGCAGGCTACTTTCTTGACACTTCTCCTCCTGCCCTTTCCAACCCTAGCCTTCCGTAAATGATGTGTCAGCCAATTGTCCTATGGTTCTAGTCACTATATGTTTGATTTCTGAGTGCAAAATTGACCTTTAAGGCCATGACTTTCTCACACGCAGGACATTCCCTTATTAGAATGTGCAACCAACTATGTGGAGTTAGGAAGAAAACTTCCTAGGCTTTTTCCTCCTCTGTTGCTTAGAATCCCCAGAGCTGCATGGGCATGTACTCTGACCCTGAGTACATGGATGCATGGAAATGTCCATGTCTGAGTTGACCACAGTTAAAACAAAACCAATCAACCAAACAAATACCAACTTATTGCCAAGTAAGGGCATGAGCTCGGAAACGGGCCCCAGCTACATGTAGGCATAGGCCCAGGGCCAAGGGTGGGGTGCGGAAGCTCAAAAGAAATGTGAGATGCACAAATTTAGAGTTGTCTCCATTCCAAATGTTCATATAGACTATTTGTGCCTGACCTGTGGTAGAGCCTTCTGAGCTTGTGGTGGTCTGATCTGCCAGTGGGACACACTGTACCTTGACCCCAACACAGTGATGTCATTTTGCTCCTCTTTGAGAAAGAAGGACAACAACCAACCAACCAACCACCACCACCACCATCAGCATCAACACTTCCACCTCCACCATTTCCACTACCATCCCTCCACCACTATCACCACTTTCATCTCTCCACCACTATTAACACCACCATCACTATCACCACCATTACCACCACCATCATTCTCAACTCTTCTACCACCACCACCACTATCAATACCACCACTATCACCACCTTCATCTCTCTACCACCATCATCATCATGATGCAGCTGAAGACGTTTCATAGGAAGGCTTCCCTGATCATTCCCTTCCCTGGGCAGCAATGCCTGCTATAGCCATCTTCTGAATGCAGAAGTATAGAGATGCCAGGCTTGGGCTTTCTAGTCTTTTCTGTATTAAACATTGCTCACATTCTGTGGATTCGAGATTGAGGTGGGTCCTTCCCTTGTGATGGAAAGAGAAGTCTAGAGATGCCAACGCCTCCCTTAGCATTTTCTGGAACCTTTTAGGTTTCTTGAAACCTTTTCAGATTTGTTCCTTCCTGTAAAGTCAGAGTTGAGGAATTTAATTTGAAGTGACCCCTATGAGGGCCCAATGGGCAACATTAAAGTGAGGTCAGGAGAATCAGTTAGGTTGAAAGGGAATTCAGAACTCTCCTTCATATACAGTCAATCAGTGAGTCAGTCTACAAACATTTATTTGCTTACTACTTGCCAGGAATTTTGCTAAGTAGTAGAGATAAAAAGAAAGGCAAAGACATATTCTGCCCTCAAGGAGCTCATATTGTAATGGAGGAGATAATTGTAAGCAATAAGAAACATATAAAATATATAGAGAGCATATAGATAGAAGGTATTTTCAGAGGAAAAGGCATTAGCATCTGGTGAAGTGAGAAAGAACTCCTGGGGAAAGTTGATTTGAGTTCAGCCTTCAAAGAAACCAAAAAGATCTGGGTGTAGGTGAGGAGGGAGAGCATTCCAGGCATGGGGCACAGCCAGTGCAAAGGCATAGAGGTTAGCTTTTTAAGTCTCTTCCAGTCCTGCCCCCAAGGCACTGTGCCTAGTCCCAAAGCTTTTACTTGCTGACCCTGTAGGTAGTTATTTCACTTTTACATCCACATTTGACAGAATCTGCAGGCTTGGGGTGGTCTCAGAGTTACCTGCAAAGAAGTTCCCACTGCATGAGTTCAGACAAGACTTGGATTGCAGAGTTCCAGTGAGGAGAAACCTCCCCATTCCACCTCCTGAGGTAGCAGCCTGTTCCACTCTGGGACAGGTGATTTTTCAGATAGCGTGTGGCCTCACTTAGGTCAGAGTCCTATAAGGACCAGCACCTGAGGGGCTTCTTGCTCTCCCATCTGTCACTTTCCTTTGTGCTCTATCCCTTTCCCTTCCAATGGGCTGGGACTCTGTTCCACTCTCCCTCCCTCAGGCAGATGAAGAGAACTCTAGCTACTTTTGTACAGCACTTTTCTCTTTAGTGGCTATTAACAGATGTGCTTCCAGCTGACCAGCTCAGCACAAACAGGCTTTTAGGCTGACAAGCCAAAGACCCTACTGGTGATTGGGCTTGTGTTTCCCCACACTCTGCTCTCTGTGCAGGAGTCTCCAGGTACTTTCCTTCCTGCTTCTCACTGCCCAGGTCTGAGTGCTTCATGCTTCCTCCTCTCTCCCCTAAGAAGGACTGGAGATTGATTTCTCCCTGCTTTTCCTTGTTGGCTTCTGTTTGCACTCATAAAGCTCCTCTGCTGCTGCTGGAGAAGCCTACTTCCCCTTGGGCAGACAAAGAGGATGATGTCCCTTGGTGTGATGTTGAGGCAGCAGATGTGGTCTCTTGCTCTAGTGGTTCATTGGACATCTCTCCCAGTCCCTCTGGTTCCCTTAACTGGTAACATTTCTGCACTGGGAATAAAGGCATTCCTATAATTTTCAGAAGGGTCTCACTGGCTGCCCACAGCTCAGCTGGTGCATCCTCTCCAAGGTGAATGTTTCACAGACATTTCTCTTTCAAAAGGAAAGAAGCAATCATGGGAACAGCATTTTTCCATGTCATCCTTGGCTTGTCCCTTGACTCACCTCTCACTCAGTCACATTAGCCCTAGTGAGCCATCTGCCTTTGCCATATTCAGCCTTAGTGACTTCACTCCTACCTAGAGCGTTTGGAACCAGAACACACCTTAGAAATCGACTGGTCCAAGCCCCACATTTTATACTTGAGAATGACACCCAATGAAGACAATGACTTCCTCAAAATGACAGAGTCAGTCAATCAGTCAACAAGCATTTTGCTGGGCACTTACCAAGTTGTAAGGTACTGTTCTGAATTTGGAGAACTCCAAACAAGAGAAACATCCATTGCCATCAAGGAGCTCTCATTCTAATGAATGTAGTGAGTGATAGAGTTGGGTGACAGCCTTTGGGATCATCTGACTGTGGGTGACATACTTTCTCTGTTCTTTATCTTGACCCCCTGGGTCCACATTCCATCCATGTCTGGGGCATTACATTTGACCACTGCATTCCTTACACTCTGACCAACAAATATGCATCACTTTTGTTGCAGGTTGGGACGAAGCCCACATAGCCACTATTTTGCTCCTTTCACAACCTTTCTTTGTCCTTCCTGGTAGATGGATATATTTGGGGGCCAACGTTTATTTTCCTTTATTGTTACTTGATAGACTAAGAATGCTACAGCTTCCACATCTGGATTATTTTGCCATTTACAAAGTGCTTTCTTTAGAAACTGGTGAGCCTCATCTAGGAGGAGCCATAGGGCCCAAAATGTGGACCAGGAGTCAGAAAGACTCGAGTTCAATTCTGACCTCAGACACCAGCTGCATGACCCTGGACAAGCCATTCACTTTCTGTGTCTGTTTCCTCATCCATAAAATGGGGAAAATAGTAGGACCTACCCCCCCGAATGGTCGTGAGGACACAATGAGATAATTCTAATGTGTTGTCCAAACCTTGGAGTGCCATACGAATATGAGCGATTTTGTTAATATTATTATTAACACTAATAATACGAAGAACATGTGGAGTGTGCAAGTCTTACTGCTTCATTTTACAGATGAGGAAACCAAGACTCAGAGATATTCAGGGCTGTGACTTGACGCTAGGTCTCTGACTCCGAATCCAACATGGCTCCAAGGGGAATTGAATGGAATGATGAGGATGGTTTGTAGTCCTGAGAATGGGGGTGGGATAGGGTGGGAGGCATAGATTCTATAGGTTCATAATTAACTACAGTTTATTCAAGTAAATTGTAGGAAATTGCTGCAAGATAGTCTTTCCCTTATGCCCTAAACATTCTTTTGTTAATATTTCCTACATGATGGATGTTGTGGTTCTTTTCCTTGTGAACTGGAAGTGATAGAATTCCATAAAGGGTCCCTCTTGGGTGGAAGGAGCATGGAGGGAGAATGAGGGGAGAGGTGATGTGAGGACACCATTGAAGAGAAAAGACAGTGGAACTTTTCACCTGTGCAGGTAAGAAAAGGGCTCTGCTTTGGTGGCAAAATGCCAGATTTCAACTTGTGTTCCTGCCCTCCAGTTTTTCTCCTTCTTGAGGCTTATCCAATCTTTAGGACAATTTGCATGGCCCAGCCCTTATCCCTATAGGCATAAACTGAATTAAAGGGACATATGGACTGATAGATTCAATGGGAGGGGCTGACCATGAGTTGAGGCCAACCAGCCTCTACCCTAAGTCAGGGAAGCGGTGAGCGGAACTTAGCCACTCCTAAGGAAACTAAGAGTAAGGTCTGGGAACCTTGTAGTGAGCAGGGTGTGGGTGGCGGCCGTTGGGGTTGGCAGTCAAGACAAGGCTCTGAGGCTGATGAAGAGTATACAACTATTGAAAAATTATTGTCTAGTACTCTTCGTGATTGTATTTCCAAGTACATTTGAGTAGTGTGCAGCGATTACTATACCCGATAAAAAGACATGAGGTAAAAAGTAGAAATGAGAATTAACAAGTAGCCTAGTACCTTGTTGGACCTGTTAGTCCCACTCTAATGGAGGGATGATGCTTTTTGAAAGGCAACAGAGTGGATAGAATGTCATAGACAGCTGCATTTCAGGCAGCATCCACTGTACAGTAGTTTCAAAGGTCTCCTCCACCTTGCCGAACCAACTTCCAAATCCAGGTGCTCTGACTCTAAATCCCACCCAGCAGCAGTGATCTTGCCCTTTCACTATCTTAATTATTCCATCTCTCTGGCTCTGTTTCCCCCAAGCAGTAGAACTGGTTGGAGGCTTGTGTTGGGAAGCAAAATGGGCTCCTTAGCACTTAGTTTAACAAGTGCCCTTGAAGAGTTCGGCTTTTGTTTGCTTTGAGTAATTCAGCTATTTCATTGAATCTTGCTAAATGCTAAGCCCCAGGCCCAAGATTTGGGTGTCCTTGGTGCCTCCTTGCCTCAGGGGAGGGCTTAGTTTAGACATGAGTTTGAGTGACATGTCGGGGACAGCAGAGGCTTTTAGACCAAGTGGATTTAAGTCGCTCTTTGTGGGGATTATAGGTCATGTGGGTGAGTCTCATGTGTGGCTCACCCCTGATGCTGACAAAGATATAAAAAACAGGGGTTGGCCTCTTCTTCCTTGGAGCTCTTTGCTGAAGCAGTGGTGGCACGTGACTCTGGACCAGCCCTTGTTCTGAGCTCCCAAGCTGAACCTAGATGTTGGTAACTATGAATTGTATTGGGTATGTCTGTTTGTAATTTGTTTAAGGGCTCTTGAGATGGTGTTGATGAAGAGACTCTGGGCAGCTGTAGCTAAGGAGCCCTCTAGCTTGTAAACCTGGATGCTGAGACTTTTTTGAACTCTGGTAACTATGTATTGGGATTTGAATCAGACAAGATCTGTCTGTTGATGTTTGTAATTTGTTTGTATTTTGCTCTGAAGTTCAGGGTGCTGGCTTTTTCCCCTGAACTAAGTGAATGATATTTGGGTGCTGAATTAAAGTAAGCTTGCCAACTCCTTAGCCTTGCTCTCCTTATTAAGGCAGATCAAAAGAACCTGTGCTGTCTGGCAGCTTTCTGGGTGCTGGCTGTGGGTGTATCTTTGCCCCCCACAGAAGCTGCTAGCCAGATTGCTAAAACAAGGCTAAGCAGATAATAATTGTAAAGGGAAAGCTGAGAAGCAGCACCAAGGGAGCTCACCTTGGGAGGTAGAGCTGACAGGAGCAGCTAGACACAGCTGGTTGTTGGGAGATGGATTCAGGAGAGCTCTGGCTTATGTGGTATTCCCATCTGGGACACAAGGCAGATGACACCGAAGCCCATCTTCACCCTGGAACATTAGTAGAAGATTAATTTACATATTTGTATATGAGGGAGGCATTTAAATGATGATACTGATGGGTCCCACATTATCTATTTTGCCATCCTGTCTCAATTAAATACTTTGATATTTTGTTTATATTTTCTGCCAGGTCTATTGAAAGGGATAGGTCTGGGGTAGAGGTTCAAGCCATGTTTCTTCTCCAGCTTCAGTAATGTGTGATTACAGAGTTGAAAGAGATGCCCATTAAACTTGGGCTGGGGTCATTCACAGAGAATTAGTATCTGCTGACCATTCTAGTTCTACGAATGACCTCAGAACTGGAAAAAAGAAAAGGAAAAACAACCCTTCGACCAGAAAATGGAACATTAGTGGAGAATGAACTGGTGAGCTGGACTTTGACACAAGAAGAGGGATTGGCTCAGTCTCCGGGCAGCTTGTACAAGGCATTGCTGTCTAGTTCTCCTCAGTTTCTTGGTTGGATTCCCATCCATATCTGGACCCTCAAGGTATGTATACCATAGGGCTCTGACCTGGGCCCTTTCCTCTTCTCTTTCTATAGGCTCTTTCTTGATAATCTCTTCGGCTCCCCCAGGTTCCATTCTAGGCTCCCAAGTCTAGATGTCCAGCCTTCATTTCCTTCCTGACTTCCAGGCTCCCATCAATAGCTCCCTGCTGAACATCTCCACTTAGATGGGCCTTAGGCATATCAAACTCAGAATGTACCATTGTCGCCCTAAGTGTTACCATGTTCCTCTTCACTTTGTTATTTCTCCGTTGTTCCATTTGCCTGGATTTCCAAGCTCGGAGTCCATTCCTTTACACTTGGCTTCACCTGCCATCTAGGAGCAGTTGACCCACCTTGGTGATTTTACCTCCTCACTCGTTAAAGGAGCATCACTGGCTTCTGACATTCTTGCCACTCACACAGTTACTCCCATAGTTCTGTTGTCATCTCTGGCCTTAATTATGGCAATTGCTTCCTAGTTGGTTTCTCAGCCTGAAGTCTCTGGCCACTCCACTCCATCCTCCACATAGCTGCCCAAAAGATATTCCTGAAAGACAGTTCTGACTGTGCCACTTCCCTGCTCAAAAGGCTCCCTATTAAATCTAGGATGAGGTGCCAACACCATTTGACATTTAGAGCCCATTGTCATCGGGATCTGACCTGTCCTTCCAGATGTATTTATTTGTTATTTCTCATTCTAGCCAAACTAGCTCCTTTATTGTCTCCTGTCCCTTACATTCCATTTCTTGGTAGTTTTACACATTCTGTGCCCCTTCCCTGGAATGCTGCCCTTTCTTCCCTTTGCTTCTTGTGGCTCCACAGGGTCCTTCAATACTTCATATGACATCCACCGCCTCCTTGAGACCATTCACCCCCTGCCTCATGGCCTGGCATTTCTTTTCTGTGTATTTTCTATTCTCTTCTCTGTCTACAAAGTGCATCTCCTCAGTGGAGAGTAGCTCCCTGGGGCAACAGGTGTTTCAATTTGTCTTTGGATTCACTAGGAATCTTTGTGGGACATTGATAAGTTTGGGGTGAACTGAATTCAGTTGAATGAATGAAGAAGTGAATGGGTGAAGGATGTTGCCACCTAGATCTTATATAGAGTGATTAGAAAGGTGAAGCTCATGTGTTAGCCAAATACAGGTGATAAGGCAGCTAAGAGGTGTAAGTGTTGTTTAGTCATGTCTGACTCTTCATGACCTTATTTGGGATGTTCTTGGCAAAGACACTGGGATGGTTTGCATTTCCTTATCCAGCTCATTTTACAGATGAGGAAACTGAGTCAAATGGGGTTAAGTAAGTCACTTAACAAGGGTCACAAGCTAGTTAAATGTCTAGACATTACAAACTTTAGAGTATAATCCACATGCTAGCTATTACTATGGGTTTGAAACCTGGTTTTGTAACCAGTCTTCTGTGGAGTGAAAGTAGCGGGGAGGGGGCCACTGGCTTTTCCAACCTCAGACTTCTTTATCTTTAGAACTGGAATTGTCTCCACCCTAACTGCACCTCTCCCAGGAGGGCAGTCTTGTTTTTAAATTTGCCTATCTCTGGTAGTGTTGCATCTGGAAGGGTCCATGCTGGAAGCTTCCTGTCTCATTCATCATCATCATCATCATCACCATCACCATCACCATCATCACAATCACCATCACCATCACCATCATCACCATCACCATCATCATCATCACCATCATCATTATCATTATCAGTCATCATCATCATCATGTCATCATCACCATAATCACCATCACCATCATCATCACCATCATCGTCATCATCATCACCACCATCATCATCACCACCATCATCATCATCACCACCACCACCATCATTACCATCACTATCACCATCATCATCATCATCATCATCATCATCATCATCAGTCATCATCATCCAGCCTTCCTTCCTGGGGCTTCCAGACTCAACTGGACACAAGCCCAGCCCTCTTTAGGAGCTGTCAGGAAACACAGATTGCAGAAGAATCAGAGTCCCAAGTAGACTCAGGCTGTAGTGCCAGCCATGGCCAAGGCCTGAGAACATGAGGGGCAGCCTGCCTGGCAATCTTTCTCCTCCTTGCCTTCTTTCCATCCCCATGTGGCTTTGGAGTTGTTGTTCCTGGGCACCTCGGGAAAAGGGGAGTCAGAGGCTGCTCTGATTTTAGAGTGTCGCTCTGACCTTCTCTTATCACTCCACCCCACGTCCCTTCAGTTGGCCTCTAACATGTCAAATAAATAGTCCAAAGGCTTTTAGTAAAGTGCGGTTCATCCAGTTGTCTCACAGAGCTCCCAAAGTCCAACAATGAATCCTCGGCACTAACCTGTGTGACACTGGGTTGGACTTGCCCTTCTTTGGGCCTCAGTTTCCCTCCCTATGAAATGAGGGGGTCGAATCAGATGTCCTCCGAGTCTTCCAGCTCTAACACTACCATAGCATCACAAATCCAGGGCTGGAAGGGACCTCTGAGGACATTGCATCCAACCCTTTCATTGTACAGAGTAGCAAGAAAATACATGAGAGAAGGAAATTGACTGATAATAACGGAATTCTAATATTTTGCCTCAGACACTACCTGTATTTCTCTGGGCAAGTTGCTTAACCTAAATCAGCCTTAGTTTTCTGTTCTGTAAAATGGGCATAGTAACAGTATCCCATTCGCAGAGTTATTATGAGGACAAAATGAGACTTTGCAAACTTTGGAGTATAATCCACATGCTAGCCATTACTCTGTTCTTTTTCTCTCTTGTCTATGATCCTGTGATTCGAGGAAGGAAAGAATGTAAGAGAATAAATAAGGGAGATGTCCGAAAGGACCATCTGCCTCTGCAAGGAGGCCTGGAGAAGAAAGGGTGGTGATGTGTTGTCGGAGGGAAAGGAAGAAGCATGCACCCCCACTCCCCGATCCCTAAGCCCCAGTGGGATGCAAGCAGGAGGCAGATCAACTTGTAGCTCTGACATGAAGATGTGTGTCCGAGTGGAGCCTGGAGCAGCCCATAGCTCAGCACAGTGAGGTGTTATCTTTGCAAGGGCTCTGGTATTTCCATCACAGTGTAGGTGTCTGAAAAGGTCCTGGAAAATGGACTCATTTAAATTCTGCATGTGTGTTTATGACATTTCTGCCTCCCCCATCCACCCCCAGTGAAACATAAATGTTAGCACATGTTGTTACATGGTAGGAGTCAGGTGATAAAACCCACCCCCATCATAAACCCCCAATAGAGCACCCACAGTGACAAAAGGGCAAGGGTGGCCTGGTAGTCAGAGCAGATCAAGTTTTACAAAGACTGAATTCCCACCCTCAATCAGTCAGCTCCCTGCCAGGGAATCAGGCCTCTCACACACACCTGGAGGGATACTGGAGCAATCCAGCTGACAGCAGCTTCAGGATGACACATGCCAAGGTTTGACTACGTCTCATTGTGCATTTTATAGTGAACCGTGGAAACATTTCAACCCTGGAAGGAGCTTGTTGCAGAGGTGATGTAGACACACCTTTAATTATACTCCGTTTTCAGCAGTAACTCAGACAATATTGATTTTGCCCATATAGAATGCCTTCATGGCTCTGCTGGTGTGGCAAATCGGGATGCAAAAGTATTGTGGTTTGCTTCTTTTCTCTTGCTTTTCTTCTCTCCCCCTCCCTTTCTCTCTCTCTCTCTCTTTTTTTTTTTTGGCTTTAAAATCCACCACTCTCATTCCCTGTGTCACCAAACTTTTATTGCGATCACATTGTTCCCTTAGAGATACTACATAAAATATCCCTCACTTCCCTATTATTCATAGAATTCCCAATGTAGAACATTGAGATCCCAGATTAGAAGGGTAAGGGAATATTTTATGGCCAGTTTGAAAATGCTGTTACCTCTGCTATAAATTAAGAAGTTAAATTACTCCCACATTGAGTATTGATATACTAGGCATGGCAGAAAAATTCCTTTGAAATATACTGTATGATACATATGGAGAAAGTCTCTGCCTGTTGATCATTGGGAGGTGACGGCCAGAAGAAGAGAGGAAAGGAATTCAGGAGAAAGCCAGCCTGATGATTTGGAGTTGGTGAAGATATGGGAAAGGGAACAAAAAAGGGAAAAACCCAGTCACATCACTCACAAGTTGACTCACTCCCTGAGTGACAAGTTAGATGTGTCATGGGTGACTAGCTTAGATTCCCATGGGCTTGACTGATGACAATCACAAACGTGGGCAGGAACACATTGCCTCAAAAAATGGGCACAAATGGCATCTTCATCAATTGGCTTTCACTGCATCTTTCTTGGCTATGCATCATCCCCGAGATCCTTTGTGCTACTTCAAAATTCATCTTTAATGGATCCTAACCCTTGTCCTAACCCTAATCCTAATCCATTCCATCGCTCAGCCTCTCCACCTAGTAGTTACACTGCTGTGGGATGGTGAGCTTACTACTAAAAAGAAATGGCGGGGAGGGGGTCTGGGAGAAAGGAGCACATTAATACTCAGTGGAATCACAGAGTGTTCCAAATATTTTTGGATAGAAATTTGGAATCCTGCAAGAGGAGTGGCCACCTGCTTGGACCCAGTGATCCTGCCACTGGAGATCATTGACCATCAAGGTGGGGTTGAAGACCGAGAAGGAGGTTCAAAGCACACCAAAATATTCCTTGTGGGACTCTGAGTGGTAGCAAAGAACTGGAAACAAAGTCAGGGCACATCCATTGGAAAATGTGTGAAAATGATAGTGTATAAATGCCAGCAGATGTTATTATGCAGTAAGAATGACAAATGTGAAGAATTTGGAGAAATGTGGGGAGATTTCTCTGAATCACCACAATCCAAAAGAACAGTATACAAGACGATGACAATAGCTTTAATTGACATGATTGTATGTGGAAGTGAAATTCACAGGAGCTGTACTGGAGAGCAAACAATAACCCTGCTTCTCTCCTCTGCTAAAGAGGTGGGGATCCCTAGGGCAAGGTATCCGTTGCATAGATTGTCAGAGAAGATCCCCATTACTGTTCGTGTTATTTGTTATAAGGAGGCCTAAGTGGAGGTGGTGGTGGGATCTTCCAGGTGTGACTGATTTGAAAATAAAATACATTGATATAATTTATATTTTAAAAAGAAAATGACTTTAGGAGTAATTTTTTTTTCTGTAAAATCTTGAACTTTGCTGATTCGAAAGTTAGGATTGTTCTTTTGATTCACTGAGTTCTTTAAAAAATGAAACATGGAGGAATGCAGCACCCATTGATTAACTGCCCCTGTGGGTGCTAACGGAGCTACATAACAGAAAAAAAAAACGGAGTCCTCTCCACCTTCTGACAGGGAGGTGCTGCCTTTGAGGTGCAGAAGGACATATATTTTGGGACATGGCCAATGTGGGAATTTGTTTTCTAGGACAGTGCATATTTCTTATAAGGGTTTGTTTGTTTTTGATTTTGTTTTTAACTGGAAGAAGATGAGGGGGAGAGAAAAATGCTTATCCATTTCTTTATTCTTTTCTTTTTTCTTCTTAAGGAGAAGAAAAGCTTCATCTTTAAGGAGCTCACCTACACTTGTTGCACTCACAAGTACCTTGGGAGATTGTTGTAAATTTTTAAAAAAAACAACTTGAAAATGCTTGAAGCTAAAGTAATAGACTAACTCGTGTGTTGGGCTGTCAAGCCAAGCTGGTCACAGCAGATTGTTGCACTCTGACCTTTATTTCTCATTTAAGTAAAAAAGCAATTTTCCTAGAATGATTCACTGGATAGAGCACCCTGGCTGGTCTATGGCAAACCAGGCACCCTATCCCATGAGCTACCTTTACCAGGGCACCACAAGACACGCCCATTGGCTCTTTTGCATGTGCCATGTTGTGTTGCCACATAAGGGGTAGTTGTCTTCATTTCTTGGGTGGATAGAACATAAGCTTCTTGAGGGCAGGGCAGTTATCTTGGGCAGATAGAACATAAGCTTCTTGAGGCAATTTTCAGTCCAATCTGTGCATTCCCATTGCATAGTAAAGTGCTTGGTATACAGATGGTACATAATCAATGCCTTTTGATTATTGTCGACTAATTTTAAAGACTGTCAGCTTTGTAAAGGCTGAATCTTGGCCTCCTAGACACATTTCTGACACATGTAATTAATTTGGTTTAGAAGGCTCTGAGTGCTCTGTTGATATTGTCTCCACCTCCCTCATGACATTAGAGAGAGTAAAACTGTCCTGGAACCCAGATCTAGCTACCAGCCTCACCTTCTTACCAGAGCTATGGACCATGACAGGGCCAAGTGTTCAGAGTGCCCTCAGTTCCAGGGCAGAGAGCCTAGGGAACAGGTGAGAGGCTGTGGCTGGGAATCTGCTGCCTAGGGGCTGGGGAGGGGTCAAGGTTAACCACAGCCAGCCTGAGAAACTGGTAGCTTTCTGTTCTAAGTAATCGTGCTTGCTAATTAAGCAGTTAAAAACAAACAAAAGAAACAAAACAAAATGAAACAAAACCTTGCTGTTTCTAGCTGCCCAAGGATGTAATTGCTGATACTTTCACCCTCCCCAGGTATAACATTCTAGGATAAATGCTCTCCTGCTCTCCTTTAATTACTGCTGCCCTAGGGGGTTTATGGGGGGACCCCAACTCCCTAGTCATCTTTGGGTGCAGAGACTTCAGAGACTTCATTTAGAGGGAAAAAATTCTCGGGTTATATTTGGTCTATCCTGGCTGCCTAGCAGGGGAGCACCTGCCCATCCATGCTCATGCCCGTGCCCAGTGCACCCATGGTATTCTGTCTATGTGAACCTCTAATCCTGCCTCCAGCTAAAGAATGAACATCACTGGACCCTTGTGTTCACCAGACTTGGGTTCAGATGTCAGCTGTTGCTACCACTATCTTCCCCTCTGTAAAATGGGGTGGCAGAGTCAGTAAATAATCACCAAATTCTAAACCCTATGTTCGGAGAAGACTTAGTGCTGCCCCAGGCTCTGGGACCAAAGTGGCTCATAAGCTGGGGGAAATTTTCGGTTCCTTGGATTCAAAGATCGGGTTGGCTCAGTCCTTGCCTTATGGCCAGAACTAGCCTAAGAGCCCAGCTTGAGGAGTTGGGTTCCCACCTGGCTTTTTGGGTCCTCCCTGTGCCCCAGTCCTCTGGGACAATGGTCCTTTCTCACTCTCACTGGTGTTTCCAAGGACCACAGTCCTGATCCTAAAGCCCAGTCCCTCCCCACCTGCTGCTAGACCTCCCTCCTCAACACTGCTTGGCTGCCTGACTGGACCACGTCCATTGCTGACTGCCAGCTTACCCTGGTGCCACCCGGCTGCTGGGCTGCCAGACACCAAAATGCTGCCAAGACTGGTACCAACTGCCTGCCTTCTTGGGGCTGCTCCACTTACATGCTGTGCATCTCATTCCTCCCCTTAGGAGCTTCCCCAGCTCCTGCCCGTGGACCTCACTGATGTCAACGCTTGCTCCTCTGGGCTTCCGTCCTGTTGCATGTTTCTAAGCTCCCCTGACACTCCACTCTCCCGTTTAGACGATTTGGTAAAATGCAGCTGGCTTTTTCTCTAGGGTCGCCCTTCCTGCAGAGAATCACATCACCACAGACCCTCAGAGAGGGAAGGGGTCTAAGCTGCTCCTACTCATACCTGAGGAGGTGCCTCCACCATAGCTCAGCTAACAGGGGCCATCTCGCCTTTCTTTGAAGAACCCCTGGAGAATTGCAGCCCTCCAGGGTAGAGGGTGGGGTAGGAGGGGGTTTAATTATCAGAACGCTTTCCCTGATATCAAGCTAAAACGAGGTCCTCCGAAATGGCCATCCACCACTCCTGGTGCTACCTCTGGGGACAAGCAGTGATGATCTTACATCTCCTTCCATGATATTCTTTTAAATGCCTGAAGATAACTCACAGCCAATTTTTGCTTTCCCCCGTCACCCCACTGTCTGCCCCCCCGCACCCCCCCGCCCCATGATAATTTCTTCTCTGGGCTGAACTTCCCCACATTCTTTCATTCAGTTCCCTGCACTCCAGTTGAATTCAATCCCACCTGGTAAGCCCTTTAAAAGTGCTTACTGTGTGTCAGACAGCATGCTGGGTAGGTAGGAAGGGCAAAGAAACAGACTCTGGCCTCAAGGGGTGTGCTAAGATTGAACAAGATGCACACGTGCCAATGAGTTAATAGAAAAGAGACAGAAAACAAAGCAATCTGGGGCATTAACAACTGATCTAAACCAATCCTCTGACCCTGTGAACTCCATCCAAGCCCCTCAGGACTGAGCTCACTACTCCAGACCCTGGCAGGTTGGTGTAGTCTCCAGCCTGCCTCATCTCTCTGCCCTGGGCTTACTTGTCATTGGGCCTTTCCCATCTCCTCCTACTACTTTGAGGAACACTGGGAAGAAGGAAGTCTTGTAGCCTTGCTTCAGGAGATGATGTCGCCATCATGGGTCCCCACATGCCTGCTGTAAGCAGCCTGCTTCCAGGTCCTTAGAGAACCCCTACCTTGGGGCCTTTGGGCAGGGCTTTGTGGAGGAAGCGCTTCACCCAGGAATTTTCCAGTTTCAGGAAGGCTTTGCGGCAACGAACGCCATGGACAGAGCTGATCACAGCCTAGGATGGCCAAGTGGCCTATCCTTTACCACCCCGTCCAAAGTGTCTTCTCTGAGGGTATAAGCCTGGAGCAGATTGTGTTTCCATTTCTATTATTAAGTGAAGATGGCAGAGTGACCAGCTACCCAAGCACATGGCACGCACCAGAGGATCATGGGTTCCCAGCAGCCCCTGCGCCCTCTTGGAAAGCCGCTGACTCACTCCCTGAGCAATCAGTGTTGTGTGCCATTACAAATGGGCTGGCTAATAGGCCCGCATCCATTATCATTAGTGCATCTCAGCACGCAGGTACATGACGGGTCCTGCCAGCCCGTTGGCTCCAGCTCACTGAGCCAGGGGCCATGCTCCATTGCAAATGAGGATGAGGAACACCTGCTCCAGGGTTTTCCAGCAGGCCACAATCATTCTTCACATCTCATGCAACACTTGCTCTGTCAGAGTGCAATGTTGGCAGCGGGCAGAGCGATGCTTTGCCAGCCGTCCGCCGATGGAAGATCCGTGGCTTCCCTGTGGTCCTCCACTCAAGTTGAGCTTTGAATCTTTTTTCAAAGAAAGCCTTTTAAAAATTTATCCATTTCATATTAGTCATTCAGTCATTATGTTCAGGGTTTAAAAATAACGGCAGAAAAAAACCACAACTTTGCTTCGAAAATTAACTTTATTTTTGGCAATTAAGATTGGACCATGAAATATTAATTGTCCCATCACTTTGTTCACAATCTGTAATCTGGATGGGTCTGGCGTATATTTGGAAGCGTATCTCCAGAGGGGGCACCGAGGGCCCGACTAACTTCTTATTCTCAAATTCCTGCCTGGTTCCTGAGCTGTTTCAGCCTTTGGCTCAGACCCCCATTTATCCAGACAAAGCCAAGGGCTTTCACAACCAAGAGGACACAGAGTCAGATGCACCCCCTCCCCAAGCTGGTGGGGAGCCCATGTGTGGGCAGGAGCACAGGCCCTGAAGAGAAGTGGCTTCACAGCCTTGGGAGCATGGCCAGAAGGATCCTGTTTCTCTTGCTTTGGACCTGTCATTGTCTCACTTTAGCATCACAGAAATAGAATTTTTTCCCTGGTCATTAAATCTTGTCTCAATTAGTTTAGGGAAAACAAAACTAAAAAGAGTGAGAGCTTCAGTGAAGGCCAAATATGTTTCTGCAAGAGAGACCACACAGGCTCTATCTAGGCCAGTGATGTAGCCAGAAGAATAACAGTCCCTCTCTCTGTCATCCTCCTTTCTCTCTTTTCTAACTCTCCTATTTTCCTTTTATTTTCTTTCTTCTCTTTTTTCATTCTTTGTGTCTCTTCTCCTCTCCCCTCCTCTCTTCTCCCCTCCTGTCCTACCTTCCCTCCTCTCTTCTCCCCTCCCCTCTCCTTTCCTCCCCTCCTCTCCTCTTCTCTCCATTCTGAGTTTCTGCGGCAGCTGGCACTGGTAAAATTAGACAAAAATCAATGCCTAATCTGAAAGCTTCTGTTAGATTGGCAGCTCCCTGAGGGCAGGGATTTTTTTTATTGTTGTCTTTGGATCAGTCAGTCAATAAACATTTATATAGTGCCTTCTGTGTGCCAGGCACTAAGCTAAACCTGGGGATACAAAGAAAGGATGCCCAATGCTCATCACGTAGGAGGCACCTAGTAATTACCGTTCAAATGGAACTGAAACTAAAGAACATGCACGGAACACTGATTCCATTCTAACCCTTAAATCTTAAAATTTTAAGTCTAATAAAAACTTAAAGTAGAGGTTGAGTCCTCATTGCACATTTCAGGAAATTTGGTCTTTGCTCATCTCCTTGGATCCCATTGGACTGGGTGTCTGCCCCTCTCCCATCTGATCACTGCCTTCTGTTTCATATCCATCCTCCCTCTCACCCTCATCAAGCTCTACCTTCCTGTGCCTGGAAGCTCCTGGGTCTAACGAAAGAACTGGAAAATCTATGATTTGTCTTAAGTTGCCCAAATACTATTTAGCAAATTCACCCCGGTGAGGTCTACTGGAAAGGCTTCTGTATTTGGATGCAGTAAAGCCTCTTCCTCTACAGAAGCCCTACACTCTCTCAAGAGAGCTGGTTGTTAAATATTCAGTGTAAGTAAGCATTTACATCTTGGAAGTTGGTAAACTGTATAAATCAGGGCTTGATTTATTGTTTTCTTAACTGTCTAGACTTACGAATGTGATGCAGAAACTGTTAATAATATAGATTTAACATAAACATGTGTCATGTATAATTTTTTCCTGGAAAGATGGTTGTTAAACATTTACTAGCTCAGCTTTGCCTAGAGCCAATGATCTTGCAGCAAAAAGGCTATGTTGACTTTTATAGGTTAACATGTGCCAAAGTTAGGCATATTGGTATTAAAAGGAGGGGAGCCCAGTATCTACTGTGCCACCTGGCTGCCTCTAGTGGGTACTTTTCTATAATTCTGTTGGGGAACAATGACCATGAACATTCATTAAGTGCCTGCTGTATTCAGGGCACTGTGCCAAGTTCTGAGGGAAAGAAACCGTTTACCTATGGAGACCAGTCCAAGAGTGAGATGAGACCTGGGCCAAGGAACCATTGATACCCATCATGGCAGTTTCTCAGTGTTAGGAGAGGGCAAACCAAAATGCTTTGGGTGATCCATAGAACCAAGTAGTTACCAACTTGGAGGATAGAGACAGACTTCATGGAACAAAGTTGGGGCTCTTCAGGAATCCAAATTATGTCTGACTCTATTTGCCTTGTGGAAAAACAGCCCTTAACCCTTGAGTGACCCACCAATGTGTCCTTTCTTCTGAGGCTTACATAGTCAGGTATGATCAGGATCCTGTCTGACCAAAGGGGAAACCAAGGCACAGCCAGGTTAAGGGAATGTCTGGGGCCACATAGTAAGTCAGTGGTAGGATCTGCCTAGGAGATGAATGTCCTGATGCTTAATTCTTGGCAGTTTCCTCCAGGCCCCTCTGATTTAATGTCTGGTTCTGAATAATTATATCGTATTATATGGTGCATATTGTATAATCACAGGATTGTTTCTTTGGGCTCTCAAAAGTGCATCTTGAAGGAATGCAGTCACTCTGGAGACAGGACTGAGTGCTCAGCTCAGAATGGGGACTCATATGGTTGAGGAGGCTGGCCTGGCTCTAGAATCTGATGGGCTACCCACCCATCTACTTCTTCATCCCAAAGCCTTTCCTATAGATCTTGTCCAAGTCCAGTGTCCTTGAGGAGACCTCTGACAGAAGGCCCTTACGACAATGAGCCCGGATCTTCACAAGTCCCTTGCCAGCCTTCATTAGTCCATTCGCATTAATTTTATGGTGCTCAACATATGCACCCTTGAGAAAAGAGATAAGCATTTTATTTTTATTTTCATCACTGTCTTTTCTCTTTAATTCCCTTCCCTAATTCCAAAGAATCCTGCTCTGAAACAAGGAGAAACAGTTAAGCAAAATAAACCAACATATCAGCCATGTCTGCCAACAATGTTCTGTTATGGTTCCATAGTACTCAACCTCTCTGTTGAAAGGAGGGAACTATATTTCCTCATTAGTCCTCTGGAATCAAGATGGGGCACTATATCAGACTGAATGTGAATAGCACTCACTGTTGCTTTCTTTAAGATTGTTGGGCTTGTTGTACTGTTTGCATTCCTCTCCAAGAACTTGCTTTCTTTTTAATTAAATTAATTTTTTTCAGTTAAGAAGTATTTATTGTCTCTCCCTCCCACCTCCCCCACATCCATTAGAAAAAAGAAAAAAATTCTCATATCAAATATTCGTGGTCAATCAAACCAAATTGACCTGCTATTAGCCATGTCCAAAATGATATTCTTCTGTACCTTAGTCCATTGCCTCTCTGAGAGGAGGTGGGGAGCACACTTCGTCACGGGTCCTCTGGGCTAGTGGCTGCTCATTTGTTAATCAGAGTTCTAAGGTTTCCAAAGTTGTTTGTCTTCACAATGTTGCTTCTCTTGCTAATTGTTACCTTGGCTCTTCCTGATTCAGTCTGTTTCAGTTCCTAAAAGTTTTCACAGGTTTTATTTTTTTGGAACCACCCAATTCTTTGTGTCTTAAGGCACAGTAGTATTCCATTGCATTCATTTGCCATCAAACATAACTAGATAGAACAGAGGAGGAAAGATAATGCCTGTGAAGCTAAAAATCAACTCTTCTTCAGCTTCGCAAATGCTTTCATAGAATGAATCTGGCAGGATATCTTGGCACAGTGGCATACAGCAAAGTCCAAAGGTCCAAGGTCTCGGGGAACCCAAAAAGGAAGGGAAGAAATCACTCTGTTACTCCTGAACTCAAGCTTATTTCTATAAGTTTCTGGGGCAAGGGAAGAAAGTTCTGGATTCATTCTCTCTCTCTCTCTCTCTCTCTCTCTCTCTCTCTCTCTCTCTCTCTCTCTCTCTCTCTCTTTCTCTCTCTCTCTTTCTCTCTCTCTCTCTCACACACACACACGCACACACACGCACACACACACACACAGACCCTGTACACTCTATCATTTGGCCATATGTGATTGTATCTGGGACTCTGTTGCCACGAAAAGTCATCCACAACTCCATGATTCCTTAACATTCCAAAGGGAAAATCTTGGGGAAGATGTTCTACCCTCCACCCTCCTTTTCCACTCAGAGATCCTAAATTTCATCCCCCCTAAGAAACACCATGAGTGGAGACCCTCCACCATCCCAGCTGTGTGTGTGGGGATCATCATCCTTGGCATAGCAGGGCAGACTAATGTCAGAAGGCCAATATGAATCGACAAATTAGAGCCCGTGAAAATGTGGGCAGGATAGAGGAGCTTGGTGAGTCTGATCAAAACCACATTGCAGTTTCAGGGCTCACTGATGGCTGGGAGAGGAGGAGGAGGAGGAGGAGGAAGAGAAAGATGAGGAGGAGGAGGAAGAGGCCCATCTGTGAATTACACAGGAAGCTTTCTTCAACAACTGATTTGCCCTGACAGTTTTACTGGAGTATATGAAAATTAGTATTAAAGATGTGATATGTCGGCTTCTTTCCAGGAATTCCAATCTGGTTTCAATAAAATGGAAACAGTGATTGGAAGTGAAGTTGCCTTCCGGTTTTGCCTTTGGCTATTATGTGTTCATTCGTGAAATGACTGAATTCCACAACTACTTTTAATATTCACCTTTTGAGTTCATCTCCTGCACTGGACACATTGGAATGATTAAAATCCCGCTGCCTCCCCATGCCAGGGACTCTCTAATTTAAAACAGCCCAGGTACTGCGGGAAAATGAATTCTCCTGTTAAGTTCATTCTGCCTTTGCATTCAGTTGCTGCATGGCACATCGAGGGGAGAATATTAATGACAAAAAATAAATAAATTTAGGACTTCTTGAGTATATGCCCAGGGGAAAAATAAGATTAAAGTTGGGTGAAAAGCAGATTTTGCACCTTAAATGGAACTGTTCTTGTTGTCGTGTTGGTTTGGGGTCTCTTTCACTTGAATTCAACAGCTGTTGCTTCCTCATTTACTATTGGACCATAAGAAGATGACTCGCTTCCAATATGTGGGCTTGAATTATTTGTCCAGCATGTATGTGTGTGTGTGTGTGTGTGAGCGCGTGCGCGCATATGTATTGGGGGATGGGGAAGGGGGTTGATGAGGACTAATTTGCCCTAAATCATCCACGTGACCTTTCCCAGATCCTTGGTGACTAGTGGTAGAGCTGTGACTATCACTTTTTGTGCTTAGAGCCAGCATTAATAAATGCATCATCAAACTAGACAGAAGGCTATGTGCCAGCACCCTGGGGAGTCACTGACTTGGGGCGTGGCTGCCGTACGTCCGGTAGCTTCCTGTTTTTACTAATTATTTGTGCTAACTAGGTGCTGAATTCAGTTATTTCTAACTGTTGAAGGATTGCAGGATGGAGCCCCATTATATTTTGGTGCCCTGAGGCAAACTCTACTCACCCTACCCTAGTTGCATCTGTGAAATGACTGGCCCTGTCTGGGATTATTTTCAGTGACCTTTGACTAGGAAAAAAAGGTAATTAGTTATTTGAGTGATCAAACCAACACCTTGGCCTCATTAGCACCTTGCACCAACTGAGCTTACAGGACACAGGTGTGCTCACCACTGAATGACTCAAGTGTGCTTATTAGGGGAGGCAGCGTGATGTGCGACTTGGCAGGAACTGGGAAAAAACACTTTTAAAACAATTGATGGGAGAAGGGAGAAGTTGGCAGCTCTGACACATCTTCTCCCAAATTTTTGTTCAACTTGAACCTGGGTGGAATTTTCAAGTTAAAAAAATGCACATCCATACCTTGAGACATTGGCTCCTGCTGGGCTGATGCATTTATTTGGAAATAGTGTTGTATTTTTGATGGAATTGAAAATGCTGATTGTAAAAGGAAAAGGAGAGAGGGAGGGAAGAAAAATTATTAATGATTCCTCTCCCTGATGCTGCTTCAAAAATAGAAAAACTATTTTTCATTCTTATACCATATCAGAAAGCTTTCTCTTCTGTTCTGGTGTGTGGCTGTTTATTATTAAGACAATAGTCTCTTCTTTGGTCATAAATAGCAAAGAAATTCATGATGGAGAGAAGGGTCAGGCAATGTGGCCAACTCAGTCTATAATGAGCATGTTGACATGCCCGATATGAGGTGAGCACAGCACTTCTCCTGACATGAGTGGTATGTGCTGTAACATGCCCTCCCCTCTGCCCAGTAAACACTTCCTTCTGTACCCAAGTGAATGTTCTGTGACAGACTGGGGCTCGTAGTTTTCTGATCGTGTCCTTGTCTATTCAACGGGAGCAAATTACAGAGACTGACAGGATGAATTGGACAATAAGATTGAATTCATAGCCCCTCCCTCAAAAAAAAACCCTAATAAACGGTCAAAATCAGCATTATTTCTGATCTGTGTTGATATCTATTTGAAGCTGTAAAAATGTCAACAAGTGGAGATGTAGCACATCCCTCAGCTTCTAGGCACAAGCCCCATGACCCCTATTCTTGGCCTATCCCATATCTTAGCCAGGCCTGAGGTCAGGTGGCTGAGCAAGGTGGGTGGTTGGAGAAGCTTGGCCTTTGGAACCAGGAGCCTTGGATTCAAATCCTGGATCAGCCCCTTTTTGCTGTGTGTGTCTCAGGCCAACCAGCAAGGCTCTTTTGTATCTCAGAGTGTTCATCTACCAACTGGCAAGAATAATCATTGTGGTACCTACCTTTCCTTCAAAAACACCGTGTCGGAGGAAGTTCTGATGTGCTGTGATCCTATCAAGGGAGGTCTTTGTGGATCCTGTGATGGAGATCTGGGTAGCAGACAATGCCGGAGCCAGATGGGATGCCATCCAAACCCGGCCGGGTGTAAGTGAGCAGAGCCTGGCATGGGAGGTTGTAACAAACTCATTGATAGAAACAGGAGTCTCACGGGGGGAGCTGAGAACTGAATTTGGCCCAGGGTCTTTTTTGGATTAGTTTGGTTAATAATAATACTGTCAGAATTGGGCTCTGTGTTTCCTTTTGACTGATGGGAACATGATGGAATCTGGGGCAGTTCCAGTGTCCAAAGTTCCCCAATACTCAAGCCATTGACATTTAATGACACGAGAAAACTGTTTCTCATTTTCTGCCACATTATTTTTTATTTGTAACTCTTACATGAAATGCATGGACATATTTACTAGATAACACTTAAGAAAGTGCATTTCCTAAGGTAACCAAGCAGCTCATGTTAGCAAGGTGGGGATGCATTTGTTCAAACATGCCCTTAATTACCTTTTGGCTGCTTTGTCCAGTCCGGAGGAGGCAGGCTGCTCACGTTGCGCTCTTCTCTGGGAAGTGTCAAATCCATGGCTGAAAGTGTGGCGCCGCTTTCACGTGCTTCAAAGAATGATGAGTGGGTAGAAGTTTAGAACTGTCCCAGACCGACCCAAGCAATTAATTCACAGGCGAGATATATTTCTGAGCTAAATCCTGTGATCCATCCACCAACGAGCATTTGCTGAGCGCTCGGTATGTACCAGGCACCTTGCCTGGTGCTCAGGATGTAAAAAGAGGCAAAAATAGCCCCTTCCTTCAAGATTACCTTTTAATGGGGGCAATAGCATGGGCATAAATGGGTTTCTACCACATACATGTGCAATTGGTTCAGGGGCGAGGCAGTAGCAGCCAGAGGGGCCAGGACAGGCTTCCTGTCTAATAGAGGCATGAGCTGAGTCTTAAAGGATGCCAAAGAAAGTGATGCGGGGAGAGTGCATTGCAGGCAAGACTAAATAACCTGACTCCCAGCGTTTGCAAAGAACTTTCCTATATTTTATCCTATTTGACTTGGTGCAGAGGGTGGGTGCTGGAGAAATTCAGAAAATCAAGAGATTGGTAAAAAGAGAAGGTTTGGTGAACACTGGTGTTTTAGAAGATGAGATGGACTTGTTGGGGGGACATTTGTAAAGGTTCAGAAAGAAGGAGAATTTCTGAGCTGGCAGAGAAGACCTTTAAGGTCACTGAGTCCAGCCAGTACCTGAAAAATAATACCATGGAACTCATTCCACATGCGCTCCTCAAATCTTTGCTTAAACTGCTCACGGAAGGGAGTTTGGCTAATCGATCCCTAATAATTTACTAAGCATTTGCTTTGTGCCCAGCATTGGGGGAGAGAACAGTGCATCCAGGGCATGGTTTCCATTTGGAGTCAGCTCTAGCGATGAGGAAGTTTCTTCTGACATTGATTCCTGGCTGTGGCTGCTCCTGGTTGTGCCCTCCGGGGCCGAGCAGAACAAGGCAAATCTCTTTGCCAGATTTCTGCCCCTAAAAGTCTGAGGACAGCTAGGATATTCTCCTTTAGGCTTCTCTCCTCCAAGCTGAACATTCCTCCAACTAATCTTCATGGGGACCTTCATCTTCTCTCCATCTCTCTGTACCCTCGGGCTTCACCAATCCCTGTCCTAGGTTGCAGAATGGATAGAGCACTGAGGCCTGGAGTCAGAAAGACTTGGATTCAAATCTGGTCTTAGACTATATGTGTGACCCCGAGCAAGGCACTCAACTCTTCCTGCCTTGATTTCCCCCTCTGCAAAATGGGGTAACAACAACACTACCTCTGAGGGTTGTTGTAAGGACCAAAGGAGATCATATTTGTAAATGCTTGGCTCTCTGCCTGGCACACAGCAGGTACTTAGTCAATTTGTGTTCGCTTTTGCCCCTACCCATTTCCTAGAATGTAGTGGCCAGACTAGAACACACTCACCCAGAGCAGCCAGCCTCTGAATGCAGCTGAAGCTCCCCTTAGCTTTCCACGTAACTCTGTTGACTCACATCAAGCGTGTCACCCACTGAAACCCCCAGATCTTTTTCAAACTGCTATCCAGTTACCCATCCAGACCTCCTGAATTCTATATTTTGAAATCAAGTCAAGGTGGTATTTATTGCATTCAAACTTCACCTTCAATCCAGCCTGAAGTCCAACCTAGCCTGTTGAGATCTTTGGCATCCTAGTCTTGGCATCCATGTGTTGTCCATCCACCTTGCAAATTTGAGAAGCATTCCATCTACGCCTTTATCCGAGGCACTGAGGAGAATGTCAGATAGCACAGGGCCAGCACAGATAGATCGCTGGGGTACTCCACTAGAGACGTCAGCAATTATGGCTCTTTGTTTCTGGCCATTCAACTAGTTTCAAAATTAGCTAATTTTATTCTTATCTAGCCTGTTTTTCTCCACATTTTCAACAAGATTTGCATAAGAGATTTTTATTAATTACATCACAAAATTCCAGAAAAAACATATCTATGGCATTCCCCTGACCTTGCCTATAGTCTTATTGTAAAACAGACCAACAGACAAGGAAATGAGTTTGCTCTGGCCTGCCCTGTTCTTGAGGAAACCAACCATTCAGTGCCTTTGTGATGGGTGTTTCTTTTCTACACGTAGACTAAGCAGCCCTTTAACGTTATGTTCTAAGTCAAACTCGATGGTCTTTAACTTTCCATTTTCTTTCATTTTCCTTGAAAATTGTGACTTTTGCCATTCTCTAATCTCTTGGTGCCTTCCCTGGTCCTCAGCATGTGTCAGAGGTCATTGACAAAGGCTTAGTGGGAACACTGGCCAGTTCTGCCCATCCCCTGGGCATGCACTTCCTTCAGGAGAGGGGAGAAGTCACCTCTTGCCTATCATCCACATCATCTCTCTGCACCCATTCTCTCACTTTTGTTCTTCTGTCTTTTCCAGTCAAAATCCTATGCCCTTGGGACAGAAGCAGAAGAAAGAAACAAAGAACTCTTCCTTCTCTCCATCATCTGTTATCACCCCCTCCCCAGCTCTTTTGTGAGCCTTCTCTTTTCATTCAATACAGATTTTTTTTTGTTGTTACCTTTGGCCCTCCCCAACATCAGCTCATTCAGAACCCTTGGTCCCGCTGGCACTAGTCTTACAGGCTCACGCCGTACTCCACTATCGAGCCTGTATTGCCCGTCCTTAGTTCCACAAATACCCCCAAATCATGGTCAAAATTGGAAGGAAATGGCCCGCTGAAGAAGAGCAGATGAACTCAAGTCACAGAAGCAAACTTATTCAAATATATTCAGCCTGAGAAAGCTAGTGTTTGTCGAAAAGAGGTTCAGGCCTAATGCTGGCAATACTGGTGTCCACATTCAGGGCAGTGAGTCTTAAAATGTCAGAGCTGGAAGACTTGTTTAACATCTTCTGGTTCAGGGATTCTCAGCCTGAGGTCCATGAGTTTAAAAACAATATCCTTATAATTTTCTTTTTTTTTGCATAACTTTTCAAATAACTGATTTCCTTTGTAATGCTAATTTTGTGAAATTAGAAATGTGATCCTGAGATTGTTATTTGTAGCAGTATCTGGAGCACAGTAGGTGCTTAAAAAATGCTGTGGACAACTGGAGAAAATGTCCATAGCCATAGGTTTCCCTTTACTGCTTTAGGGGGCTGCTATGTATGAAAGGTGAGAACTTCTGCTCTCCTCCAAGCCCCTCCTTCACAGGCAAGGAGGCAGGTCTCCCAGGAAGCAACAGGATTTTATCTCACTTCTCCAAGGCCCTTTCTACAAGACTGAGAAGCAATTGCTTATGACCATTTTGCCAGGTTGAGATTGTCTCCAGAAGCCAAATGTGAAGAAATGGTGCCTTTGGTGCTCCTCTT
>CM053624.1:5331407-5336407 GCA_028646595.1 Phalanger gymnotis | reverse complement strand
ACACTGGATGCCATTCAAAAGCAAGCGGGCTCTATCTTCCAAGAAGCTCTCTTTGGGACTTGGGGCAGCTGAGTGTACAACTTCCTAACGTCATTGGAGGGAAGGAGGGAGAGAGGGGGAGAGAGAGAGAGAGAGAGAGAGAGAGAGAGAGAGAGAGAGAGAGAAGAGAGAGAGAGAGAGAGAGAGAAAGGGGAGAGGAGAGAAAGTTGGCTCAGTTAACAAGGCGCCTTCCAGATCCAAGCACATTGCACATTTTCACTTTTTGGGGGAATGGGTGCCTGCCTATAGAGAGTGATGTTTTCTAGCCTAATGCAAGCAGCATTCACTGTCCTCCTGTGGAAAGGGGCTGTTGCTTGGATTGGCTGGCCATCTGTGCCTCCAAAAGCCACTGTAGAAATGTACTCTAATTGTAATTGTTAACCAGACAATAGCAGCTGCTAGCTTTAACGTCCAACTGAGCTTCTCTGCTGTGAATGAACCTTGGTTCGGAATTTTCTTTTCTGGGACCCCCCCCCACCGCCCCCAATGCACACACTGGCCAGGCCAGGCAGGCAGGGAGTCTTCAGAACAAATGACCCGCAGTAGACAAAATAAAGATACTAGGAGAAAGAATTCTCCTCCAAGCTTCCTTGAGTATTCTGTTCTTTCATTTGAAACATGCCCATTTGCTTGTGATGCCCTTTGAAGGTGTACTTCATATGGCAGCTGCTTCCATGTCCATGGTTGGATCGAGAGCCGGTGGGAGGCTGGGGAGGCCTCAGGGATCCTCTGGTCCAGTCTCTAGACATTCCAGGGAGGAGGCTGAGGTCAAGGAATTTTAGGTAACTTCTTCAAGGTCACTTGGCTACTCACGAGAATACCCAAGATTCACAGGAAGATTCTTTGACTCCAGACGCAGAGCTCTTGCTGTCATACTGAGCCAAGTCACCTACCCACAATGCTGCTGGCTGTCCTGGAGCCCCGAGGAGTCTGAGGACCCAGGAAGGGACATGCAGTTCCCTAGATCCCAATAACCAGAGCTGACAATTATGTTTGCCACATGCTTTGGGGGCATCTCTTGCAGGAGCTTTGCCCTGGTCCTGGTCTTGAGTGCTGTGCCACCTTGAGTAGTTATCATCCCATTATTCGCAAGAGGAGACAGAGATTCAGATACGTAGGATAATACAGCTTTAGTCAGAGTCTGGATTTGAACACAGGCCTTCCTGACTCCAGCTTGTCACCATCTGTTGTGACACAGAGGTCATCATTTCTCTGACTCAGCCTTCTTGGAATACCACCTCCAGGAAACCTGGTCACAAGGTTTTCCAGTCACTGTGAGGACCTTCTTCCCACCTCAGAACATCCTTGGAAGGGTTTGCTGGTCCTGGCATCTTCATCAGTAGCCTGGAAGAGTAGACAGAGAGCTGGGATAGGAACCAGGAAGGCCTGGATTCAAGGCCTATCTCAGATACTTGTTAGTTCTGTGACTATGGGGCAAGTGCCAACCTGTCTCAGCTTTGTCATCTTTATAACAATAAAAAGGAACATCCATAGCACCTCCTTCCAAGCTTTTCTTGAACATCATGTATCTGGAGTTAGGAGCAATCTTAAATGCCTTGATTTCCAAGCCTCTCTTTTTACAGATAAGGAGATGGAGGCCCCAGAGGTTGAGTGTATGCCCAGGGTCAGATTCTTCCTGACTCCAAGCTCAATGCCCAAACCTTTATGTCACACTGCTTCTAGTCAAATGAGATCACGCTTCTTGAGCGCTTGTCTACCCAAACACTGGGTAAAGATGTCAGACATCACTGTGGACCCAGCTACAGGGAGGGGTGTCTGTGTGTGGGGGCTAAGACAGCAGCACTGCCCACAGATAGCCAGAGGTCGGGAGGGTGACTTTGGGGGACCTCCCCTTCCACACTTTTGCTTCCCTGAAACAGTGACAAATGGGCCTGTTCTTGCCTCGCCCATGGTCAGTCTTCCCCAAACAAGAGGCCCCATTTGCAGCCACCAGGCAGGCGGGCTCCATCTCAGACATTATCAATGAGCTTGTCAAGTCTGGCCTCACTTTCTTTGTAATTTTCGGCAGCTCTTCCTGGCCTGTCTGCCTGCCTGCCTCAGATGTCTCTCATCAGCCCGCAGCCTCGGCAGACTAGCAACAGGATGTCCTTACACCTGTTTTGCTCAAGGCTGGGCCTTGGAGTCCTGGGCCATGTTGGGCCGGCCCTGGCTCACTCACCTGCTCGGCTCGACGCGGATGTCAGAATGTCAGATGATAGCTGTTGCATCTGCAGCTGGTGCCCGAGCATGGTGCCATTGGCACGCCTTTCCTGTGGCGAGCTTTAATTTGCTCTGCTCTCCCTGAAGAGCCTGCTTGCTTCACCTTGTGGAGGTGGAGGCTGTGGCTGAGGCGGCGGTGAGCCACAGTCAATGTGGAGCTCGGCCACTTCCAGCTTTGCCCAGGGAGGCTGATGCTGGAGGGAGGTGCTCACCAAACAGCCTTGTGGAGGCTGAGGGCAGGTGAGCATTCTCAGCCCCTTCTTGCCCTCCGTGGCCTGAATCATCATTCTTGAGGGAGCAGCAGTAAGCACAGAGGGATTTACATGAGGCCGTTTGTACTGTATACTGGGCCTGCTCCAAGGGAGCCGTGTGAGGCCTAAATAAGCTATAACCTGCCAAAATATTCATGAGAGACAGACGAGGGTTCTTCCTGTTTTCTGAATGAGGTTGACAATCAAAACAAATGTGGGATGAGGCTACAACCGGATTGCCGATGGTGTTGGGCTTCAGCCACATTTGTGAAGGGACTGAGATAGTGAACCAAGCAGAGCAGGGGACAAGCGGGCACTGTGAGCCCAAGCAGAGTCTGGGCCTGGTCTGTCTCTCTGTTCCCTGGGAGTAATAGACACAGTGCCAAAGAGGGAGAGGAGGACCAAAGGTGAGGGGAGAGGGGTGGAGAGAGACAGACAGCAAGAGAGGGAGAGGAAAGACAGACAAAGAGAGACATAGTGGCAGAGAAAGAGCCACAGAGAAAGACAGGGCGACAGAGAAAGAGGGAGAGACACAGATGGAGACACAGGAAGAAAAGAAAGAAGAGAGGAAGAAAAAAGAAAGGGGAAGGGAGCAAGGATGGAACAAAGAAAGAGAAGGAAGAAATCAATAACCAAGTAATTGTTAAGCATCTCCTTGGTGTCAAGAACTGTGTTAAATCCTAGTGATACAAAGTAAAAGCTGTGTACATATACATGCATAGAAATACACGCACATGAACACCAACGAAGAGACTATTTATTGCAATAGTCCAGGTGATAGACTTGAATCAAGATGGTACTTGTGTGAGAGAAAAGAAGGGGATGGATGTAAGGGAAAGAAGGAAAGTAGAATGATAGAAGGTAGAGGAAGGAAGGAAAAAAAAGGAAAGAAAAAGGAGGAATGAGAAAGGAAGGAAGAAGGAAAAGAAGAAAAAAGGAAGGAAGAAAAAAGAAAGAAAAAAGAAAAAGAAGGGAGAGAGGGAGGAAAGGAGGAAGAGAGGAAGTAGGGGAAAGAAGATGGAAGGGATGAAGGAAGGGAGGAGGGAAAAGAGATGGGAAGGAAGAAAGGAGGGAAGGAAAAAGGAAGGAAAGAGGGAAAGGGAGAAAAGGAGGAAGGAAAGAAGGAAGAAAGGAAGGAGGGAAAGGCAGAAGAGGAGGAAGGAAGGAAGAAGGGAAGGAAGGAATCTCAAGGAAGGCAGTGATGCCAATATATGCAAACATTTCACTTTTTTAAGCGCTCTGTAATATTTATTGCATCTGAAGAAACATCAGTATTTAGAAGGGAAATGGCAAAACCGAGTTTGTGGGGTGTGAGGAGGGGGTCTAACTTGGTTGGGCATTTCTGTCAATTGCTTCTGTTTTATCTATTATTTAAACAATGGGTGATCTTGGGAAACATATCAGTGACATAGGTTTTATCTCGCTTAGATTCTCCCTCAATAATATGCAGTCTGCCTGCTTTCATTGCATCTTTAATGAGCAGAAAGCCTTCGGCAGATGTGAGGCCCCATTGTCCTCAGGTGGGAAGAGACTGGGCAGTGGTGCTAAGGAGGGCCCAGAATGGTCAAGATTTCCCAGCATGCTTAGCTCAACTTTTACTTGAAAAATAAGACATGAAAGAGAATCCTCTTTGCTTCTTCCGTCCCATGGCATTTGGGTGAACATTCATTGTTCCTATTAATAACGACAGTCAGAATCATTGGTGGAGAGCTGGAATGTCAAATACCATCTAGCCGAATCACCTTGTTTCACAGCTGAGAGCACTGAGGCCTAGGGGAATGGAAAGGACTTGTACGAGGTCATATAGTGAGAAGTTATGTGAATTGCTCTGTTCCCCCAGGTTAGTGATCGACCCAAGATGAGCAGCCCCAAATAGGATTCTGTTATTAGAGTCTCTCCCTGCCTCTTTGGCCCTACCTGGGTGGTCTGGGTGAGGTGCAAAAAGGGAGGAATGAGTCAACTTCTCTTCAGTCTTGGAGCTTTCTCTGTAGAATTCGAGGTGGAGACACAGCCACTGCCCCCAAAGTAGCCCCAAAGTGTCGGGGGCTCTGATAGGTTGTAGGGGGTGAGCCAAAGTGGGAGGGGGCTCCCAACAAACATTGGGAGAACTTGAATCTGTTTCATAAGCAATTATAAAGGTCATCTATGTGGAAGGAGAGTGCTTTCCCTCTGCCCTCAAACAATTCCTATCAAATGCTTCCCTGTAAGACAGTTTATGCTTTAGGTGACTGGATTAAATTAAGTAGAACCTCCAGCCTTGGTCTTGGCCAGCCGAGCCACCTAACTTCCCTAACCCACCTGGGCCATTATGGAAAAGCTTTGGCCAGATGGTGGCTGGAGCTGAAAGGGTCAGCCCCAGGGGTTTGCTTTCCAGGGGAGGAGACTTGTGGCCATAGCACCTCAGGAAGACTGTTTACTGAGGGATTGAGGCTCCATGGTCCGTTGTGGTGGGAAAAATGCCTGCTCCATCAGAAATGAATTCCCAAATGA
>CM053624.1:5292838-5330907 GCA_028646595.1 Phalanger gymnotis | reverse complement strand
GTGGGGGGGGGAGGAAATGGGGAGAAAATTTGTAATTCAAACGCCTGTGAAAATCAATGCTGAAAACCAAACATGTCAAAAATAAATTTAAAAATAAAAATTAAAAAAAAATAATCTACTTCTGCATCATTGACTGGACTAAAGCCTTTGACTGTCTTCAAAGATATGGGAAGACAAGATCATCTTACTTGCCTCCTGAGGAACCTGTATGTGAATCGAGAAGCTACAGTACGAACCAAATATAGAATAACTGATTGGTTTGATGTTGGGAAAAGAATATGACAAAGCTGTATATTGTCACCTCATTTGACTAACCTATATGCACGCAGAGAGCATCTTTCTTCATATGTCCTTTATAATTAATTTGGGCATTTAGAAAAGTCAAAATGACTTATTTGCTCAAAGTCGTTATTAAAACAATATTATTTTTACTGTTTTCAATGTTGTCTTGGTTCTGCTCATTTGACTCTTCATTTTTTTCATGCAAGTCTTTCCATGTTTTTCTAAGATCACTGAACTCATCATTTCTTATGGCACAGTAGCATTCCACCATAATCATTTACCGCAACTTGTTCAGCCGTTCCCCAATTGAGGGGCATCCCTGCAATGTCCAGTTCTTTGCCATCACAAAGACAGCTGCTATAAACATTTGAGAACATAGAGGTTCTTTTCCTTTTTCTCTAATCATCTTTGGAAAGAGACCTAGTAGTTGCTTGGTTTGCTTGGTCAAAGGCAGTTTAATAACTCTTTGTGCATAATTCCAGATTGCTCTCCAAAATGGTTGTTTCAAATGAAAAATAACTTACATGCAGAGTACATCATGCAAAATGCCAGGCTGGATGAATCGAAAGCCAAAACTAAGTTTTCTGGGAGAAATTATAAACAATCTCAGATATGCGAATGATACCACTCTGATGGCAAAAAGTGATAAAGAAATAAAAAGCCTCTTGATGGGGGTTAAAAAGTAAAGTATAAAAACGGGCTTGAAGCTTAACATAACCCCCTCCCCCCAAAAAAGAAAACTAAGACCATGGCATCTGGTCCTATCACTTCCTGGCAAACAGAGGAAGAAGAAATGGAAACAGTTTCAGATTTTATATGCCTGGGCTCAAAGATCACTGCAGACAGCAACTACAGACATGAAGTTAAAAGACGCTCCTTAGGAGGAAACAGCAAATTTGGAGAACATACTAAAAGCAGAGGCACCACCTTGCTGGCAAAGGGCCTTAGATCAAAGCTCTGGTTTTTCTGATCTCAATGTAAGGCTGTGAGAGCTGGACTGCAAGGAAAGCTGAGCTCTGCCAAATCAACAATTCAGATTGTGGCACTGGAGAAGACTTTGGGGGACTCCTTGGACAGTAAGGAGATCAAATCGGTCAAACTTAAAGAAATTAACTCAGACTCTCATTGGAAGGACAAATACTGAAATTGAAACTGAAATACTTTGGCCACATAATGAGAAGATGGGACTCATAGAAAAAGACCCTGATGCTGGGAAAGATTGAAGGCAAAAGGAGAGGGGGACGGCAGAGGATGAGATGGATGGATAGTGTCATGGCAACAATGAACATGAGCTTGGACAGACTGGGAGATGGGGGAGAATAGAAGGGCCTGGCATGCTGTGGTCCATGGGGTCACGAAGAGCTGGACAGAACTGAATGAATGACCAACAAGAACAATACAGAAAATATGGGTCAGAGGAGGATCTGAACCTTAAACTGTGTCTTTCACCTTTCAGAGTGATCTTTGGATGGGAAACTGAAGGGACGTGAAGGTATCCTGGGCTCTACAATTTGGCAAAATTTATCTCCCACCCCACTGCACTGCCTTTTCTATCAGAGAAGATGAAGGCACATCGAAGCTCATCAGAAACAACCCCTTAAGGGGGCAAACAAACAAACAACTCAGTGAAGAAATGAACATGGCAGAAGAGAGTCATTGTCTGGAATTACACTAACAGATAAGTGAAATGGGCGATAGAGTGGACAAACTCTGTCCCCTCAAAGCTCTACATTCTGTGTTATTCATACACACATACACACAGTCATGAGCAGCTAGGCGGCACAGTGGTAAGACTTCTGGGCCTCGAGGCAGGATGACCTGAGTTCAAATCTAGCTTCAGACCCTAACTAACTGTGTGACCCCGGGCAAGTCACTAAATCCCATTCACCTCAGTTTCCTCATCTGTCAAATGAGAAGGAAAAGACGAACCATTCCAGCACCTTAGCCAAGAGACCCCCAAAAAGCGGTGGCAAGGAGCCAGACACGACTGAAAAAGAGGAAGAACAGCACACGCGCATACTTATTATGTGTATACAGGTTTTGGTAACGTGTGTGTATGTATAGTATTTCTGTGTGTGTATATATATATATATATATATGGTTCTATATGCATACATACATAGCATACACGTGTTCATATACACAATATATATATATATAACATACATATACGCATATATATACATATCACTATATATGTATCTGAGTATATATAAACACGCGTAGATACTCACATATAAAAACATATACACACACAAATCAAAGGTCTGGGTAATATATGTGCGGCAGCTAGGGGCCTCCACAGTGCACGGAACGCTGGGCCTGAAGTCAGCAAGACTCATCTTCATGAATTCAAATCCATCCTCAGACACTTACCAGCTGTGTGACCCTGAGCAAGTCACTGACACATATTTGCCTCAGTTTTTCATTTGTAGAATGAACTTGGGAAGGAAACAGTAAACCACTCCAGTATCTCTTCTAAGATAAACCCCAATGGGGTCATGAAGAGTTGGGCATGATTGAAAATGACTGAACAACAACAAATGTATGTGTGTATGTGACCCACACACGCATATATGGATACACATGTAAATATATTAAGAAGTGTATGGCTATGTGTATAAGCATACCTAGATCTTCAGTTTCGTTAAGCTATCTGACTAGCCGTGCTTGGCACAGTAGGTTTGCTAGCACACAGCCAATTTAATTTTGATTTAGTATTGTACCAATCAAACTATGAAAGAGTTGCTTTGTAGAACCAGACAAGATAATAAAATATGTTTGGAGAAAGAAAAGGTCCAGAATCTCCTAAGAAAATGGGCCAGAATAAGAGCAGCTCAGCATTACCAAACCTCAAACCACACTGGAAACAAATGATCCTGCAAAGTTTTGGCAGCTAGTTAGGAAATACAAAGATCAATGGGACTGAACAGACAATGCAAGGCCAGAAGCGATGGAATCCAGTTGCATGTTGAGTAAACTGAAGGGCATAAATGACTCAAAGGCTTCCTGACAAGAATTCTTTGGACAACGTGGAGGCAGCTTCACAGAAATTGGATTTAGACCAGAATCTTACGCACATGCAATTGTATGCTCTAAATGGGTATGACCTTACTGTAAAAGGTTGCATTATAAAAAAAAAAACATACCTGGAAGAGAATGAAAGAAAATAACATTTATAACTGTGGTTGGGAAAGGATTCTCACCTAAGCAACAGATAGAAATTATAAACACTAAAATAGTTGATTATGATTTTTTAAATTAAAAAATGTTAGTATAAACTAAATTGATGCTAGAAAAAGAAGAGAAGCTGTAATTGGGAGAACTTCTTAAACAAGTTTCTCTGATAAGAGCCTAATATCAAAGGAATATTGAGAATTAAAATGTATATATAAGAGCCAAAGTCACTTCCCAAAACTTAAGTAGCAAAATCAGTCAGTCAATAACCATTTACTAAGCATATATGCCAGGCATTGTGCTTAGTACTGAAGATACAGATATAAGCAAAAAAAGCGAATCCCTGCCTTCAAGGGGTTTACATTCTAATAGAGACGATATCACAAAAGGAGGGAGCTCAAAAGGATGAGGCAGTTCCTGCAGGAGCAGGGTGGTAGCGAAGTTCAGAGAATGAGGGATGACTGTTTTGGACTATTCCTCAGAATGAGCATTCTAGAAAGAACTCAACATTGGGAAAAGGGGCTGCAGAAGCACAGGAAGAAGCCAGCTTAGTCAAGAGAATAAAGGACTGCTGATGGGGAGATATGGAAATAAACAGTTTTCAGAAGAAGGAATATAAATAATAAGGTCATATTGAAATGTTTAAAATCATTAATAATAAAAGAGAGAAAAATCATCACATCCAGGGTTTCATTTCACATTGTCAAATGGGCAAAGATGAAAAATAGTGCAAACGGTGCATATTGGAGTGTAACTGATGCACTGTTTGTGGGTAGTGCTCTGACACGTTCCAGTCACCTTGGAAAAGATGCTGATAGTGAGGCAAACCATTAAACTTTCCATAGCCTTTGATCAGCCTATTATAGTGCTAGGCATAAGCCCAAAAAGGGTAGTGGCAGAAAGAACGTTCTTTGCATAACAAAATATTCAAAGAAACTCTCTTTGTAGTAGCCAAAGTCTGAAACCAAAATGGTTGCCCATCCATTACGGAATGGCTGAGCAAATTGTGGTATAGGAATGTAAAATTATGTTTTTTGCCTTCAGAAATAATGGATGCCAGTAATTCAGGGAAACCTAATAAGACTTGGTTGAAATGAAGAGTTAAGATAGTATAATTAAGAGAACACCATACATAATGGTGATAATACATAAGCAATAACTCTGAAAGTCAAGGGAAATTGGGTGAACTATAATGAGTACTCTCTGTCCTGGAGAGCTGATCATGGACTATTACTTTGTCCTCTCGGTAGAGAAATAAGGACCATAAGTGTAGCATGTGATGGGCAAACTGCCAGGTGTAGACATTAGGCCGTTGATTTTCCTAAAATGTTTTCTTTTGTTATATAGAGGGATGAAGTGGTGGGGAAGGGGACAGTTAAGAGGAGATGTATATACTTTAAGAATAAAAGGCAACACTAAAACTTTTTTCAAAGGAAAATGAGGACTTGAAGAATAAATAATTATATTGAAGAAAATGAGATCAATAATACGGCAAACCAAAAAGTATGTAATGTGATTCTAATCTACACGGGCAATGCCGAGGGCCCAAGATAGAGCCGCCGCTTTGTGAGCATCGAGAAGGCGTCAGATGGGAGAGATGCTACGGAAGCAGAAACAGAAAAAAGGCATCTGATCAAGTACAGCAAGGGAAGGAAAGCGGAGAGTCAAAGATCATACCGAAGTTAGGCACCCGGGAGACAAAAGGATGGCATTGTCCTTAATATAAATTGTCAAGTTAGAATCTGAGTGGGGTTTTAGGAACAGAGGGCAGCTTCAGAACTGGACATGTTCAGTTTTTGATGTCTCTGGGACATAAAGGGTGAAATGTCAAATAGCTAGTTAGCGATGTGGGACTGAAGCTCAGGAGAGTGTCTGGGGCTCAATATATTAAAACGTGAGTGATTTGCATAGAGATGATAAATAAATCCATGGAAATTTACAAGGTCAGTGGGAGAGTGAAGAGAGGGAAAAGACAAAGGCTAAACTCGGATCGCTGGGTACATTCGTTGTTAGGGGGCATAATATAGATGATGAGCCAAAAAAAGGAATCTGAAAAGGACTGTTTACACAAGTAGAAGGTGAGCAAGGAGGGAATAGTATCATGAATCTCACAGAGAGGAGAGTATTCAGGAGAGGGGTCAAGGGTGTCAAATGAAGTACAAATTTTTAAAAGCGGAGTGAAGTTTTTTAAATTAAAAATATGAAGAGGGGTAATTGACAACAAATGAGGAAAGGATAGAAACATTACATATAATTATACGATACTCAAATATGCGCCATAAAACTGAATATTTTATGTGAAATGGAAGAATATTTGCAAAAAAAAATTGCACGCCTTCTTCTCCCAATATTAGTTCAGCGGAGGGCCGCTTCTCCTGACATGAACTCATACTTGTTCTTGGGTCCCTCAGAGAGTCGGTTAATTACTCATTCAATCAGGGCTACAGAGTAACCCTGGGGACGCTGGGGCTTGTAGCGCCGGTACTCACAAGTTCCACATCAGTGCGCTGCCTACTAATTTCAGTTAGAAAGATTTGTATTAGGTTTTAGGAAAAGATTTCCTAACGTGGTTGGGTAAGAGCAACTGTTACCAATTACTCCCTCTGAAAATCTGGAGCTTAGTCTCTTACAGCAGCGTACACGGAGAGGCTGGGCACCAGGTGCGGTAAGAATGACGCACAAATACAGAAAACCCGCGTGTCTAAAGGCGGTAAGCTCCTAGCTCGTAGTTACTAAGTCTCGTTTTCAGTCTGCAGCCAGAGTTCTTCAGTGGCGTAAGGGCTCGCGCGTGTCGAAGCTGCTTCCTTCCCTCAGTGCAATCCTTCGGCATCCTCTGGCTTTGTCCTCAGTAAGCCTTCTTAACCTCTGGGTCTGTTCTTTCTGATCTCAAATGATCATCAGCCATTTGTCCTTGTTCTATCTTGGTTTGATGCCTTGTTTCCTACTGGCCCCATCTTCTCCAGTGCCATTGTCAATAGATGGAGGAAGTAGAAGGATAGATAGATTGATGGATGATACATAGGTAGACAGACAGACAGAGAGACAGACAGACAGAGACAGAGAGATAGAGACAGAGAGAGACAGACAGAGACTGAGAGACAGAGACAGACAGCTGGAGAGAGACAGAAAGACACACAGAGAGAGAGAGAGACCGAGAGACAAAGACTGAGATAGAGACAGAGTTAGACAGACAGAGACTGAGAGACAGAGACAGAGAGACAGAGACAGACAGAGGGAGAGAGACAGAGAGAAAGAGAGAGAAAGAGAATGGATTGCTTTCCTCCATTGCAGTTTCACTGCTCCTTGACTTGACTGATGATGAAATTTCTCTTGATGTTTAAGTCCCTCAGGCGATAGTTATTTTGTTCCCTTCTTTATGAAATTAATTTGATAACAAGATCACAGGGTATAGACAATCTCATTTACACATTTTAAAAACCTAAGCATACCTGTTGATTGATTGAGGTGGGGATCTATACCACCTCTCTTATAATATAAACATATGGATTAGAGTCTTAGGAAGTAGAAACTCTCGACCTCCTGATATCTGACAAAATTTGTCAAATTATAGGTAAATTCCTGAAGAAAAAGAAAATCCTTATTTTGGATGGTTTTACAAGAGGATTATATCTAGCACAATGTTTAATTAGCCCCTATGCTATGTGAACTTTTTTTTTGCAAAAACAGAGACAAGATACCCTATCAGATCTATTCTATTGGCTGAACATAGGTTTCATTCTCAAGTCAGGGAGGAAGCATAGAAATAAAGCTAAACATCAATATCATTAATGGATATTGATGAAAAATATTAAGTAAAATAATAGTACATCATCTATAGCAATGTCCTGAAATACATTCACTGTAACAAGTTACATTTATATCAAGAAGTCAATGGTAGTTCATTATTTAGAATACTATAAATACAATAATTTATAACAACAATTATAAAGACTGGTTACATTAATGGATTCAGAAAAAAAGCTGTCGATGAGATACAGCCTTCTTTTAAGTTAAAAACAATAAGAAGCATAGGAATAAAAAGGATCTTTCCTTAATATGATCAAAAGAATCTCTGTAGAAACAACTACCATTATTTGAAACAGCGAATCACTAAATGCTTTTGCAGTAAGATAAAGTTGAAGCCAGGTTGCCCAAAGACTCCACTATTATTTAATATAGTGCTAGAAATTCCAGTGATAGCAATTAGACCAGAAAGAGAAACTGAAGGAATAAGTGTAGGCAAAGAAGAGGCAAAAATTATCTCTATTTGCAGACAATATGATGGCTTATAGAGAGAACCCTAGAGATTACATGAAAAAATTAATGAAAACAATTAATAGCTTCGCTAAAGTAGCAGGATACAAAATCAACCTGCAAAACCATCAGTCTTCTGGAATATTACTAACAAAACAGAGGATGAAGAGATAGAAAGAGAATTTCCATTCAAAGTCACTATACAATGCCTAAAATATCTAGGGGTTAACCCACCAAGACACAGTCAGGACTTACAGAAATTCAGATACAAAATACTCTTTACAGAAATGAAGCAAAGCTCTGATAATGGAAGAAATAGTCATTGTTCATGGCTGAATCAGGCCAATCTAATAAAAGTGATGATTCTGCCTAAATTAATTTACAGATTTCATGCTATATCAATCAAACTATCATGGGATTTCTTTACAGAACTAGACAAAATAATAGCAAAATTCATTTGGAAGAACAAAAGGTCAAGAATTTCAAGGGAAATAATGAAAAACGCAAAAACAGAGACCTAGCTAGATCTCAAACTCTATTCCAACTCAGTAATCATTTACATAATTTGATACTGCTTGAAAAATAGAAAAGTTGATCAGTAGAAAGAATAGAATAAACAAGCCAGATATTGAAGTCAACCAACCCAGAAGTCTGGTGAGAGATAAATTCAACAACATAAACAATTGGGCAAGGAGCTCCCTACTGAACAAAACACTGCCAGAGAAAATGGGAATATTTGTGAAAGAAAATGAGTTTAAACCAATACGTTATAGTCCATGCAACAATCAACTTCCAATGAATGAAGGAAAGGCACTTATTGAATTCTTCCTGTGCACTAACACTGTGCTGAGCACTGGAGATAGAAATTCTAGGAAACAAGCCAATCACTGACCTCAGGGAGCTTACATTCTAATAAGCAAAAACAATACATCCTGGGAGAGGGGAGTGGAGACATGACCGGGAGACTTGGAAATGGTCAGGAACGGGCACGATGGGGTCGCTAAATGCAAAAATACGGGGAAAGCTTAGCGGCTGATGGATAAGTGAATAGGTGGCTAAATGGATATGTGACCTTAATGTCAAAAAACAAATCATTAAAACATCATCACTATTGTCCTCAACAAAAACATTCCTAAAATAGAATATGAGGAAAAGAAATTAAATAAGAGAGGGTCATTGGAGGATCTTCACAAAGGCCCAGAAGGAAATTCAGAGGGAAACACAAAGAGAACAACTTTTAAAGAAACATTGAATTTATTAGATACTTTTAAAAAGCAAGATGTACAGAATAGAGATTGTGGGATTCACATTAATCTCTTTTTCTGTTCCAAATTGTATATAAAAATTCTCTTTCTGTTGATGTCCCTCCCTCCCTTTCTCTCTCTTTCTCTCTCTCTCTCTCTCTCTCTCTCTCTCTCTCTCTCTCTCTCTCACACACACACACACACACCTGCACCCCCCAAACACTCTTTCTCTCATTGTCTCTCTATCTCTTTCTGTCTGCCTCTCCATCTCTTTTGGTAAATTCTGAATTAAAAAATATTTTACATGATAACATGAGATACTTTTCTAATTTGTAAGACCACAGAAACAGAATAGTTTTTTTCTTTGCTTTTAATGAATTTTTTAATATTATTTTCACACCACCTGTATTTACTCTTTATTCCATTAGGGCTTAAGTGACTTTCCAAGGGTTATACAACTAGTAAGTGTCTGAGGCCAGATTTGAACTCAGAAGATGAGTTTTCCCGACTTCAGGCCTGGCACTCTATCCACTGTGCCACCTAGCCATGCAATGTCTTGTATATGGCAGCTCAATGTTTCCCTTGCCTGTTGACAAACACATCTCTTCTACTTCCCTTTTTAAATGAGAGCCCTAAAGCATTGTAAACCAACTACTAAAAAGAATGGCCAGTGAGAGATGTTCACCTATTAATCTGTAGATTTTCAAAGTCACCACCATAAATCGACAGTTATTGTCTAGTCTAAAGTCATTCCCTAATTAATTTCTCTGTGAAAATTCAGACCAATGACCCTTCTCTGCCTGATCACATAAAGGTCTTTTTGTATAAATGCAACCGTAGGGCTTAATTGATGTTTACATGTCTGAGGTGCTTTGGGGTTCATTTAGATGGCAAGGCCCATAATTTCTTGATTCAGCTCCTGTGCCCGAATCCCTGAAGAGATGGTTCAGAGAAATTTCCAAGAAGATTTGACCTACTTTCCTCCTGTTCTCTTCTGTATTAAATAAAGTCTTATGTACAGAGATGCCACCAAGATGCAAAGGGTATTTTTCAGGTGCTAACTTTTCTGGGTCAAGTCAGGGTAAGTTCACTGAAATTATGTAAGTATGGAGCTTGTCCATGTGGCAATCCTGCTGCTCCAGCACGGTCAGGTGAGCATGCATATTGAGATGTTTTTTTTTTCCCAATGGAGTTTGCCTGGATATCACCATGTTTTCTTGCCTAACACATAGTAGGTGCTTAAAAAATGTTTCTTGACTGACTGACTGTTCCACTTAATAAATAGCATGCATTGGTGAAATGGTGGGCTGGGACTAGACATGCTTACTTGAGGTGACTGAGAACCTCAAAGCCAATTGGCTCCCATGGGCTGCTGGCTGCTGCTCCCAGAGCACCCAAGATTTTGCCGGGGCTTGTGTCAGAGCCAATGGCTATGAAATTGATTCATTCCATCTTTGTCTCTTTTCAAGTTCAACCAAAGTATCACCTCCTCTGTGAAGCCTTCCCTGATTTCCCTTGTCAGGTGAATCTTACTGGCTGTATGATGGTGGGCAGGTGATTAAAGCTTCCCAGGTCTCGGTTTCTTCATCTGTTAAACAAAAAGGTTGTCTTAGACCAGGGGTTCTAAACCCATTTGTTATGTCATAGATTGCTTTGACCATCTGGGGAAACTCAAGGACCCCTGCTCAGAACAGATTCATGTTATTAGAAAATTGAAGGGAGTGCTAAATTCCAGTTACAAGTTAGAGAATAAACATGTATTTTCCCATCCATGTTCATGAAACCCCAGAAACCTCTTCATGGACTCCTTGTGGGTCCACAGATGGCAGTCCCTGGCAGATGGACTCGGAGGGCTCTTATTTGGAGCCTTTACTCTGGGATGCTATGAATGGTCTTCTCCCTTGGATCTCCTAGAGCAACGTGTACTTTCTATTTCATTTCTGCATTTGTTAAGCCTCTACTCTAGGTCAGACCCAGTATTATTAACCCAATGTGTTCATCATTCCATGCTTTGTAGTGTGGTTCTGAGTTGGAATCTTACCCTCCTTCAGCACTAGAGAAAGCATTGTTTTTTTTCCTTGTAAAATAAGGGAGTTAGAAGAGAAAATCTCTGTGGTCCCATCTGTCACTAATGTCCAAGGCATCAGTTAAAATTGTTTCCCATGAAACAGAACCTCTAAAGCCTGGATAAATATTGCCCATCCCTACAAAAGATGGCATTTTAGCAAAATATAAAGTATCCATTTGTTCTTCAGAGCTTATGCTTCTCCACTTGAAACACTCTATTCACCCTCCCAGTCCTTCCTTGCAGAGCCAAAATGGCAGAGATGGAGGAGGAATTTATTTAAAAATTTAAAAAATAACTATGGCAGAGGAGGAGGAGGAGGAATCTCCCATCCCAGTTTCCTCAGTTTATAGATTATGAACCTGAGGCCCAAAGAAGGAAAGGAACTTGCCCATCATCGCACAAACAAGTGCTGGTTGTGGGGACCCGGGGAGAGAAGATTTGTGTCTGCTAGATCACATCAGCTCCACCTCTGTCCAGAGGCAGCTAGAGCTCTACGATATGGCTTTCTAAGTCAATTGTCATGGATTGGCAAATCAGGAGGATTTTAACCTATACTTTGCCTACATGTGTGCCCTTAATTTATTTCTCTTACCTTATTTAACTTGTTGGATAAATGTCAAATAACACGCATAAAAGGATCATCCTCCTTTGTTCCTGTATTTTATAGGGAAAGCTTCTAATGTTTCTTCATTGAAAATAGTAGCTTTTGGTTTCAGATAGTTTTAATCATATGAAATTTCATCATATTAAAATAGCTCTCCTGTATCTATGCATATATGTATCAACTATATATAGTTTATTGGTAGTTCAACAATTTCAAATAATAAATATAAGTACCCATGTTAAAAATAAAACATATATATTGTTTTTAACATGGATAATTATATACATATATATATAGACATATATAATAGAGACAGAGAGAAGAGAGATGGAGAAAGAGGAAAGAGGGAGAGAATGAGTGAGAGACAGAAAGAGAGAGAGAGAGGAGAGCATAAATGTATTTGCTACTTTGTTAAAAGCTTTTTGCTCTATCTCCTGACCCAGAGTCACGTATTTTTGTTTTGAACATGTGTAATTATGGTAATTGTTTCCAATTGTTGAAATATCCCTGCATTGCTGCTATGAATCTTGTTTGATAATTATGCATAATTTTGAGAATATATTGTCCTAGTATTTTTCCTTAGATTTTATTCAAATTTTTAAATAAATATTCATCAGTGATATTGGCCACTAGTTTCCTTTATTTTTTCTCCCTTCCCTATTCCATTTGTCTCATTCTCACAGTTTGTGACAGTGCTTTCTTTCTCAATTCTTAGGAGTAATTTCTTTGGCCCAGGTATTAATTGCTCCTTAATCATCAGATGCAACTCTCCTGTATATCCCTCTCATCAGGGTTGTTTCTCCATCTTTCCAGCTCTGTTCCCACCATTGGGGGTTCTTTTAGAGCAAGGTCCATTTCATTTTATGAGATTGGTTTCCCATCTCTCTTATCAAATTCTATTAACTAGGACATTCCATTTTTGCAGGTGATAGATCATTTATTTTAAATTCTCAGCTTTGCTGGCATATAATTGTGTTTAGTGAATCCTTAAGTGTTTTTATTTTTCCTCCATTCTCAGAGATTTCACCTTTATTTTTTAAATGGCATACAACCCTCATCTTTTTTCAAATACTGCCTTTCAAAAGCTGTCCTGCTAAAAAGATACCTTTACACTCAAGTGCAAACAGCTGATAAGGTTTCAGTATCTTTCCAAAGGAAATTTTCCTTTGAGTGTCTAAAGAAATAATGTATAATTATTTATTTATTTTTTATTTATCAGATTTATATACTGAGGCATAAACTGGAGGTTGACGTGGGAGATATTTCAGGGGTAAGAAACTTTCCCTCAACTGTCCGAAGCCACTGACTTCTCCTATGCATATGGCTATCCCTGAGTTGAGTAACACACGTGGAGATTCAGTTGGTCTTCTGGGGATGGAGCTGAGCCTGGGGTGCCCTTGTACCTACTATCCCTGCTCCTGACAGAGACGCCTCCAGGTTTCTCAGCTGGTGTCATGCTGGTCTCCTTGATGGCTGCCCAGCAGGCCACCTCCCAGTTCTGGAATTACTCCATTACCAATAATGGGAATTTCTGCCTCTTGTCCTGAGCATCGAATGGAAAAATCCAGCCTTTTGTGTGCAACTTGTTTTTGCTTCATTATTCAGAGAGTCTTTAGGCTTATACTCAACCCAGTTAACCACATTAACATATTTAAATCACAATTAATTGGAAAATTACAGTAAGGTGTAAAGTGGGAATCATTTCTTTTAAATGAGCACTCCATGCTTGTTGGTGCAGTTGGGACCGTTTGTTCCTTGCCAGGAAACCGGCAAACATTGGAACCCATAAGCCAGTTCCCCCCACATGTGAGCCTAACCATGTATACTGTTCTACACACGGGTGAGTCCAGGAGCTCAAAGGCCTGGGAGGCCCAAGCAAAGCCTGGAAGCACATACTTGGTCCTAGAATTAGACCTGGAGAAGCCTTGAGTGCCATCTTCTGACAGATGAAGAAACTGAGGCCCAGAAAGTCTAAGAGACTTCGCCAAAGTCCCTTAGTTATTAAATATCATAAGCAATGCTGAATGAAGATCTTCTGATGTCAAATCCAATGTTTCCTTTTCTCTATGCTGCCTTGGACACTATTTCATAGAAAAGAAATTAGCTACAAAAGTATTTTTCCAAGCAACAAAACATTATGGCATCAGTTCCTATTGGCATGGTCATTGCTGGGGATAGTATCGCTATCACTGTCACCATTATAATAGTTATTATTCTGCTCGGTTGCAGGTAGGGCCATCATTAGCACAAGAGAAGTACAGGAAGTTGATCCTTAGCTCAGTATAAGGCAGAATTCCCTTCCTGTCACTGGTTTCCTAAATGGGAACAAGCCGTCTCAAGAACTAGGCAACTCTCCTTCTCTCAGGGCTGGAAGACCTCTCGTCCAAGCCAACCACTTGTTGAAGACCCTGTAGTGTTAATTGTTCAGACATGGGTTGGACTAGGCACCTCTGGGTCTCTTTCAGCTCTGAGATCCTGTGAATTCAGTCAGAAAAACCCTCTTTTAAGAACCTTTGTGGAGCTCGGTAGTAGAAAGATGCCAAGTAGAAATTCAAGCAATGGATAGGAGTGTTTCTATGTCATCGAGAGTTTATAGTCTTATTTACAATCCCAGGGAACCAAACGTGCACGTGCGCACACACACAGACACACACAGACACAGACACAGACACACAGACACACACACAGACACACACATGCACACACACACACACGCACATACACACACACACACACACACACGTGACAGTTGCACAAGACACCAACAAAGTGCCACAAAAGAGCCGAGGAAGAAAAAGGGAATTTGAGCCAGGAAGGAAAAGACAGGCTGGTCTTCAATTCTATCTGAGAAACTCAGCGACAGCAGAGCCGGAGACTCCAGACAAACCCCTGCCGTGACGTTCCATGGGATAAGCCCAGCTGTGAAAAATGGTTTGCGGAAATAGCTGTAAACCATAACTTTTGGTAACTGATAGAGGAAAATGCTGGGCTTCAGTTTCCCCATCTGTCCAAGCAGAAGATTGTCCTCGATGATCTCCAAGGCTCCTCCTAGCTCCAAATCCTGGTTAAACTCATTTGGGCACCAAATACATCCATGTCTGCAAACTAACCCCTCTCCGCAGAACCCACAGAATTATAGGATTTTCCTCAGAGTTGGAGGGACCTCAATGGTCACCCACTGTGACCCACACTCGGATAACCATTGTCACTATGACCCAGCGGATTCGTGCATCAAGCCTCTGCTGGAGGACACCAGGAAGAAGGAAGTCATCACTCCCAGACCAGCCAGGCCACTTCTTGATAGGCCTCCTCTGTATGAGGAAGCCTTTCCTGACGTGGAGTCAAATTCCGTTTCTCCTCTTCCTTTCCCCATTTCTCCTTGTTCTGTCCTCTGAAGTCAAAGAGGACAAGGCCATTTCCTCTCCATGACAGTCCTTCAGATATGTGAGGACAGCTCACAGGTGTCTCCTGCATCTTCTCATCTCCAGATTAAATATTCCAAGTTCCTTTGGCCCAATTCCTATGGAACAAATGCAAGGTTCTCCCCACACAGAGAACAAATGCATTGACCTAAAGTCCTTAACCCTTTTCTGTTTTTTGATAAAGCTTAAAGACACCTTCTCAATCATGTTTTTAAATGAATAAAATAAAATACTTGGAATTATATCGAAATCCAGTTATCTAAATGTAAAGCAATAACAAAACAAAGTCATGGACCCCATTGGGATCAGAAGCCCTGTATTACCCTCATAGTTTCTGCTGGCCACCTGCGAATGAGCTGCAGAGCTTTTCCCAGTAGGGCAGGGGTAATCTAGGTAGTCTTGAAACCTCTCCGTTTTCTCTCAACTTGGAAGCACCTTCACAGCCTCGGTCCACCTTTACTGAGAGCCTGCTCAGAGGCTGCTTTGGCTCTGGCACTGTCGGGTATCAGACACATAAATCAGGATCTTGCCTATTTGAAGACGTTGTAATCAGGGCCAGTGCAGGACAGGGCCTGCTGAGGACAGGAGGCTCCATGGAGTAAGAAGGAGTTGGTAAAAAGTCTGCAAGGTACCCAGAGTGGGGTCTACCTGTGGAATTCTGTGACTAGCTGGTGTATTAGGACTCAATGCAGGCAGTGATGTCTGGGCAGGCTATCCCTGGGAATGGCAAGGTGGCTGAGTGCAGAGGTCAAACTCCAGAAAAGCCTCTTGCTGAGAACTGTGGGATAAAGAACACTTAGAAGAGAAGGAGGCAATGGTCTGAAGGTCAGAAAGATAAAGGCCAAACACCATTCCATTCTCACAGATTAGAAGATGGGACTTGCCCATGCAGGGCCTAACACAGGGTTCACAAGCACAGAAACACCACCCTTATATTAATAACAGTGGGCTCCTCCGCACACTTGTTGCGTAATGAATATTAGTTCCTTTTTGATAAAAAAGATGCTGACCTAAATAACTTCTCCATTGCAATACACAATGAACGTATGAAAGAGGTATAAACAAAATGCTGGGTGATGTCCTGGAAAGAAAGATTGTTGAATCAGAGGGACCTCTGTGGAAGAAGTGGTCCATGAGCTCAACTTTCAAAGTGAGCGAGGGACTTAATAGATGAAGAGGGTGACAGAGGACCTTCTAGGCACAGGGATCAGAAGGAGACAGAACAGGGCCAGTGGAAAGGGCACAGAGGGTGGCGTGCTTATTTGGAGAGGTGAAGAATCCCAGAGAGAAAGCAGGAAAGCCAGGTCAGGGCCCAATGGCTTGCCAAGGGCATTGACAGATCGCTGGATGACTTTGGGTTTTGCTTGGTTACTATAGCAACAATAATAGCAATAATTGGAGGAAGAGGATTGATAGACATTTCCTGATCAAACATAAATGTATTAAAAACGTGCAAAGACGCTTCTGGGACAAAATTCTGGAACTGCCATGAAGGCCTATCTTAGTTGTGTCAGCAGGCCTATTCGATGCAATTGCCATTGGTTTACTTAAAGACAGAGAAATTTAATATTCAGTGAGGTCCTTAGATCGTGCTGATTATCGCTGTTCGAAATCGACTTCAGGTGCTAACATGCCCAGCAATCTCCAGCCGAAGGTCAGCAGGTACGGGAAACTGTTCCAGTGGGATCATTGGATGGGACCCACTGCCCAGGTGGAGTTTAGGCTCTGGCCATGAGTGAAGGCAGCTGAGCCGGGCCCTCACTCCCAGACTTGCTGCTGGGGCTCTCATTTCATTAGGGTCCAGGAAATACAGGCCGCAGCTGATTTCTTATTCTCTTTCCCCTTTTCGCTACTAAGACATCTCTGTTTTCCTCCCTCGATGCCCCCTCCCAAATCTCTCCTGCTGTAGGCTTTCTACATTCTGTGCCACCTGCTGCTAATGTCTGTACACTGACTCCTCCTTGGTGATGGAGGAAAGAGATCGATATTAAACTCGGGGCTCCATGTACCCCACGAGCTTCACTGGAAGCCAGCTTCTCAGCTCACAGGCAAAGACAGAGGCAGGGAGGGGAGATAATGCGAGAACTAATGAAATCCCCCTGCAGTTTTCACTCAGAGTGTGTGTGTGTGTGTGTGTGTGTGTGTGTGTGTGTGTGTGTGTGTATGTGTGCGCACGCGCGTGTGCTTGCACGTGGACTCAGGGAAGTAAGGAGGCAAGCCTGTTGTGTGGGGTGGTGGCTGCCACAAGATACACACTTCGTGTGTGTAACCTTCCCTGGAGGCTCACATGAGCTACAGGGAGAAGAAGGCAGCACCCTGAGGACCCCCTGCTCTAAGCTTCTCACTTAATAGAAGAATGAATGGAAGACCAAAGAGCAAAGGACTTGCCCAAGCCCTCTTGGGCCAGGACTGGGACGAGAGCCGCAGTTTCTGGGCTCTCCAGCACAGTGTGCTTTCCAGGACATTGTCTAAAGCACCCTGGATGGTGGCTTCTCTTTTCTGATGAGATGGAGGGAACTCCCTGCTGACAATGAAAGCCAACCAGAGATTGCTGGCGGGAAGTCTCTGGGTTAGAGAGTGAGTCTCTCATCTGCCTCTCATATTCCATAGGATCCCAGATTTTGATCGGAAGGGGCCCTTAGGAGCCACTGAGTCCAGCCCCCTGCTTTACCGATGGGGAAACTAAGGCTCCTCCATGTCCACACAGGTAATAAAATGAGGCAGCATCTGAACCCAGACCCTTGACCATGATCCCATTGCATGAGACTGCCTTTCTGTGAGGATACAGAGGAGATGCTGCTGTAGTTTTCTTCCTTCCTTCTGTCCATCCTTTAAAGCCAATGAAATAATCACCTCCATCATGAAGCCTTCCCTGATTTCCTCATTGTGAATGTTCTTTCCTTTCAAAACACACACAGTTTTTGGACCCTTTTCTAAGTGGTTACTATTGAATACCATGTATTATGTGCTCTGTATTGGGGTCTTTGTCCTCTCTTAGACTGTGTGCCTCATCATGAGGGTGGGGAGATCAATCCACCTTTCTCAGCCTGGATCATTGGGCTCTGCCCTTGGGATGGGGAAGGGCAGACCACCTTCGTTGAAGGACTGAAGGAGTGAATGGGAGGTCAGCAAAGTGAAAAGCCAAACAAGCAAGATGGAACTTGCTAGAGGGAAGGCTGTGGATGTAGAACAAAGACGCTGCTGCCAACTTCAGAGACCCCGCAAAAGAAAGGAAGGGGGGAAGTCTCTCTGCTTCCTTCTAACTTTATTAATTTCTCTCTCAGAACAAATTTCCAGAGTGTGTCACAGGCCGCCCTGAATGAGGGCTTTGTTTCAGGATCTAGTCTGAGAGAGGGGGCGGGGCTTGGTGTCAGTTGAGGAAATGCCAGTGATTCTGAACCCCATCTTGCTCTTCTCTGCAGCACCACATTTTCTTGTTCCTCTCAATTACATCTGACAGGATAATCATTCACGCCAGGTGACTGAGGCTGAACAGGTGGCCACAATTTCAAGGAAATCCAGACTAGGTTTTTGATGGCTTCCCTAATGGAGGTTTGATTCAAAGCTGACACAGCCTCTGAGAAGACTTTAAAATGGTGGGCTCAGCATTTCTGCATGAAATCAAGAGAAGGAGCATGCTCAGAGTCTTCTACAAATGGAAGGCTTCCTTTCTCCCTTTCCTATTGGTCACTGGACTCATCCTTTCCTAATTGTCCTTCGTAGCCATTGGTGGGGGCTCAGGGTCCATGATGGATGATCTGTGTCCCAGCCCACAAAGCTCCAGGAATCTGTGCTGGAAGCAGGTGCCACCAGCCATTTCTGGGGCAGGAGGTACAAACCACTACCCTAGATGGGAATATGTAAGAACAGAACTGTCCCAAGACTCCACCGAGGACCTCCAATTTGAACTCATTATCCGTGCTAATTAGAGATTAACATCTACTGTTTATTGACTGTTCAAGTACAACAAGGCCTGTCAGGAGCCTCTAAATTCAGTGCCCTCAAAATCTGGAGCTCTGGGACAAACACCCTGTTGATCCACCCTAGTAACTCTTCTGCTAGTACACATTTTTGTTTCTAAGCTATATTGTCTTTCCAAAGCACGCACAGATTTGATTGGGTGATAGCTAAACATGCTGTTGTTATTAATTTATTTCAACCATGTTCAATTGTTTGTGACCCTATTTGGGTTATTTTTTGGCAGAGATACTGGAGTGGTTTGCCATTTCCTTCTCCAGCTCATTTTACATATGAGAAAACTGAGGCAAACAGGGTTAAGCGACTTATCCAGAGTCACACAGCTAAGTGTCTGAAGTCACATTTGAATTCAGGTCTTCTTGACTCCAGAACTGACGCTCTATCCACTGAACCACCTAGTTCCCTTTAGCTAAACATGTTGTAATACAATTAAGGGACAGGAGTGTTCCTGTGCCATAAGGAATGATGGATAGGATTTTCTTTTTCCTTTGTTCTTTCATTCCTTCCTTCCTTCTTTCCTTCCTTCCTTCTTCTTCTTTCTTCACGTAAATTTGGGAATAAAGCTAAAGAAACTTGATGGAGTGGAAAGAATGCTGAACTTGGAAGCTTAGGATCTGAGTTCGAATCCTATTTGTGCCATTTACTACCTTTGTGACCTTGGAGAAGACACTTAACTTCTTTGAGACTCAGTTTCTTCATCTGTAAAAGGAGAGAATTGGACTAGATACTTTGCAAATCCTTTCCAAATCTCGTTATCTGATTCTACAATAGATGCAGGGTGAAATCTAGGGAAGCAGGAAGATAATGTTCTCAATGACTAGAAAAATGTAAATATCAAATTAGTAAAAGCTCAAGCATTTGAAAGTGAATGAGGTATAAGTGTACTGATTCAGGGTAGTCCCAGCAAAGACCTGAGATCACATAATAGATGGGCAGTTTCATGTGTAATTATATTTTATTATATTGTATTATGTTCCATAAATTAAAAATAAGACAAATTTTTTAAAAAGACCGTCAGGGATTGAGAGCTAGGAGGGGTCCTTCATTCTACAAATGAGGAAATTGATACCCAGGGACCTTACATGACTTAGTATCAGAGAGAGCTCCTGAATCTACCCTTTTCTCCTCTTTTCAGAGGTGGGGGACTAGGCAGGTGGAACATTGCATACACTGTCAGATTGTTAGTTTTGCTGGACAGCTTTTTTCCTTTTTCTTTTTAAAATCCTGGTTATAAGGGATGGCTCATTGGGTAGGGGCACATTTGGCAGTAGAAGTCACCTAAAACCAAATGATAGAACTAAAAATAAAATTTTTTAAAGCCCATTATCCTTCAATGAAAATTTTGAGAATCTGCTTGGTCATCTAGTATGTCAGGGTAATTTTTGAGATGTTTAGGAACCAAGATCAAAGCAGCTAGAAATAGTTCCAAAAGGATATCTCTTTGGAATCAGCCTAGGTAGAGTTTAGGGAAAAAATAATTTATGTAGTCTTACTTTGCCAGGTGCTGTGGTGAGCACTTTACAATTATTACCTCTGTTGATCTTTGCGGAGTGACATCAGCAGCTTGACATCAGGTTGACATTCCTAAACTCTTTACAAGCATTGGGGATGATTCCAGTTCATCCTAAACTACCTATGTTTCTGTCTCACCCACAACAAAGGTGATTAACTAACCTTTGCAAGTTCACAAGGTGAAAGGATCTCAGAAAAGAAGTGAAAGGATCTTTAGAAACCAGTGAACAAAAATGTATTAAGTACCTACTATGTGTCAGGCACTATGCTAAACACTGGTGAATCAAAAAGAGGCAAAATACAGTCACTTCCCTTTAGGATCTCACAATCTAATAGGGGAGACAACAGAGAAACAAGTATGTGCAAACAAGCTATGTACAGGACAAGGAGAAGATATTTAACAGAAGGAAGGCACTAGAATTATGGAGAGTAGGGGAAGGCTTCCTGAAGAAGGTGGAATTTTAATTAGGAATTGAAGGAAGTCAGGGAAGCCAGGAGGCAGAGAGGAGGAGGGAGGGGTTCCCATTGGGGACAGTAAGAGAGAATCCTGGGAGCCAAGAGATCGAGTTTCCTGTTTGTGGAGCAATAAAGAGGCCAATTTCACTGAATTGAAAAATTTGTGTTGGGGAGTAAGGTGTAAGAAGACTGGAAAGGTAGGAGGGGGCTAGGTTATACTGCTGTTATTGTTTAGTCATTCAGTATCTGACTGTTTGTGATCCCAATATTATCCAGAGGGTTTTCTTGGCAAAGATATTGGAGTGGTTTGCCATTTCCTTCTCCAGTGCATTAAGGCAAACAGAGGTTAAGTGACTTGCCCAGGGTCCCCTAGCTAGTGAGTGTGTGAGGCCAAATTTGAACTCTGGTCTTCCTGACTCCAGGCCCAGTGTTCTATCCACTGAGCCACCTAGCTGCCTTCTGGGCTAGGTTATAATGGAATTTAAATGCCAACCGTAGGTTCTTGCTTTGCTCCTGGAGGCAATCAGGAACTATTGAAGTTTAGTGAGTAGGGTGTGTGTGACATGATCATTTTACAACAATTATTTTGGTAACTCAATGGAGGATGGACTAGAGTGCAGAAAGACTGGAGGCAGGCAAACCTACCCCCACCCCAGCAGCTACTGCAATAATGCAGGTGTGAGGTGATGGGGGCAGTGTCAGAGAAGAGAAGGGGGCATGTTAGAGGGATACTCTACAGGCGAAATCTATGAGAGACTGAAAAGGTGAAATCAACAAGAAATGTTGCAGAGGTGAAGTCTATGAGAGGTACTGCAAAGGTGAAATTGAAGAGATGTTAGGAGAGATGTTGCAGAGATGAAAGCAACAAGAGGTGCTGCAGAGGTGAAATCTATGAGAGACTGAAAAGGTGAAATCAACAAGAGGTGCTGCAGAGGTGAAATCTATGAGAGATACTACAAAGGTGAAATTGCAAGAGATGTTGTGGACATGAAATCAACAGGTCCTGGCAGCAGTTTGGATGTGGGGAGGAAGCTAAGAATAGAGTGAGGAGTCCAGGCTGATACCTAGTCCACTCCTTCATTTTATAGATGAAGACATTGAGGTTGGCCCAAGGTTATGCAAGTAGAAAATGATGAAGCTGAGAGTTGAACCTAGTACCTCTGTCTCTTGATCACAAGTGTGAGGTCTCTAATACACTAACAGGAAGCTCCCACTTCAGATGCAGGAATAAGATTGTCTGTCCAAGCCCCACTTATTAAATGGCAAAGGATTGAAATGTCCTCACATAGCAAACATTTATTTTTACCGAAATGCAGAGATCCTACTGTGGGGACCCTTAAATGAATGTCTTTCCTCACATTTCCCTATTGGATAACCAGCTTCACTTAGCAGTGATGTTTGTAATGATGAAGAGATGGTACGATTGAATAGGGCCTTTTCTGCACTGTGAATAAAATGTTTACAATGGGAAATTTGGACTGAATCGGCCTGGCCTCCATACACTTGCTTATGGATTGTCAGAGTCCTGGATTCGAGGTTTTGTTTCTATAATTTTTGACCAAGATGATGTGACAGTGTCTGCCATGTACACATGGAGACATATTTTCAAGACACAATCTACAGTGGGCAAACAAGAGAGTCTGTCACCCAGGGCATATAAAAGATAAAGAATTAAAAAAAATAGTTATGACAATCTAAGGCAGTAGTGAGCCAGAAATAATCTTTGAGGAGAAAGAAAATATCAGAGGATCTTCATTAACATGGGGCTGGGTGGTGGTGGGGTGGGAGATGGGAATAGGGGAGGGGAGCTGGGCTACCATGAGACAGAACCATGCTAAGACCATGGCTCACTGCCAAGAGCAAACTGAGAAAAAGCCCATCTTCAGAGAATTATGGTGTGAGGTGGAAAAACAGTGTTTGATGTGGCCCCTAGATGCAGACATCAAGAAATACTTCTCTGGGACTGGTAAAAGACCAGCTCTTCTTCACTCCACCTCTTTTCCCATGCACAGAGTTCTCTCTCTCTCTCTCTCTCTCTCTCTCTCTCTCTCTCTCTCTCTCTCTCTCTCTCTCTCTCTCTCTCTCTCCCCCTCTGGAAAACAACAATTTCTGAGCCTTTATGATTTCACTTAAGAATGGAAAATGTTTGGTTGAAAGAAGAAAAGCACCAGTTTCTTTTGGTTTCTGTTTTTAAGCATTTTTTAAGCATTTTTATGTTTCTCTGGCTAGAGCAATATTCCCCATGAATGCCATTGAGCCCCCTGTGGCAGAGGAGGTGACGAATGTTGGGAGGGAGCCTGGAAGCAGCCTGGGGAGAAAATGTGAGTGTGACTATGTCTATACATACATATATAATGACCTCAAAATGGCAACGACTGGTCGAATTCAGTCCAAGAATACGAATGCTGTTGAAGGGGCCAAAACAACAACAATAACCACAAAAACCAGAATTTTATATCAGAGTTCTAGGTCCTAGATCTCATCTCTTTCATTTAAGTCCTGGGTGATTATGGGAAAGGTCCTTCCTCTCTTTGAGCCACAATTTCTCCATCTGTAAAACGAGGGTCTTGCTCTAAGTCAGGGGTTCTTAACCTTCTTGTAGGTCCTGGGCTCCTTTGGTAGTCTGGGAAAGCCTGTGGCCTTCTTCTCAGAATCATGTTTTTAAATGCAGAAAATAAAATATAATAGGTTAACAAAGGAAACTCTATTGAAATAGTTATCCATATTGTAAAGAAATACAACAGCAGTAATTTTCTGGTCCCCGAGTTCAGATCCCCTTGGTCTAGGTGGCCCCTTGTATCATTGGCCACGTAACCCAGAAAGAAGGGCTTGGTGGTTGATTGGAGGAAAAGACAGCATCGGAGCCTCTTTACTGCTGGGGCTGATCAGAGGAAATGGCCAAGTGCGCTCCATCCATCACTAGTGTTTTTTTTTCCTCACTGGTGGTTTTTCTGAAACCAGCGGGTTGCTTGGGAAGTGGCTATGGTTTAATGGAATCCAGCCTTTATGGAAACAAAACCCAACAAGCCAGACCCCGACAGTGCCTGTGCACATGATCTGGGAGCGCGGCGGCTGGGCCAGGCATTGTTCCTCTGGCAGCCCCTTCCTGCATGCCTCTGATTCGTCCCCACGCCAAGCTCGAGATGAAGTGCACGCAGAGGCCCCTAATGGTTATGGAGGAGCCTGCAGCGCCGGCTTATTACTGCTAGCGCGTTACCGTGGGTAATGTCTCCCGCTGTGCAGAGATGCTCGCACAAGGCAGGTTAATTAAACCTTAATTTGAATCTCCCGGCTTATATGGGTCTGGCCTGAAAATTATTCCACGCGGCTCTCCGCCTTTGTGTGCCTTAGCAAAGCAGGGAGAGGTGAGGGACTGGTCCCACCTTCCTGAGCCTAGAAATTAGCTGGACCTGATTGTGAAGACTTTTAAGAAGATGAGGGATGATGCCGCAGCAAAGTGAGTTCATTCTGGGATGCCTTTGTTCTCGGCCATTGTTTTTGTGTGATGGTGATTTCTGGCTAAATTAAATGCGCTCACTTAGCCTTAGCATCCCACTCAGAGACCCCCATGCATGCTGCCTAGGTCAAAGTGGCATCTAGTATCTGGGAGAACGTTGCTCCATTCAAACCAACAGTTTGGAGAGTGGCCAATCTACCCATATACCACAAAACATCTGCATGTTTGGAAACCTCCACGTTATTGAATTTTTCATTTTTTTTCTTTCATCTCTGTGTTTGGCGGAGCATAACAACAGGATGGAACCTCTCCTCTTGCCCCCTTCCTCTCCCTGTTTCCTTCCTCATATAGCCACACAAACTCATAGTGTAAGATCCAGATGTTAACATGTGTTTTCTTTTTTGTCTTTGCAGTTGTAAAGTATGGCCCCTGATTTATTCACTGGGGCATATTAACATCAGGCTATTAAAGATGCCCATTGGGTTCTTCCAGTTACCCGGGGTTCAGCCTCTATCTGCTTCTGGTTAGCACAATCTGGACTCTGGGGTTGTAAAGGGTTAGTGAATCCCCTGTCTCTTGGGGTTTCCATTTTGTTGTGAGTGACAGGAATGAATGCTGACAATGACCATGGCAAACAAATTTAGGGACTTCTTTTGGGGAAAGAAGAGTGTGGTCCGTTTCCCTCCTGAGTCCTGGCATTCCATGATTCACATGACATGATAGGTTTGTGATGCTTGGACTTCAGTAAAGAGTCATGATTATCAGCTAAACTCCATCCTCCATTCCTATCAGGCAGTCATGTAAGAAAACGGTCCACAAACGGGCAATGTGGTGATCTTCGTGAGCCAGAAAGTCTGTAGAGTCCTCTGAGCGGCAGCTAGGACAGCTAAGACAGTAGCCAAGGGAAATCGATGATCTGGTCCTGTACCTCTGCTCAAAATCCTTCTATGGCTCCCTGTTACTTACTGGGGAAAATGTAAGCTCTTTAGCCAGGTACTCTTAACTCCTCCCAACATGATTCTATCTTACCTTTGAAGCCTGTCAGTTGTCCAGTCATTTTTTAGTCATGTCCAGTTCTTTGTGACCTCATTTGGGATTTTCTTGGCAGAGACACTGGAGGGGTTTGCCATTTCCTTCTCCAGCTCATTTTACAGATGAGGAAACTGAGGCAAATAGAGTGAAGTAACTTGCCCAGGGTCAGTGTCTGAGGCCAGATTTGAACTCAGGAACATGAGTCTTCCTGATTTCAGGCCTGGTGATCTATGCACTATAGCACCACCTAGCTGCCCATTTGCAGCCTTGCCTCCTATTAATAATTGTCCTTTGTGTCATCCACATTATGGTCCAAGAGGTCAGCTCTGTTTCCAAAACACTCCTTGAGCCTTCCCACCTCTGTGTTTTTGTTTATGAAATTACCTGGAAAGCTGTCTCTTAACAGTGCTTGTCACCAGTCCTTTAAAGCAGGTTCTGAAAGATTGTGAACGTTTAAATTTGTTTATAACTGTACTTCAATATAATTGGTTTACTTAATAATCCCATGAATTTTACTTTCTGCATTTAAAAACACTATTCTGAGAAAGGATTTCTATAGGCTTCCTCAGACCACCAAATGGGTCCCCTCCAAAGAGGGAGCACCTGCTCAAGTTCAAAAGCCAAGAAGTCATAGAGACTGATGCCTCCCTGCCAAAAAATCACATGGCATTTTGTTTTGTCCCCAACAAACTCCCCAACTGATTAGAGACCCACCATGATCCAGGAACTGCAGAAATTCAGACGCATGCTTACATTTCTGTTCTCAAAGCACTTGCAGTTCTATGGGAAGGATGCAACACACGCACATGCACACTCACACGTACAGTGTGATCTGTTTTGAAGAGCTTTAGGTACTAGGGAGATTCAAGAGATTCAAGGTTCAGTTTCAGGAGAAAGGGACCCCAGAGTGTGGCCTTAAAGGAAGCTAAAGTTTCTCAGAGCTGGATGGAGTTCATTCCAAGTAAGGGCAGAGCCTAGGCAAAGACACTGATATGAGAGTGGATAAGATCCTTTGGGCACCAGGTCATCATTCATTCTGCCTAGAATGTCCAAGCACAGCTGCTCTTTATCTAGGCACCATTAGTGCTCTCACCATGTAATATTCTGCACCGACAATCAAGCAAGCGTTTACTAAGCACCTACTATGTGACTAGTTCTGTTCCAGGGACTGGGAAAACGTGTACACACACACACACACACACACACACACACACACACACACGATAAAAATGAAGTCAGTACAGTAGGAGGTATTGTTCTCTGTGCTGGGGTCTCATGTCTCAACTTGATTCAGATCCAGAGGGAACCAAGTCTATTTAAACTTTATCTTTCCTCTCTGGCTTTACACAGTCCTACACACAGATCTCTGTGCAGAGTGAGCTCTAAGCATACAGAGACTGGAATGATGCTCATTTTGGCATTGAAAGCCCCTCAAAGTCTGGCTCCAGTCTACTTTGGGAGACCCCTGGCATGTGATTTGCCTCCATTCACTCTGTTTTTCAGCCGCACTGTGATACCAGCTACTCCACAAATTCAACATTCCATCTTGCACAGGCTTCCCACCATGCCTTCAAAATATAACCCTCTTCATCACCACTTCTGAGAATCTCAGCTTCCCTCAGGGATCATTCTTGTGCTACTTTCTGTGGGAAGCATTTTCTTTTTTTTTTTAACAGTTTTTTAATTTTATTTTACCAGAACACAAATACAAAATAGAGAAGAGAAACTAAAACATATAATAAGCATAAATGTAAAGTAAGAAAGAAAAAAAGCATGTCATGTGCATAGCAGAACATAGGCAAGAATTCAAAATTTGTAACAATAAATTTTCATTTCAAGAAAGCCTATATAATTAATAATATACCTCGTATTGAGAATTGTCTCTTTTCTTTGCTTCCTTGCATTTTCTTTCGTTCTCTGCTGTGCACTTTTTTAACTTTGTTCTTTTTCCCCTCCCCCCAAGCACCCAGAAGGCTGCAATGTAATTTAGATTTTTCACGATATATACATACACATACAGATATATACATACACTTATACATATATATGCGTATATAGACATATACTTTCCCAGACATACTCCGCTCCTAATCTTTGTTTTTAAGTTTATACATATATTTTGTTTCCTATCCTTCCTGCCTCCTCTACTTCATTTCTACCTGCTACATCAACCTCCTATTTCTTGCCTACCCCGCTCCTCCACCAACCACCCTGCCCCCTGTTACTTGCCTTCCCCCCTCTAAGGATCCCTCCCCTATCCTCCCATTCCCATTAATCTAAATACCCCTTACCTATTCCCTCATTCTCCCCTCTAAAAATCCCTCCATTGTCCTAATCCTTCCCTTGTCCTCTCCTCCCTCACTATATCCCTATCATTTTATTTCTTCTAAATTTAGAAGACTTCTATACTCTTCTAAATATGTATGTATTGTTCCCTCTTAAACCCATTCCCGATAAAAGTAGGTTACCAGAACTACCAGCCCTCCTCCCGCATCTAAATCCTTTGTATCCTTTTCTTCCTTTTGCACCTCTTTTATATAAAGTTACTCTTTTTAGTTATTTCTACATGGTTTTACTTTTTAAATTCATATTGTAGTCAAGTTTATCACCCTCTTTCTTATGAGCTCAACGATTATTAATAAGAATCATTAGACATGTATTTTACATTTTACGTTATATAAAAAGTAAACAGTCTGTCCTTATGAATCCCTTACAGTCAGTCTTTGATATGTACCTTAAGTTTCTCTTGGTTCTTGTATGCCAAATCTGCTGTTAAGTTGAGGATTTTTTTAACAATGTCTTGAAAGTCTGAGGGTTTGTCAAATGTCCATTTTTTTCATTCAAGATAATACTTAAATTTGAAGGATATGATTTTTTTGGCCAGAGCCCCAGGTCTTTTGCTCTTTGATACAGTGTGTTCCAAGACCTGCGGTCCTTTAGTGTCTCTGCTGCTAGGTCTTGTGTAATTCTAGCTGTGGAACCCTCATATTTAAATTGATTTAATCTTTATCTTTTAATATTTTATCTTTGAGCTGTGGGTTTCAGAACTTGACTATGATATTCCTCGGAGTTTTCCTCACAGGATCTCTTTTAAGTGGTGTTCGATGATTTTTTTCTATTTCCACTTCCCTCCCTTGTCCTAATGCTTCAGCACAATTTTCTTTTATTATTTCTTGTATTATTGTATCTAGATTACTTTTTGATCATAACTTTCAGTTAGTCAAATTATTTTTTTTCTTTTCTTGATCTATTCTTCAAATCTGTTGTTTTTCTTTCGTTTCACTTTCTCTTCTATTGTTTCATTATTCATGTTTTGTTTCATTATTTCTTGGTTTCTTATAATTTCACTGGCTTCACTTTGCTCACTTCTCATTTTCCTCCTTGAGATTCTGGATCTCCTTTTCTAATTGGTTGAGTTTCCTTTCATAACCTTCTTGTTGTTCTTGGATTCTTTTTCTTTTTCTTCTTAGTTTTTCCTCCATTTCTGTCATTTGATTTTTAAAGTCTTTTTAAAGATCTCCTATAAATTCTCTTTGGGAAGTGACCATTTGATGTTGCTTCTGGAGGGTTTCTTTATTTCAATATCCTCCTCTGAAGATGAACCCCACTCATCTCTATTCCTGTAACAGGTTTCTATGGTTGGATTCTTTCTCTTTTGCCTGTGCATTTTTTGTGTGTGGTAAAAACTTGATTTTTGTAGTCACCTCTAGCTGGGAAGCCCTTTCTGATACCTTTATGCATCCATGTTCTCTCTCTCCAAAAAAAGTGTTTTGTATTTTCTCACTGGCACATATCATCTCTTCCCAGCAGAATGTAAGATTGAAGGTAGGGACTGTCTTCATGGCTTTCATTTGTATGCCCATTATTTAAAACAGAGCCTAGCACACAGAAAGCACTTAAGGATGTTCTATCTATCCATCCATCTATCCATCCTTAAGAAGGATAGAGTAGAGAGTAATGGTATCTATTGATTCCATTTACTTCCACTGAATTCAGCAAACATTTAGTGCACAAGCCCCTGGACTGGGAGCTGCCAGCTTTGCACAGGTTTACAAGGACCTTCCTTCACACTTCCTCCTTGCAAAATCTCCAGCTTCCTTCAAAATTCGGCTCAGATTCTACTTTCTACAGAAGTAGAACCATCTTGCTATCCATCCTTCTATCCATCTATCCATCTATCTACCATCTTTCTAAAGTCTTTGAGGACTGTGGGGAGCTGTTTCATTTTTATTTAACAATTCCAATGAACAACCCTTCACTAAGTACCTATTACATGCATGTTGTGAGAGATGATGTTAAGTACTACATAGGTAGCTGATCTCAAAGCCAAGAGGGCTTCAGTTCAAATCTTACTTTTGACATAATCGGTCTCAGTGAGTGGGCAAGTCATTGAATCTCTCACAGCTCTAAGCAACTAAGAAACTGTTTCAAGGAAAGTGCTGCTGTGCATTGTTGGAAGAAATTTCCTCACCCAGATGTGCCCAATACCAATACAATATGGGTCCAGCACCTTCCCCACGCATAAGGCAAGAGGGAGCCCATGGTTAGGAAGACCTAATTTACATTCTTCCTTTTCTCCTGTTTGCTATGTGACCTCGGGAAAGTCATTGAACCTTTTAGTGTGACCAACCTCTGAGATTATGAGTTACAGGAAAACTGCAGCTCTGTACTGGGATGAATTTCCTTACTGGGATTTCTTACTTTACCAGGTGAGAAAACATTGCAACTGTTCACTAGGTGTGAACAAGTCCTGGTCACCTCAGCCATCAACCTATCAGAGAACTGAGAGCCTGGGAGTGGCGAGAAGTAGTGCTCTGGCTAACTCCCTGAGAAGGATAATTGGGTGGGTGGAGGGGAGTTGACCCACAGGTCTTTCCTTTTTCATCCCAACCCCCATCCCTCCATCACAACCTCCTCTAGTCTGGATAAAAATCATGGTATCCATATATAACACAATATTACTAGTCCACAAGAAATGATGAAAAATGATTTCTGAGAAAGTGTGAATGGCTGTGTAATGAGATGAGCAGAACCAAGGGGACAACTCAGGTATTGACAATAGCTTTTATACATTTATGTGTGTGTGTGTGTGTGTCTGTATGAACATATGAGGTGTGTGTGCATGAGTACATGTGCATGTGCGCGCGCGCGCGCGTGTGTGTGTGTGTGTGTGTGTGCATGTATGCGTGCTGTACCTGAGTACTGAAGTACAAGTTATATCCCCAAGATCTGGTGATGATGAAATGTGTTGCCCATCTCCTGACAATAATGGAAGATGCTAGGTAGATCAAGACAGTTTTGGAAATGGCCACTATGTGTGTTTTCTCTGCTTGCCAATGCTTACTTATTACAAGGCTGTTTTTCTTTCCTGTTTTTATTTACAAAAACCTCCTGGAGCATCTGCCTCCCTGAAGCTTCGCTCCACTCCAGTCCATCCTCCATTTAGCCACCAGTTATTTTCTTAAAGCAAAGATCTGATCCCGTGACCCCCTACCCCACCCCGACAATGCGCAATCTACTCCAGTAGCCTGCTTTTGCCTCCAGGATCAAATACAAAATACTCTGTTTGCCATTCAAAGTCTTTAATAACCTCACCCCCTCCTACCTCCCCAGCCTTTGTACCCCACACTCCTGGACACGTCCCCCTTGTTCCAGTGACACTGGCCTCCTGGCTGTTCCAAGAACAAGACCCATCTCTTGGCTCTGGCATTCTCTCTGGCCATGTCCCAAATCTGGAATGCTCTCCCTCCTATCTCTGCCTTCCGGCTTCTTCTCTGAAGCCCCTCAAACTAAATTGAAGCCTTCCACAAGGAGCCTTTTCCAGTCCCTCATGATTCAAGTAGCTTCTCTGCTTTAATTCTTTCCTATTTATCCTCCCTATAGGGATTTGGACAGAATGAGGTTAGCAATATGATGCCAAAAATGAAAAGGAAAAAAAAAGAGTGTGGGGAGCATTGAAATGTTTAAGAAAAGATACAGGGAACGAAGGGACGTTCAGAAGGAAGCACAGACGAACAGGACAGTTTTGAAAACTATATGTCGAACTTATTATATACTTTTTTTAAAAGCAGGTGGCATGGATTAAAGATCTACATTTTCATATGCAATTTTCTCTTTTTGTGTTGTTTATATTTGAAAATATCACTTCGTGCCATTTAAATTTAAAATAAAAAGATTTTCTCAAGTTCCAACATATTCATGGGTCCCTAATGGTACACTCACCTTTAATAGACAGCCATTAGGAACTGACAGCATGAAGTGAAAGAACTGATTGTGATTGAATTCTAAGACCAGTAAATAGAAAGCCTTTCCCTTATTAACCTGGGGCATGCTCTCCCAAAGAAACACTCAGCATTTGCAGGAAGGAGAGTGAATACAAACAGCGCATTGATGGTACCATATACTGTAGAAAATATACTATAGTAACAATCTAGCTAGAAGCTACTGTGGCTGTGTAAAACCAACAACAACAAGCACAGAGGTTCTTTGATCTGCTTTACTAGGGAAAGCAATGTTAAGGGATTAACAATCTTACATCTTACTTTAATCCAACATACAAATATCATTCATTTAGTTCAGGAGGAAAAGCCAGCAACCTGAGCTTCATAGCAAATACAAACAAATTAAAAACTTACACAATATAAACAGAACAAATCACAATTCATAGTTACCAGGAAAGCATCACCATCTGGGTTTACAAGCCGGGGGGAACTCTTAAAGCAGTTGCCCAGAGTCCCATGCCATTCTTCCAGTGACTGAGAGACCCAAAAGTCAAACCTTGGATCTTATATACCTGAGTCAAGGCCAGAAGGATTCATACCTAATCAGCAAAAGGGTGTGGGCCTGGGGTATAGTTCCTAGTTAGCAAAAGGGTGTGGGCCTAGGGCTTTGCACCTGGTAAGACTTAATCAAAGGCATTTGATTACTTTAGCATATTTCTAAAAGAGAAAACAGTTAAAAAAGTCCTACCTTAGTTACCAATACATACACCAAAAGGGAGCAGAAGTGGTGAAGATAATCCCTGCCTCTGGCACTCCAATGTCTGGGTCCTTTTCCTTTCTTATTATGACCTCATCCTGCCCCTCTCCCCACCCTTGCCTCAAGTTCTTTTGTGAGCAGGTCACTCAAGTTGGTGGCTCCAACTTGCTTTTCTCTTTATTACAACTTTTAACTTCCATGGCTAATTCTTTCTTAAATCCATAATTGTCTCTTTTCTCTTGATGTAGGACAAGTAAGCAACAAACTTTTATTAAACATTTATTATATGCAAGACACTATGCTAAACCCTGAGGATATCAATGCAAGCAAGGGGAAAGATAGCCCCTGCCCTCATGAAGCTTACATTCTAATGGATAGGATGATGGGTGTGGGGGAGAAAGGGGTCCCTTTGGGGCCATGTATTTAAGTCCAAAAAGTCAGAAGTGCAACCAAAAAGGGAGTAAAGTTGACTGGCTTGAGTCCCTCCTCAAAATGAAGCAATTCACCAATGATGTAAGTAGCTTCCATGAAGAGGAGGCTGCCATCCACTGGGACTGATGGAGCTTGTGGGGGGAGGAGCACTCTGGGAGCTGAGGAAGGTTCTAAGGGGAGCCTTCAGCTAAAGCATGGTGGTGAAGTCCTTTTTAATTGTGCCTCACTCCCAGGACATGCCAATTATTATGTGTCAGAGATGACAATGCCCCATTGTGAGGTCCCTCTTCCATCACACATTCTCTATATCCCCCACTCCCCTATGCCTTTCGTGTGCCCTTCCATGTTATGAAGTAGAACCCCTTCCAGAAACAACACAACAATCCCCACCACAACAACATTGCTTCACCTCTAGGTATTCTGTCACCAGGTTCTGTCAATAATGTCTTGTTACTGGACTTCTCTGACTCTGGAAGAAAGAATGAGACTAACAGTTTTTCACAACTCTGTCTCACTTAAGTCCAATTTATGTAGAAGTCAAGACATTACCCTGTGATGTCACTGGTCCTCTGAAAATGAAGTATGAAGGACAAACACCACCAGTTACCATAGAGCGATAGGGAGGGGAAGGGCCGTGGGCCATGACATTTTGTAGCGGTATCACTGACCCAGGAGGAGGCATTGTACCTAGGAGACAGTCAGAATCATGGGAGGGATCTCAAATTAATGGGACCCCAAGGTCACCATGGGGTTGGTCAAGCTCAGGCTAGTCAAGGGGACTTCCTGTTCCATCAGAGAATCTTCTGCCTACTTTATAAAAGGACAGCAAGAGTGTCACATGTCTTGTGGGGTTTTTGTACTCCTTTAACAACTTCCTGCCTCATCCCCTCTTTTGCTTGTCCCTTACTTTCTTTGATTACCTCAAATCAGCCGGGAATCGTGAGCGATTGGTCAGGAACAGCCAGACTATGCTCTCTCAAATCCTGACACACAGAACTTAGTTGGTAGTAAAATAGATCCTTCTTTAAGCATTTAAAGAGACTATTTCCCTTTCACTTTGTGTCCTCGAAGTTCAATACAGGGTCTGGCACTTGATAAATATTTTGCTTTAGATTGAAATGAATTGAATTAAAAGTCGTTTTGCCATGGACTGCTAAAGATGAGGGTGATATATTATGGTAGCCCTGGGAAGGCCTTTGTCAAAAAGAGAAAGACAAAGAGAGAGAGAGAGAGAGAGAGAGAGAGAGAGAGAGAGAGAGAGAGAGAGAGAGAGAGAGAGAGAGAGAGAAAGGGAGAGAGACAGAGAAACAGAGAGTAAGAGAGACAGTCACAGAGACAGACAGAGATAGAGAGATATAGATGGGTGAGTAGACAGACAAAGACAGACAGAGACAGAAAGAAAGTCTGCTGATCATCTCCCTGGTAAGGGTGCTACAGAAAGGTTTACCTATGTTCTCTTGATACTCTGTCCTCTTGGAGGTACTAAATTGTGTTTTCTCCCTTTTTGTGATATGTACTGTTTTGTTTTCCATTATGTTTTGGAGGCTGACAGGAGATATTATTTAGGATATTTCTGTTTAGCTTTGCCTCTTTCTTTACTCTCTCTGTCTCTCTCTTTCTCTCTCCCTCCCTCCCTCCCTCTCCTTCTCTTCCTTTCTTGTTTCCTTTCTCCATACTTACATGGACTTTTTGTAGAGGATGATATTTACAGTTAAGATAACTAACCCCCATATTTAAAATATTGGTCTTCTTGGCAGGTCACTAAAGAAGCTTGAAAAGATGGAGAGCCTTAAAGCCCATGTATGGTACAAGCCATTCATTTATTTTTTTCCCTTTGTAGCAGAGCATATAAATATTTTACCAAACAATAAACTCCATTTTATGGAAGTGCGTTAGGTATTTGGAAAGAAGCTAGGAGCTCTCTATTTTTCTGAAACATGGGGAAAAGTCCCGAAGAGGCTTCCTGGCACAGCACATGGAACACAGGACTTGGGGTGGACATTCTTCTGCTTCTGCCACACCAAATGTGTCACCTTGGGCAAGTCACTTCTCCTCTCTGATGCAGTTACTTCATAGGCATTGTAATGCAAATTGAATGTGGAACTCAAATGAAATCATGTAAACACTGGCATGATAGTGTGTGGTTTTGTGTTTTGTTGCCACCCGGATTTTGTGTGTCCTGTGGGTCTGTCTAGATGGATCTCACAGGGAGGCATCTAGAGATTTCTGCAGAGTCTCCTCTACTCATCTTTCTCCAAGATAGACTTTGACTCCTTACTGAAGAGGAAACAGGAGGTTCGGGCCAAAGGCCCCTATTCTGTTCTCATTTGAGAAAAGGTATTGGACTAGAGTAATATCTATAGACTTCCCTAAATATTGTTAGTCTTGGGGAAATAATGTTTATGTTTAAACTGAGCTTCTGATTTCTATCCCTTAACAAAGAAGGGGTGTCCCCAAGGAATATATCAAAGGCTTGACTCTTTTCCCCCCAAATGCCAGTTTCATAAAGACTATATATAGCTAATAGCGAATATGCCCATCAAAGACTATGGCAGAGAGTAATACTAACAGTAACCACCATTTACGTATTACTTGATATGTGCCAAGCACTGTGCCAAATGCTTTACAATTCTCATCTTATTCGGTCCTTATAATAGCCCTAGGAGGTAGGTGCTGTCGTTATCCCCATTTTCCAAAGGGGAAAACTGAAGCAAACAGAGGTTAAATGACTTGGCTGGGATCTTACAGCTAGTATGCGTCTGAGGCCAGATTTGAACTGAGGTCTTCCTGACTCAAAGTCAAGCACTCTAACAACCACACCTGCTTCTAGCATTTGTAATAACCTAAAGTATAAAGATCAAGTATAAAGATGGTATATTCACCCCAGATAATACCAAGGTGAGTGAGCTCTCTCACCAGGAGAGATATCTCAGCTCAGCTAAAATGGCTCCAGATTTTATGGAACAGGAAATCCCCAAAGTCTTTAATGGGGTGAGCTGTTGATGGGAAACATGATCAAGGTGCTAGCTCCTCTACATGTTGGCTTCTTCCCGGTATCTTTTTCTCCCTGCAGAGATCTGAGGAGAACTTGGAACAGCTCATCTTCTCTCTCAAAGCTAGAAGCCAGATTCCAGTATTTCTCTTCTTTCTCAAGCTCTCACTAACTTTGTCCCTTACAGGCATGAAGGCTCGTATAATCAACCTCCACTGATGAGGACAGTTTTGTACAAATGGGCTTTGAGTCTGGAGTTACGTTTATAAAGTGTTCTTATGCTAGCTGTGGCAAACATTAATGTGTACATAGAACCAGTTCCCATTATTTCCATATGCCTGTATTCAAAGAGGCAGCCAGGTATAGGAGAGAAGCACAGAGACATTTTCTACTACTGACACATACTTTCTGGGCAACTATGACTGAGTCTTTGTACCTCTCAGTGCCTGCAATATGCATTGGTGGAAGAAGTCTTCATGTTAGGAGGTTCACAGAGTGATGAAAACATAAGGATAGAACAAGGAAAGAGGTTCCACAATCTGCTCAGAATAACACAGAGAACTCCAGACAAAAACAGGCAAGTGTCACAAAACATCTGCCTGGTTACCTTGAGCAAATGTAATGCTTTGGTGGGGCAGAGGGGATGGAAGACAATCTGACAAGAAAGACTTGGTGTTTTATCTTAGTCCTAATTTGTTCTCATAAGATTATACCATTATTTGAGTATTTAATGCTGTCCAATGGGGAAGAGTTTAGTACAATTTTTTCAGATTTCTGGGAAATGTGCTACTTTTACCATTGCCAATTCTGGGAGACAGAACCCAGGACTCAATTGGAGGTCCATTTTTTACATTTCCACATGACAATCTCTCTCTCTCTCTCTCTCTCTCTCTCTCTCTCTCTCTCTCTCTGTGTGTGTGTGTGTGTGTGTGTTTGTCTCTGTGTCTCTCTATCTCTGCCTCTGTCTCTGTTTCTCTCTCCTCCTCACTCCCCTCCTTCTCCCTCTCTCCCTCCCTCCCTTCCTCTTCTCTTCTCTTCTCTTCTCTTCTCTTCTCTTCTCTTCTCTTCTCTTCTCTTCTCTTCTCTTCTCTTCTCTTCTCTTCTCTTTTCTTCTTCTTCTTCTTCTTCTTCTTCTTCTTCTTCTTCTTCTTCTTCTTCTTCTTCTCCTTCTTCTCTCTCTCTCTCTTTCTCTCTCTCTCTCCCTCTCTCTGTCTAGTCCTTTATCAATGAAGACTATTCCTGGATTATGAAGGTAACTTCCTCAGCTTGTCATTTTCACGCAGTTACTGACAAAACATGGGCCACCTCCAGGAAGACAAGGATGTGAGGTTCTGGCATAGCCTTCGCCATTTAAACCTTTTACTAACTAGTTAGAGCTTTGCTTTTTATAAAGTAGAGGATTACATTCTGTCACACCCTGGAGGCATGAAGAAGTAGCCAAGTGAGGAAGGGTGCTGGAACTACTTAAACTGTGGGCCTTTATGGCCCAGATGCAGGTGGGCTCACACTTGTTGGTGCCTATTAGGGCACCAGCTGTTAATTGAGGAACAGAAGGGAAGATACCAGGAGCTGTGGCAGTTGCCAGACTTCTCAACCCACAAACACCAAAGACAACAGAGAAGAACTGTAGAACCCACGAAATAGTGGAGGGAAGCAGGGCTCTAGCCCAGGACAGCCTGGATGGTCTCTGGGTAAGGTCTATCCCACACAGAGCTGGGAGCAGAGCGGAGTGGAGAAGAGCCCAGCCATGGGCAGCGCAGACCAACCAGACCAGGAGCCAGGCGGAGTGTGCCCTAGTGCCCTGGATCAGTGAGCTGCATCAGTTACCAGACTTCTCAACACACAAACACCAAAGACAACAGAGAAGGTTAGTGGGAAAAGCTGCTGGGGACAGAGTGAAAAAAGGAGTTCACAGTTTGGCCACTGCCCCAGGGGCAGTGGAAGTGGGGCAGCTACAGAACTACAGCTGCAGTTGCCTCTGGCCCCAGGCCCACCTGGTGGGAGGAATTAAGTGGCTGATCAGAGCAGGAGTGAAGAGCCTGCTGAAGATCTAAGTCTAGTCCAGGTTGGGAGGTCTTGGGGAAGGAGGAGTGCTGGCGTGGCAGAGATGGTGAATCTCCCTAAGCTTGGAACGTAGAACTCTTTACTCTACAAGCAGTCATACCCCACTGAAAAACTCAA
>CM053624.1:5276372-5292338 GCA_028646595.1 Phalanger gymnotis | reverse complement strand
AGAGAGAGAGAGAGAGAGAGAGAGAAAGACAGAGAGAGAGGGCACAGGATGAGTTGAAGATGAAGATGAAGGGAAGATACCTAGAAGAAATAAAATCAAATTAAGGGATGAGAGAGGAATATATTGAGAGAGGGAGAAAGGGAGAGATAGAATGGGGTAAATTATCTTACATAAAAGTGGCAAGAAAAAGCAGTTCTATAGGAAGAGAAGAGAAGGCAGGTGAGGGGGAATAAGTGAATTGTGCTCTCATCCGATTTGACTTGAGGAGGGAATACCATATATACTCAATTGGGTATCTTACCCCACAGGAAAGAAGGAGGAAGAAGATAAAAAGGCAGGATGATAGAAGGGAGGGCAGATGGGGGTGGAGGTAATCAAAAACAAACACTTTCAGAAAGGGACAGGGTCAAGGTAGAAAATTCAACAAAGGGGGATAGGTTAGGAAGGAGCAAAATATAGCTAGTCTTTCACAACATGAGTATTGTGGAAGGGTTATACATAATGATATGCATGTGGCCTATGTTGAATTGCTTGACTTCTTAGGGAGGGTGCGTGGGAAGGGAGGAGGTGAAAGAATTTGGAACTCAAAGTTTTAAGAACTGATGTTCAAAAACAAAACCAAAAGTTTTTGCATGCAGCTATAAAATAAGATACACAGGCAATGGGGCATAGAAATTTATCTTGCCCTACAAGAAAGGAAGGGAAAAGGGGATGGGAGGTGAGTGGGGTGACAGAAGGGAGGGCTGACTGGGGAACAGGCCAACCAGAATATACACCATCTTAAGAGTGGGGGGGAGGGTTGAAATGGGGAGAAAATTTGTAATTCAAACTCTTGTGAAAATTAATGCTTAAAACTAAATATATTAAAAAAAATAATTAAAAAAAAAGAAAGTAGAGCATTGTCTCTGTAGACTTACTGAGTTCAACTTCAGGATGAATTTGTCCAGGGAGAAAATGACAACTCACCACACTGGACTCAGTAGGTTCTTGGCCAGATAGTCTGCCCTATCATGAGTGGACAGCCCCAAAGGCCCGTGAAGCTGTTCCTTATGGCTGGGTTTGCACAGGATGGAGCCCACACTCTGCAGGAAGGTTAATATGCTCACAAGCCACTGAACTGGGACTTGGGGAGAGACAGACAGAACTTTAGGGATTCTGCTTTCTTTTTGCTCCATCATTCTGCTTTCTTCACTCCCGTTCAGTGCAGCATAGCTAATGACTACTCTTATAGTAGCCCACTGACCTTCCTTCGGGGACTGGAGACTGTGGAAAGTTGTTTTCTTATTAAAATTTTAAAAATACACATGGAGAGAAACAAATGACTTCTCTGCTTATCAGCTAGGTCAAAGAACACTCAAATCCTCCCATTGGACTTCATATTAAGTAAGCAGACCTCTCTCCTCACCTTTCCCAGTTCATTATCAGAGGTTAATCCACTCCGGAGTCATGACAGAAAGAACACAAGGTAGATGAGCAGGGCAGACTCACTCAGTGCCCCCCACATCTGCCTTGAGTACCTCATTAAAGCTCTTCTTAGACAATATGGTGCTAAAGGATTCTGGGGGATTTCTTAGAAGTCAGAGATTTTCCTTTTTTTGGTTCTTTTAACATCTAGATATGTAATTGAATTTTTTATTTTAGTCAGATACTTTTGATCTGACAAATATTTATTAAGCTTTTATTAAGAGGCTATGTGGCACATTAGATTGAGGGATTATCTTGGAATTAAGGATGCCTGTTTTCAAGTTTTGTCTCAGACACACATAGGCTGGGAGACCCTGGGCAAATCAGTCAACTTCTCAGTGTCCCAGGCAATGCTCTAGACTGCAAGTTAGATAAGACTATATCGGTGTAGGGATTCTCCATGCCAGGTAGTTCCCCACATCAAAGAAAGCACATGTCCAGACCAGCCTCCTCTAGTTCCGAGAAAAGCCAGACAAACAAATATATCACAGTGGAAAAGATGAAGAAATTGTCTAGGGATATAGATTTATTTATTTTTCAAAAGAGCAACATGGCAGACTGTCACAGGATTTGGAGTGATTGTTCCAGCTCAGTTGAGCTGTGGACATGACACACAGGAGAAATCTTAGGGTGGCTCCTACAAACACAGTGTCCTCAGGCTTGTCTAAGAAGGGCAGCCTGTGTTTGGGAGGGAGAAACCAAGTGCACATGTGTGTATGCCCATGCATGTGTATTATCTCGCATGTAAATGCATGTGCCAGTTCATTAACAGAGCAGCATTAACTGAGGTCTCTAAGGCTGAGCCTGTGTGGCCTGCCCTCCTGGCTGGCAAGGGAATGCCACTGGTAGCAGAGGTGGAGATTGGAGAGCTCACAACTTACTGATGAAATGAGAGGGGTTGGCATTGCCAACAGACAAGAGCCAAGTAGATTCCTGCCAGGGAACCAAAATATTACAAAAAATGTTTTCAAGCCAAATAATTTATTCTCATCTAAATTAAATTCCTGCTCTCTCCTTTGGATATAAAACAACAATGATGAGCATAAAATGGTGATGGGAGTTTGTTTGCCTTTTCTAAACTGCAGTTAGGAGCTTTGAGGCCTCTATGTACCAGAGCAAAGCTATGGCTGCATTTCAGCCAGGGGTTCTCTATGGGAGGCTGAGAAAGGTGGGTCTTTACCATAAGGCCCATTGGACTAAAAGACATTAAGTTTTTCTTGCTTTATTTTTTAAGGAGGGTCCAAGTTCCCAATGTTGGTCAAAATGAAAGCCATTAGAGGAAGATTCCTCATGAGAAAAAAATGGGAAGAGAATGCCCATTTCCTTAAGCCTGACTTCAATGTGAAAGATTGAGGAAAGAGGAGGAAGGAAAATATCCTCACCTCAATGTTTTGTCTCAGGAAGGATTTCTGAGTGGAAAATTCACCTGGGGTATGGGAGGGGGTCAGCAAAGGACCAGAAGAAATGGCCAGACTGCAATCTTTAGCTTTATTAACTCATTCATAATTAGCCCATAGATTAGATACAATTTAGCTGGAGCCATATGGACTAATATAGTGCTGAGTTACCCCCTGCACAGGGGACAGTCTGTCACAAGAAAGGCAGACAAGCTCAGAGCAAATAGCTGCCCACCTGGAATGCAAGGGCAAGTATAGCTGGGTAGGCTATGCCAGCAGAAACCCCCATTTTTTAGATTTTATAAATTAGTCACCAAAACAGAATCATTGTGAGTCAAAATTGCCTTGACCTGTCAGGTCTGAGGCACAGGACATGTTAAAATGGGGAAGTGCTACCTATTTGGTTGAGGTGGTTCTCTTGTCCTCAGAATTTACTAATTGAAAGTCAGCTTTGTGTAGGGTCCTGAAGATGAGCGCTAGACACTTCGAGGGAAAGAATAAATTTTTAGGACTCTATTTTACTTAATGTCTAATTTATGTCCTTTGTTTTGACAACGCAGTCATTTTTGAAATCCCCCACTCCCATCACACCAAATGTGTCCCCCTTCCCAACTGATCCCACCTTTGTAACAAAGAAGATGAGTTAAATAAAAGCAAGTGAGGCAGTGATCCTCTCTACCTGGCAGTGGGGGCAGCAATCTGCCCTTGGAGTCTCTAATCCTCTCTGTCAAGGCTGAATGGAGTGTGTTCTAAGGCCATCACTAGTTTGTTGGTCACTGAGCATTTGGCTTCCTATGAGCAGTCTTTGTATTTATGTCACTCCACTTACTCATGTGAAGTGGGCTCTTCTGGTTCCATTATTTCACCCTGCATCCGTTGATAGAAGTTTCTCTGAATTCCTCGTATCCATCATTTCTCACCAATAGTATCCCATTCATCCATAGGCCTTCGATTGCCCCTACAATCCTCTAATTGAAGGGCAATGCACTTTCTTCTATTTGTTTGCTAGTGACTGACAGTTGCCATGTTTTGAGAACCAGTAATTCAATGTCCCTTCAGTTTTGTTTGAAGGTCCTCTGCATTTAATCTGATGAACTGATTTCTATCCTCAGCCTAAGAGAAGTGTCGACCCCCTGGATCCTCCCTCAGTCTGACACAGTTGACTTGGAGGCATAACATTTGACATTTGTATTTGTCAAAGTTTGCAAGGTTCTTATTGTTTGAATGATCTGATTGGAGCTTCTCAAGGACCTTGTTTGATACCCTCATCTCTGACACTTAATAATCAATCTGAGATGAACTTAAATTATATATATTGTTTGTATGGCCTCTCTTATTAGAATATGAGCTCCTTGGGGGCAAGGGCATGTTTTAACCTTTCCTGGCATCCCCAGCATTTAGCATGCCGCCTAGAACATAGCAAATGCTTAATAAAAGCTTGTTGACTCCACAGTACTTTCGTAAGTCACTTAAGTTTACTGAACCTCAGTTTCCTCCACTGAAAAAATAGAGGGTTGGGATGGTGATCTAAAAGATTCTTTTTTAGCTTTAGACCTATGAGCCTCTGACTCTAGCAGTAAAGGTACTGCAGGAATTATTATTAACTCCATTTTATAAAAGGCACCTAGGTGGAACAGTAGATAGAGCACTGGGTCTGGAGTTGGGAAGACTTGAGTTCAAATCCAGCCTTAGACAGTGATTAGCTATTTTGTTTGCCTCAGTTTAGTCAACATGAGAGTTGTTATGAGGATAAAATTAGGTGATATTTGTAAAGCAATTTGCACAGTGCCTGGCACATAGTAGGTACAATAGAAATATTATTTATTTATTAATTATAAGAAATTTTTAAAAATGATTTGCCCATGTTCATAGGCAAGTGAATATGTGAGGCTGGATTGAAACCCAGCCCTTAGTAACTCCTGATCCATCTCTTTTCACTATGCCATACTGCCTAGATTGAAATCTGGATCTAATTTCTGGGGACTAGATTACCGAAGAGTTTCACTTATTAGTTTGTCCCATGGCACAGAATCCAAGAATATTGTGGGAAGGAGATCTCAAGGTGATATCACTATCATCATCAGTAAATAGGGTACATTATATGATTTACACATGATGTGGTAGTAAATAAATGGATGAGATAGAGCATTTGCCAATCCTGGGTCTTTGAATCATTTTTCACTGCTACCTTTCCCTGCTTCTCTGGTTAAATACATTTTTAAAAAATCAATAAGAAGCAGGAGGTGTGACATGTACTTATAATATTTGCTTCTGGAGAGGTCAAGGCTGGTGGATTACTTGAGCTCAGGAGTTCTGAGCTTGAGTTGGCCAAGACCAATCAGGTTTCAACAGAAAGTCTAGTACCAATATGGTGTGTTGCTGTGAGCAGGGGACCACCAAGCTGCTTGAAAATGAAAAAAAATGGTCCAGGCCAGAAAATGAAGCATGTTGATGACTCCTTTCCAATCAATAGAAGGATAGAGCATGTGGCCATGAAGGCATTTTCTAGCCCAGCAGAGATAGGGCTGATGAACCAATTTCTATCTCAACCTCAAACAACAACAATGAAGGAAAAAAGTCTTGTGGGATTAAGCTGGTTACATTTTCTAATATGCTATTTCATGTGCATGGCTTTCTACTCTGACAGTTTTTAAAATATTCTAGTAAGGAATCCTTTTCATTTGCAAATACAGTTCTCCCTTCCACATAGTGACTTTTCCCATCATAGTTTTGATATATCGTTGGTCAGCATAAGAAATTAAATGGGAATTTTGGGAGAGTTTTGAGAAGTCTCAGATGACACAGGAAGGCCAGCAGATGGCAGAGAAAAAGTTTGGGAGCTCAGAAATGCATATATCTATTTATGCATATGTATATCTATAGGTATACCTATATTTATATCTACATATATCTGTATACACAATCTCTCTCTCTCTCTCTCTCTCTCTCTCTCTCTCTCTCTCTCTCTCTCTCTCTCTCTGTGTGTATATATATATATATATATATATATATATATATATATATATATCTTTATATACACCTACAAACACATATGTATACATACATACTCACATATGCATCTATATTATTGCAATATGTAGTATTGCAATATGTAGTAATGCAATTTACAAATTTGTATAATATCAGCATATTTTATCTTTTAATACCATAATAATTTGTTTTGCTTTTCTGGTATGAAGGGAGAGCCAAAAATTTTTTTAACCTAGAGTTTCTAAATCTCAGAGGCACTGTGCCCCTAGGCCTTGCAATGTGGAAAGGATAATTAACTGTAGAAATCAGAGCTAGAAGGAACTTGATTTTAAAGCTGATGAAACTGAAGCCCAAGGAGTTTACGAGACCTGTCCAAGGTCCCACAGGTTACAGGAGGACCAAAATTGGAACACAAACATCATGACTCCAAACCCAAAGTCCTTTCCCTGACATTACCCTCGACTATCATTAAACCTCGATTCTATTCCATCCAATTCAAGAGACATTTTACCAAGAACCTTGGACAGCTCCCCATTGCTTTCATCTGGCATTCAAAACTTCACAGTCTGGATCCCATCTGATTTTTGAGACTGAGGCCTTTCCTCATCTTCCTAACTGTTAGCATCACCCCTAAATAACTGTGTTATATTGCATATGTTTTGTGTTGATTTTATCTGTGACTATTTTCTTTTGTTTTATATTTTGTTTCCCTTGTTTGTCATTGCAGTCCTTGAACCAAGGACACTGGTTGATACATGGCAGGAATAAATAAAGTGCCTACGATGTGCTTGGTGCTGCAGTAGGTGCTAGAGAAATAAAGATAAAAAGTGACATGGCCCCTGTCCTCAAATAGCTTACGTCTTATAGGGCAGGAACAGATGTACGTGGATAAGTATTAAACAATGTCAGAATGATGAGGATGGAATAAGGGTTTAGACAAAGGCTTTTGAAAACCTGAATCCCCTTCATTAAACAAAATGTTGTATTTCTTCTTTTTAGGATTTAGCTTGTAATAACTTTAGCTTTCCTCCAGTGCTTTCCCCTCCTCACCTCAAAGTATCTTTCATATCCTATTGCAACTTAAACCCCACAGGGAGGAAAACAAACCAACAGATGTTTGTTGATTGATTAATTCATTGATTCTGCCTAATTCCCCTCCAAGTCCAATAAGAAGGGGAAGAGCAGCAGGCAGAAGCCTGAAAGTTAGGCCACAAAACAGGAAATGAGCAAAAACTGCCCAATTATTTCAGGATGGGCTATTATTGGTTAATGTTGGGGGGTTTTATTAGTTGCTCCCAATCCCTTTTTCTCTTTGTGTCCACAGAGAATGGCACAGTGCCTCTCACATAATGGGCGGCTGATAAATACTTTTCAGATTAGACTGTGCTGCCCTAAATATCCAGATAATTTAGGTGTAATTGTTGCAGAGTTTGGATTACCTCCCCAATCGCCCTTCTATTTTTTAACATCAATTTTATCTTGAGTACATGACCACAGACTTTCTTGACTCCTGAAAAGGTTTGAACACTTCTGCATATGACACTAACCACATAGAGTTTGGAGCACACAGCTGCATCAGGGATACCCAGCAGGTCAAAAGGCCATAGCTAGGGACTGATCTTGTCATCTAGCCAGCAAAGGGAGGCTGGTTTTGAACTCTTCCCCTGGGCCTATGCGTAGAGCTGTGACAGAGAGTCAATGGCGTCTATTCTAAAGATTTCCCTAATGCTTCAAGTCTGGACAGCCAACAAGAAAGGGAAATAAACAAGCTTGGAGCATCACTTCCCTAATGAATGGGCCTGGGAGCAGCTTGCAGCTCTTAACAAAGGGTAGGTAGGAGCTGTCGATGTCAGTTCAGGTGGTGGTTTGGGACCTCTCTGGGATTTGGGGGAGGGGATGCCTTACAGGCTGCTGTTTCTGCCTATGGGGCACCCATCTTTCTTTTCAGGGTACTGGATTGAGCAGGACATATCCATGTGTTTGGGTCATGCTGGGCTCAGGGGGATTTCCACTGGGGACAATGCAGCTCTGGTGTGCCTAGGTATGTATATCAACTCATTTTTTAATAATGTTGAAGTACAGACACCAAACCAAACAGGAAAATAAGATTTCTTTATTAAAGTGACTTTATTAAGTCTGTTTTTCACACTGGAGAGGGGGCAGCAGCATGTTTGTGTGTGGGGGAGTGAGAGCCAGGGTATGCACATGGTCTTGCCTTCGGAAAAGGCAGCTGAGTCGCTGCGCATCTTGGAATGGAGTGAGCTTGGTTTCCTGACCTCTTATCAGCCATTTAGGGGCTCTCTGGTTTTTAAATGGTTTGATGGGAGCTGAAGCCAAATGTCCTGTCATTTAATAACCAAGCCCACACAGGGCTCTTTTCAAAATACCACTGCTCAGAGCATCTGCTGTTATTAAGAGTGAAGTTCTCCACCCCGCCTCCCCCTGCACTTTGCCCCTTTCTGGAGAAGATCTCCATTCTACTTCTCTCATCACTTGCCGAGCAGGAATAATCTGCTGCCTGTGGCTGCCTGGAGATAACATGGGCCAGCCAGCATGCCAGGGACTGGGTGGCCAGGTTCTGCTTTACTGCAGATTATAAGGTAAACTTTGCCCTTTTTCTTAATAAATGTTCTAAAAATGCTCTGTGAATCAGGAATGAACCAGCTATTGTGTCCAGTTAACATCACCATAATTTAAAATCTAGTGCCGATCTGTATTTCATACTGGATCTCAAATAAAGGAAAAATGGTAACTGTTTGTCCATCCAACTGATGGGGGACTAGGGGGTTGGCAGTTCTCTCTCCATTAGCTAATTAGAAAATGTTCTGAGGCAGTAGAAAGAGAAATAGCTCTGGGCTCAAATTTCAGCTTTGTCACTTATCACCTGTGTGTGTCTGGGTCTCAGCTCCTTCCTATGTCAAAAGAGGGGGCTGGGGCAGAGACTCTGGGTTCCAATGTCACTTCTTAAACTTATCAGATACACGATCTTGAGAAAACTACTTCACTTCCCCTCTGCAACCTAAGTTTCCTTATCTATAAAGTGTGAATGTTGGAGCAGATGGCCTCGAAGATCCTTTCTAGCTCTAGAGACAATCCCGGGAAAGGCAGCACAATGTAGTGGTCCAAGAGCCATCTCAGAGCTCAGAAGACCTGGGTTCAAGTCTTTCCTCAGGCACATGCTGGCATTGTGACCTTGGGCCAATCCCTTGGTTTCTAGGTGCTCCTGGCTATTCTCTAAGACTAGACATTGACATTGCAGGGGAGGTCTATTGGTAGAGGGAGTTTCCCCATTTAGAACTTCAAGAAATCAATGATCTAGTCTCTCTTCCTAAAATTCAAACTAGAATCATCATAACTCCCCTTTGCAGGTACATTATGTCAGGGTCTGTAGCCTCTTCTGAACCACTCCTGTGAATGCAAATTGAACAGAGGCGAAGCTTGGGTAATAAAACAACTGCCATTTCAATGGTGTTTGAACATTTACAAAGTACATTGCATGTGTGAGCTCACCAGACTTCATGGCAACCCTGAGTCATAGGGAGATAGTATTAGCATCATTGTGTTTATTTTACAGATGAGGAAACTGAGGCTCAGAAGAGTGATGTGGCATGAACGATTTCATTGAGATAGAAAGAGTCAGGAGTGGGATTTGAACCCATGTGTGTGACTGCAGAACCAGTTCTTCTTTCATGGACGTTGTCTTTTCATGGCTCCAAATGCACCCTTCTCTACCATCCAGGGTTGGATTTGGCTGGATCACCACCCTCAATGCACAGTGTATTGCCAGGCCAAAGCATTTTCCATCTAGCGTCCAATAATGAGAACATGGGCTCTTTGTACTGAGTCAAACAAGTGTTTAGACAAAAGGCTCAGTCTGTCACTGGGACTTTTTGATGATTTTGTTTTGGTTTCTATTCAAGAACAATGTGGATGAAATCTCTAGTAAGTGAAGAAACTGACCTGAGCCTGAGTTGGGAGTAGATGACTTATGAGGAACGGTTTGTGTACGTGCTTATCCTTTGTGTTTTTGTGTGTCTCTGCATATATATGGGGGATACATGCTACTTATTGATCTGACTTCTGTCCCCAGACCCAAATTGGGGAGCCATCTCTCAACTATTTCAGGACAGCTACTATGCTCTCTCTGACTCTTTTGTTCTCCAAGCTAAGCACTCCCAGTGTACAGGAAAGCTAGAAATAGCATGGGACCGAGATGGAGGTCAAACTGTTCATAACGATCATCATTTCATTCATAGGATCATGGAACTAGAGCTGGATCAGGCCTCAGAGAGATGGGAAGACCAAGCCCATTATTTTATAGCTGACATAACAAGTGCAGAGAAATGAAGTGATTTTCCAGACTCCCAGAGGTGCTGGGATGGGATTCAAACCCAGATCTTCCTAACTCCAAAGTCAAGACTTCATCCATTAAACCACACTTATGTCCCTAAGTAGCTCTGCCCAGAGGATATGTGTGTGTGTGTGTGTGTGTGTGCCTCTGAAAGGCAATCAGTGCCTGGAAGGATACAAAGGAGAAATGGACATGAGATGCAAGTACGGGCATAGAAAGTTTGAATGAGCTTCAGTATTATCCAAATATCATTTGCATGAAATTTTACTCTTTTTAAAAAACCAGTGTGAAAAACTTATCCACCAAATACGGATTAGGACATCTTCCACAGTGGTTGCCTTAGAGAATTACCTGGGGGCACTGATAAATCTAGTATAGGTGAGGGCTAGGATTTGAACTCAGGTCTTCCTAATTCAGAAGAAGGTTTACTATGCACTCAATCACACTGCCTCTCTCATGAAGTCATAACTTAAAAATAATATTATCTATACTTAACACTGAAATTGTATCTATCATTTAGGGAAAATTCAGACTTCATGGTGTGTGTGTGTGTGTGTGTGTGAGAGAGAGAGAGAGAGAGAGAGAGAGAGAGAGAGAGAGAGAGAGAGACAGACAGACAGACAGACAGAGACAGAGAGACAGAGACAGAGAGACAGAGACAGAGAAAGAAACAGAGAGGAAGAGAGATAAACAGAGACACAAAGAAAGAGAGACAGAGAGATTAGTAGACTTTGAGTGCTAGTTTTATGTGAAGCATAAGATTTCTTTGTTTTATTTTTTTTACAAGAATCCTCCTTTAATGGATGAATTCCAGATTTTATGTTCAAAAATGTTAGTCATATCTCTCTGAGAATAAATTATTACAAATAAACCACAATAATTTATCAACTTATACTCTTGTGATCTCAAAGAACTAAGCCACTTTCCAATGATTCTCACAGCCAGATGATATTCTCAAAGAGGACACACTAATAAATAAGTCAATGCTAGAGAATCTATGAATGACCTTGCCTGTGCAAATGGGATAGGACTGACAAACCAGCCCTGATTCCACTCCTCCCAAATCCAAATTGCATATAGAGCTCTTTAAAAGAAAATATAAGTGATATCTTCCAGGAAATGTCTTTTATTGCTAATTTACTTGTTGTGGGAAAATGTTTTCTGGGATCAGAGTCAAAGGAACTTTCATTTTGTTTGAGAAAAAGTGGCAGAGTTCAGAAAACTGATGATGGTCTAAGGGCCCAAAGAGGAACAGACTGGAGCTGATTCTTCTAAAGGATGCTTTTGGTAACAGGTTCAAAGGAACCAAATTAGGGCTGATTAACCAGCATCAAATGGCAGGAGTGGGGTTTCATCTGCTGTTGAAATCATAAATGATAAAGCTGTGATTGAGTCAATGGACTGAATATAACAATGAATTTTGAAATCTCATGTTTGAGCAGAGCAAGCTCTTTCTTGGGGACACATTAAGCGTCGTTTATCCCACATCACTTTCAAGGTTCTAAAAACGATTTCTATCTGTTAAACAACACAGTCTTTTCTTTTAGAAGGCCCTCTCACATTTGTCACCCTCTGTTTCATACTATTGACCAGGTTAGACAAACACTCACAGTCAAGACATCTTTCATATCAAAACTCCATGGACATGACATTAAAGCCCAGATACTAGGAATGTTGCTACCCCATGTACTTCCTTGTACATCTCTGGCCTCTCCTCCATATCCTTGCTAGAGCTTAGCCCTGCCCTACACCTGCGTGTTGGTACACTCTCTTCTCTTCTCTTTTCACATCTACTAACCTCATCAGCTTCCATGAGTTCAATTATCTACATTACTTCAGTCAGTTCATTACTTCAGTTCAGCTCAGTAATTTCAGTCATACCTGGATCATCACAACCCCATTTGGGGTTTTCTTGGCAAAGATACTAGAGTGGTTTGCCATTTCCTTCTCCAGCTCATTTTAGAGATGAGCAACTGAGTCAAACAGGGGTAAGTGACTTGCCCAGGGTCACACAGCTACTTGGTGCCTGAGGCTGAATTTGATCTCAGGTCTTCCTGACTCCAGGTCCAATGCTCTGTCCACTGTACCACCTAGCTGTCCATCTCCATTACTATAGAATTTAAATGGTAATTAGGATGGTAGTTAGCATAAGATATCTATATTATTAGAGAATCTAAATACCGTATCACCACCTGGATTTCTCAGATCTATCTGAAACCCAACATGGCTCCAGATCATCTCATTACGTTTTCGCCTAAACCTATCTCTCCTCCCAAGTTCCCAGTTTCTGTAGGGGGCATAATTTCCCTTGATTCAATGTCATTATGAACTTTTCACTCACTGTCCTCTCATGCCTATATCTGAATTGTCAAGTCCAACTGGTTCCAATACCACATCTCTCCTATCCATCTACTCTACTCACACAGTGACCATTCTACTTAAATGCAGAGAGATAGGAAGCAACACGTCCTTTAAGAGCCCAATAGAGACCTTTTAGGACCATGAATCCATCAGTGACCTCCCAACCACTAGAGCTACTTTTAGCCTAACTTCCACTTCCATCACTGAAGAGAGAAAATCTTTTGGCAAAGGGGTCTATCTTGCTCACCAGAAGCAGCACCAACTGCTGATCAACTGATTCCAATAGCCTAACAAAGTAAGAATCCTGGGGCCGGCAGTTCCACTAGCCCTGCTTTTAACCCACCGATATGGTAGTTCTTCTCTTGGGGCTTGACATCCTGAATGCTTTCAGCAAATGAAGACCCAGAACATAGAGTTCTGCACATTGAATTCTTTGGTATTGTAAAGTAGTTCAACCTCAGAAGTGGCTATGGTTTTATCATTGGAAATGACATAAAAGACATTACAATATGCTTGGCTTCTTGCACGTTAAGGATCATGGAACCTTTCCATTACAGCTGGAATCTATGTGTTAGCCTGCTGGAATAGAATGTGATGTTCTGGAGAGCGGAGATGGCCTCCTCTGTTCTATTTGTCTTCCAAGTGTTAAACACAATACTTTGTACATTGCAAGCACTAATAAATGCTTTCTTATTCATTTAGTCAGCCTCCTATCTTCTGTTACTGGAAGTGTTGCAGTAGCTCCCTCATAAGCTTTTCTTCCTTCAATCTGTCCCTTCCTCAATCTCTCCTCCACCCGGTGGCCATATTGCTTTTCCCAGAGTGTAGAGCTGACTGCCTCATTCTCTTATTTAAGAAAAATCAGTGTTCCCCACTGACTTCATGATGAAATTAAAATTCTTTGTTTTTCCTTCTAATGCCCTTCCCAGTCTGCCTCCAGCCTACCTTTCCAGACTATTTTCACATCAGTCCCCTCAACATGTCCAAGTTCTCACCAGACTTGCTGTTCTCCATACATAGTGTTCTATCTCCCAACTCTGAGTCCCACAGCCAGAGGGAACCCCCCTCCTCATTTAATGCATCTAATACCTTTAGCTCCTTCCAAGGCTCAGGTCAAGTACCTTTTCTGATTCCCCTAATTGTCAGTGTCCTCCAAATTCCTTTGAAATTCTGTTTTTCTCATTAAGAAACCAATTTTTCTCTTCAGTAAAACGTAAACATCTTGAGATCTTGAGAGAAGGAACTCTTTAATTTTTGTCGGTGTACCTGTAATCCATAAAATACTACCTGACACCTAATAGACATTTTTTTTAAAAAGTACTCATTGACTTGTAGAATTTGTCTAATTATATCAAAATTCAGATATTTAGAAACATTCAGATGATTGACTTGAGATATATGCCTGAGGGGAATGGAAGGAAAAGGGTATAAACATTTATTTAACCCCTACTATATACCCCAAACTCTGTTAGGTGCTTTACAAATATCTCATTTAATCCTCACAATAACCTAACGAAGTAGACATGGCTAACTTGGTTTTACAGTCAGGGAACTAAGGCAGATGGAGATTATGTGACTTTCCCAATGTCACACATCTACTAAGCGTCTGAGGCTGGATTTGAATTCAGGGCATCCTGCCTCTAGGCTGTAATATCAATTAACTTGGGACTTAATTACTGTTTTAAAATGATAAATTAAGTGTCTTTGATTGAGTCTTACTAGGTGCTAAGCCCTAGGCCCAAACCCCTCCTAGGTGCTAAGCCTATGTGGGTGTGAATTGGTAACTAAGGTGGAGCTCCAGGTGGGGCCAATGAAGGAAGGTGCTAGCACCAGAGCCAATCATAGGAGCCGAGGTTCTGGTCACTCAGATGTTTGATGATGTCTGAAACTGTATAAAAAGGGAGAACAGAGCTAAGGCTCTTACTCCTGGAGGTGCGGGACTCTGGGCAGCCACTGTAAGGGCCTTCTGGCTAAACTCAGATGTTGATGGTTCTCTTGGTAACTATGAATTGTATTTGGTCTGTTGATGTTTGTGATTTGTATTTGCTCTGAAGTTCAGGGTGCTGGCTTTTCCCCCTGAACTAAGTGAATGATATTTGTATGCTGGATTAAATTGAGATTGTTAACCCCGTAACACTGCTTTCCTTAGTAAAACAGATTAAAAGAACCTGGGCTTGCAGCATTCTGTGAGCTGGTTGTTGTTGGTTTTACACCCTCCCATGGCAGCTGCAAGCAGGCTTGTTGAAACGCAGGTCTAGTCTTGTATTCACTGTATCACCTAGCTGTCAAGGAATTAGATAGTCTGGAGTAGGGTAGGCCATCTATGGTGCCATAGTCACCAACTCTGGACTTCATTTCCTCGTTGTCTCAAACAAATCTTTAGTCAAATCAATCAGACTAATAGTCAAAATTATCTGGTCACTGAGGCTGTATGAATAACCCTTAAAAAGTCCATTGACCACACCCAGTCCACTAGAATTTAAAGTTAGTTGGAACATTCCTATTCCTACATTCATATATAATTTCGTCCAGGAGGTGGAGCCAAGACAGCAGTGGGAAAGTAGGGACTTGCTTAAGCTCCCCCACCAATCCCTCCAAACACCTGTAAAAAATGGCTCTGAACAAATTCTAGAGCTGCAGAACTCACAAAATAGCAGAGGGAAACAGATCTCTGGTCCAGGAGAGCTTGGATGGTTGCCGAGAAGGGTCTATCAAGCAGTGCTGACAGCGGAGGGCAGCCCAGCATGGGCCATTCTGGGACAGACCAGACCCGGAGTCAGCCAGTCAGAAGAGGCCTTGGGGCAATGAAACAGTGAGCTGTGGCAGTTACCAGACTTCTAAACCCACAAACGCAAAAGAGCAGGTTAGGGGGAAACTGTGGGATCAAGGTCAGAGCAGTCTGGCTGCCAGCTCTGGGGTGGAGAAGGTCATACAGCACTGGCAGTAGCTGCAGCAGGAAGTTTCTGAGGCTGCCTCCAGGCAACCAGCATCAGTGGCTTCCCAAGTCCCTGGCTCACACAGTGGGAGGAATCTAGCAGCAGATCAGAGAGGGAATGCAAAGAGCGCTTTGTGAGCACAAAGGCAGATTCTCTTTCTGTGCCCTGCTTGGATCTGAATTGCGGTCCTGGTTGGTGGTTCCTGCAGAGGAGGAGCGCTGCTGTGACCAGGGCCTGGGGTGACGGTGGAGCTCTGAAAACGGCAGTGCTTAGACCCTAAAGCTTGGGACAAAGTGCTCTCTACTCTTCAAGCAGTCATATTTTGGCAAAAAGCTCAAGGGCCCATGAAAAACAAATCGATGACTTGCTAAAGAAGACCCCCCCCCAAATACTGAAGAAAATAACACCTTAAAGAATAGACTAATTCAAATGGAAAAAGAACTCCAAGAAGCCAATGAGGAGAAGA
>CM053624.1:5250317-5275872 GCA_028646595.1 Phalanger gymnotis | reverse complement strand
TTTCTTTCTTTCTTTCTTTCCATCTTTCTTTTTTCTTTCTTTTCTTTCTCGCCTTTCTTTCCTTCTTTCTTTCTTTCTTTCTTTCTTTCTTTCTTTCTTTCTTTCCTCTTTCCTTTCTATCTTTTTTTTTGAGAATGAGATTTTTTTAATAAGTACATCCATGTACAATCCCATTTCTGTCATTTGATGTTAAACTTCTCTATAAAAATAAATAGGAGAAAGGCCGGGCCATTTCCCCCTCAAATGGCCCAGAATGGGCTCCTCAAGGCACCAGGTGGAAGTAATAGCAATCAGTGCCTCTCTGCCTTCTCTCTACCAGCCTAGCCAGCCCCAATGCAGCAGGGAGGCTGTTGACAAATGAATACTTTAAGAAAATAAACTCTGGTCATGTTGAACAGAGAGTAACTTTATCCAGATTAATTCATGCTGGAGCCATGCCAGCTACCATCGACAAAGCCCAGCACTTTGTCCAAATGTAATTTCCTAATATTTACACGAGGCAAGCTTCCACAGTCGATCTTTTGCCTACAGTATAAGTTTCGTGGTTTGTAGAAAGACAATAAAAATACAGAGGTAATTGTGAGCACATTTGGAAAGAGGAAACGATGGTGGTGATGATGATAATGATGATAATAAACAATAATAATAATAAACAATTTGTCTCCCCTCCACCTCCTCTTCCTAAAGTCCCCTAAAAAAAGCCACATTTTGTAGATTTCTAGAGGGAGCAGGGACAGCAATGCAGACTGAAAAGTTTGCAGGAACCAAGCCCTGATTCCTGACCAGAAATGCATTGCCACTCCTGGTGTGTGGGAAACCAAGGGATCCTGCTCACATACGGCCTGCTGAGGATTCCTAGAAGACAGGGAAGATTTCTGGAACCCCGTTGTCTACCTGCCCAGTCTTGTCATCAAGCGTGTTTACCAAAATAAAATATTAGGCATTCACACAATCGTGTAATTTATAAATAAGAGAAAGAATAATGCACTAGGTACCGGTGGCTTTGTTCTAAGAATATTAAGAAATAACCTTTAGTTTTAATGAGATTTTTCTCCCATCAGTTTACACAATTTTCCAGATGCAAAATGAGCTTTTGGCTGTAAAATATTTTATCACATTGTCTTACACAATAAAGATTAGATGTTTTCTCTCTTGCAACTGCACTGCAATTATTTTTTAGTGTTTGCAAATCATAATATCATTTAAAAACCATATTTTATACCTCATCTAAAATACTTTTATAGCGATATGATGAAGAAAAAAATAACATCTACTCAACTCTTCTTTCTAAGTGGCTCTTACAAGCTTTGGTATAATTTCCCAGGAAAAGACAGAGGCAAAAAAAAAAAAAACCCACAACCCAAACCCTTGGCTTCTCTGGAAAACAACCTCTCTAGCAATGTCTCGGCAGAAATCCCCAGAACTGAATTCCCCCGCCTGAAAAGCCCAGAGAGCCAGAATATAAAAATAGTAGCCCTGTCATTTCACATTCATTAAGTGTGAAACTCAGAAATTAATAATGTAAAAATATGCTTTTTAATTAGTCTTACATTCCGCCCAATGTACTTAAGTGGGATCAGCCGCTCCCTAATGATTTTTTTTCTTAATAAAGTATTAGGCTGTGATGCACCAAGGTTGACAGGTATGATAAACTGGGAAGGACTTTTGGAGGCGGATGAATGATGCCAAAATAGGACTCTCCCATTTAAATGTAATTAACATCAGGGAGCAATAGCACAGGCAGAGAAACTGGCAAGACATTTTTTTTTTTATTTCAGGGTGGTTTTTTTTCATTTCTTGTTTTATGAGTAGTTTGACAATTGCAGCAATGATTCTGTAATTTAATTACCTTTGCTGAAAGCAAAGCTTTCACTAATAGCGGGTCAACAGGATCATTAAGGAACCCTCAAAAATATTAAAGAGCCCACGCATCCCAGTAGATGGGCTCGGCCGGGTAATGGACATGACCGTGGGCAGCCCCGTTGCCAGGCGGGTGTCTGTGGAGGGATTGAGGGCTGCTTGGCACACACCCAGACCATGAACGAGGACCTGTTAGTGCTTGCCCTTGGGAGAGTCACAGGCTGGGAGTGAGAAAACTCCCCACTTCTGCCTAAGCCAAATGGAGGCTAGAAAAGTCTAGGGGATCCGGGCAGGAATGTTGGAGGTCATTCCTGAATAAGAGAACCAAGACTGCCCCAAAGTTGCTGTCATTGTGGGGACACACAGGCTTCAAAAGCAACTAGCTTCTTTGGGCAGCTGGCTTGAAATCACAGGATGAAGAAAAGGCAGTCATCACAAGTAGCTATGCACCAAAATTTCCTCATCTATTTACAGAACCATCATCGGCTTTGTAGCATGTGTGTGTGTGTGTGTGTGTGTGTGTGTGTGTGTGTGTGTGCGTGTGTATGTGTGTGTGTGCGTGTGTGCGTGCGTATCTGCGTGTGTATGTGAGCAGAGAATTTGAAACAGAGTCTGTCTTTGAGAAATGGCTGTGGAAATGCACATGAATACAATGGAATAGTATATCATAAAATTATGAATATGAAGAGTTCAGGGAAAGTTGGCAGGATTTGCACGAACTGATAAAGAATAAGCAAGCATTTTACCCTAAACCACAACAGCATTAAGGCAAACAATTCTGAGGACTTCAGAGCTCTGCTCAAAGCAGGCACCAAGCATCCTTGCCGGGAGGTGGGAGGGAAGCTGCCTTCCTTCCTTACTTTCAGGAAAGATGCCGAACAAGGCATATCTCCCTCAGCAGACAGACATGGCCAAAATGTTAGCTTATTGCCCTGAAAATAGACTTTGCTGCTTGGTGAGAGGGGCAGCAAGAGTCAAAACACTTTTTAAAAAATCCTTCTAGCATCAGCCAAGAAAACATGTATTTAAAAATTGAAATGAACACGTAGGCAAGCCTCCCAACTCTGTTGACTCTGACGTCTGAGTAGTGAGATTTCCAAAGGACAGATGCCACCCTCTGCCTTTCCCCCTGATAAACAAGAAGAGTGTGTCCAGATTTATGAAGAAAGGATGGTAAAACCAGCAAAGCTTTGATGAAGAGGATGGTGGAAGGACAAGCGAGTGAAACACTTGGGGTTCATAGGAGGATGACTGAGGCACCATAGGGCACAGAGAGCTGGGGCCTGGAGTCCCAAAGACCTGAGTTCAGGTTCAGTCTGAAACACTTCAGAGCTGCATGAGGCTGAGCAATATTATAGGCCAATATTATAGCAATATTCCTTAACCTTTATAGGTCTCAGTTTTCCCCTCTGTAGAACAGAGATAATAGCAGCACTACCTTACAGAATTGCTATAAAGATAAAAGGAGAAAACATTTGTGAAGCACCTGGAACAGTGGAGATGCCATACTTATGCTGCTCATCAGGAGACCAGAGGTTGTGTGGAGCTGGTACACCGGCTGACCTCTAACAAACAACTAATGACCAAGGAGCCCCTGGAGGTTTTAGGAAACTACTTTGTGAGTCTTGAGTATGCAAGGCCAGTCAGGACCTAGTGGAGGGACAAGAAGGAAAGAGATGAAGCAAGAGGGGGAGAAGGAATCAAGCAGACTTGTCAAGTGGGTGAGTGTGTGTGTTTGTGTGTGTGTGTAGTATGTGAGGGGTGGATTTGTGTGTGTGGGGAGGGGATGTGTGTATGTGTGTATAGGTGTGGGGGGGTGGATATATATGGGTGTGTGTGTGTGTGTGTGTGTGTGTGTGTGTGTGTAGGTATGGGTGTGGGGGTGGATGTGTGTGACTGTGAGTGTGTGTGTAGGTGTGTGGGTGGATGTGGGTGGGTGTGGGTGTGTGCAGGGTGTGCGTCAGGGTGTGGGGGTGAGGGGATTTCCTCATTCAGTCAGTGTTGCTTATAGATTTCTAAATTGAAAATGTGCATAGGTTTAATTTTTAAATTTTCATTTGATTTTTGCAGTACATGTTACGACTGTTTCCCAGTGTCTACAGCACCTTCTCCTGACAGCATCCTCTCTGCCAATGGCAAACCTTGTGGGACTTGTCCCTGTGGCCTCCAAAGTCCGGCCTCTGAGGAGGTTCCCTTAGCATCTGTCCCCATGGAATGTTAAGGGGAGAGGGAAGTCTCATGTGGAGAAGGTCATGAACTTTCACACATTTCTGACAATTAAATTCCATGAAAACGAATTAAGAGGAAGAGGCTGGCCTTGGAGTCTAGACCATGATGGAAGCCTTGCTTTGATCTCTGTCACACCTGAGCTTATGGTTGGGGGCTTTATCCTGGAGCAGGGAAATGAGATACTCAAATCAGGCATTTCAAGACTTGTCCTTGCTCTGGGTGTTTTCCAGAAACTATAGGGCAATGGATCCTAAGACTTTTCTCCTTAGAACAGAAAGTGGAAAGGCCTGGGGGGAGGGTGTTGGGCAGCAGAGGAGGAAAGAAACATTTATTTAGCACCTACCATGTTCCAGAGACTGTGCTAAGTACTTCTGTTTTATATTTCATTATTTTATCTCTGTGTTTCACATCATCATAATATAAAGGACATGATGCATTGAGTTGAGTGTTAGACAACAAAAATCCAGTGCCTTCTTTCTTTCTTTCTTTCTTTCTTTCTTTCTTTCTTTCTTTCTTTCTTTCTTTCTTTCTTTCTTTTTCTGTCTTTCTTTCTTTTTCTTTCTTTCTTTCTTTCTTTCTTTTTCTGTCTTTCTTTTTCTTTCTTTCTTTCTTTCTTTCTTTCTTTCTTTCTTTCTTTATTTCTTTCTTTCTTTCTTTCTTTCTCTGTTCCTCCCTTCCTCCTTCCCTCCTTTCCTTCCTTCCTTCCTTCCGTCCTTCCTTCCTTCCTTCCTTTTTTGCTAAGCAGTTGTACAGTTATCTCTTCTGAACCCCAGAACAACCCCATGAAGTAGGTGCCATTAAAATCCTGATTTTCCAGATGAGGAAACTGAGGCAAGCTGAGGTGAAGTCACTTGTCCGGATCACACAACTAGTAAGGGCCTAAGGCTAGATTTGAACTTGGGTCTTTTTGACTCCAGGCCCAGGCTCTGTGTACTGCGGCGCCTGCTAGCTGTGTTGCTGGAGAGTCAGGCACTAAGACAAGGAATCCCGTTAGTGCTGAGCTCCATCCACAGAAAGCTGGCCATGCTTGGGAGAATCCAGGGTTCTCGGGAGCCTGGCTAGGAAGACCTGAAGGGTGTCCCCCCCAAGAGGGGCTCAGCCTCAGAAAGGGGAGTCTGGCTTTCTCAGTCATCACCTGTGTTACCCTGCACAAAAGTTAAAGGATCTGGGTTCAGATTTTCCTCTTTGTCCCTGTGTGGTCTTGGACTCGTCTCTGACCCTCATCTACCTCTTCTGTAAAATGGGCTAGAAGTCCCAGGAAGTGGGTTTGAACTCCACATCTTTAGGCTTTTCTAGAGAAGATGAAGCACAAATCCAGAAAACACCCCAAGGGACCAAAGAAATGCTAATTAAATGCATTTCTTCTATTTTATGTCTAATAGATTTTTGCTTTTGTTACCAAGTCATCAGACTTCTAGTACACTGAGAATACACACACACACACACACACACACACACACACACACACACACACACATACACACACACATAGTATACACACAGATTGTGTGTATATGTATATACATATGTGTGCTAATACATATGTGTATACATACACATGCCTATATATGCTTATATATACATATATGTGTGCATGTATATGTGTGTGTGTGTCCTTCTAACTGCAGGCTAAATTTAAATGCCTCTTCAAAATATTCCCATCATAAGTCTTGGCCTATCATTTCCCTGAGAATTATTCTATGATGGATCTATCTATTTATTTATGTGTTCATGAATCAAGCAGAGAAATCACTGAATGGAGAAAGTTTGTATAATCTATGGCTTTTGTAAGATTACCTTGGACTTATACTTCACTGGGGATTTTTAGCAGCACCACATTATTGGCATTTGGTCCTCGAATGCGCTCTTTCTAATACATACCAGAAGGTAAATATTATCCTGGTCAATTCACTTGAAGATGAAAGCTAAAAATGAATATATAAGTCTGGAGAGCAGGAGTTGCAAACAAAAGGTGTACCTGTCATAAGCCAAAAGAACAGTGAGCAGAGGTAGAAATAGATTCTCTTCTGTTTTGCCCTTCCTGGCAATCTGTGTCCACTGACACCCAGGGCCGCTGATGGGCATGGCCATTGGTAGTGACGTTAATGCAAATCCTTGAAGTCGGGGGTCGTCCAGGTTTGGGGTTTGTATCCCCAGACTGGCATATGCTGGGTGCTTAGTAAATGCTTGTCAATTGGCTGACCGATTGTGGTGGTGTTGGTAGGGATATCGTAGGAGGGGTAGTCATGGCGATGGTGGCAAGGGCATTGATGACAGTGAAAGAGATGCTGACGGTGAGAGGTGAAGATGGTCTTGGTGTGCCAAGAGGTCTTTCTATCCTGAGAACCGTCCCCTGCTACCCAGGAGCTCGAGTGCAAAGTCTGAGGCCTTCCTTCCTGAGCCAAGAGGACTGGAACAGGCTTCACAGGAAGCTGCTAGATCCCCTTTCTCCCCAAGGGACAGACAGTAACATTCCTAAGGGATGCCTACAGAGCTCTGCTTTGCTTAAGTGTCAAAGAAAATCTTAGAGTAGAAGAAGGCCTGCTGCAAAATCAATCAGATGATAAGATTATCGATGCAAAATCAGTGGTATCAATTAGATCTTAGAAACCCCAGGTCCCAAACATGGCAGGGATAGAGAGAATAGGAGATGTGCCAAGGGCTCGCTCACTATTTGGGAACAAAGATCCATATTTCCCTTCACAGTTTCTTCTTAATGGGCAACCTAGGAATTAGTATTTGGGCTGGAGCCAGTGGGCTTGTTTATTTTGATTGTTTGAGTTAGCAAATGACTTTGGGAGTTAGAGACAAAGAGGTGGATGCACAGACGTAGGAGAACAACAAGAAACTCACCTGGATGGGCTTTCAGATGGGCAAAGTGCGTCACCTTGTCACATACAGAGCCTCACAGCAAGGAGCAAAGCAAGGTCTGTAGGAGGAGAGTGACTTGCCAGGATCATTCAGCTAATAATCTGTATCAGATTAGCTAAAAATCCCAGACAACCAAAAATTAGAAAATGTAGCTAATAATCGGACTAGGATCCCTCCCCCCAGGTGCTTCTGATGCATGTCCAGTCTTCTGAACGCTGGGAGACACTGCTGCCTCTCACTCCAAAGGCCCCCATCTATAGACACCCAGTTTCTAAGACAGACCTGCTTTACCCATTGCAGCTGAGGAATGCCAGGGTGGAGATACAGACAAAAAGCTTCCCAGCAATAAATAACAATTGACATTTTTCTTAATTAGAATTCCAACAAAACTCACCAGATATGATAAAAAAAAAACATGAATGAGACTTCCCTGGAGATCCCACCCTGCTGATCTGTGAGTGCTTGACACCACCCACTACCCTGTGCAGCCTTGCCTATCTTCTCCCCATTCACCCTTCGACCTCTGCCCAGTATCCTCCTGTCCCCTCCCCCTCTGGCTCAAAGGGAGCTGTAGTCAATCTATATTCCCTTTGCTACCAGAAAAGGTGTGGGAATTGACTCTTCCCTGTCTCTACCCACCAACCCAGCAGCTCCCCAAGTCAAAATGCTCCTCCCTGACCACTGTTCTTGTATAGGTAGCCTCCCCCCCAGCCCTCATTGGGATGTAAATAATACCTTAAAGCAGGTGAAGTCCCACTTTGGTGTTTGTATCCCAACACAGTGGGTTCATTTACTCATAGATTCATTCTGGCAATTTTAACTGTGGATCTAGTCCCTAGAAGTGGTTCTACTCACAGAGCATCCACATGACACCACTATTTTTTTTTCTAGCATCTCCCAGTCAGTTTTTATCTCTTTGTCATGTTTATCCCAAATCTAAACAAGGGTGAGAAGTGACTTTACTCCATTGCCTGTGCCATCTGCCAAGAGGTGAAGACAACTCCTTAAAAATCAATTCTGGGCAAGGATGAAGCTGCTTCCTCAGCTCCCCCTTTTTCTGGTTCTTTTTGTTTGTTTTTGATGCTGAGGAGGTGGATGGCTTTCAGAAATCAGGCTAACAGCTCACAGGTCTATGATGCCCTGAGGACTGTCCCTGGACAGCAGCCTTGGGTATAGAAGGTGCCCCCTCCCAGGTTGCATAGTCCACTTTGGGACAGCTGGAATGCTTGAGAAGAGTTGTGTTTTGTTTCATCTTGCATCAACTCTCCACATTCCTCTGCAATTCTCCCTCGATTCCTTCCCTTATAGATTTGGGGTTTGCCTAAGGAAGTCAGTGCCTCCCTGCCCTGTCCTACCCAAGGACTTGTGATATTTTTGTAGGTCTAAGTCCACTCACTAAGCCCCATTGAGAGGCTGGAATCTCTCCTTACTTCTGGTTTAATCACAATCACACCACAAAAAATAAAAACTGGCTTGTTTGTCAAGGAGTAAATGAATTAGAGTTCAAATTCTATTCTGTTTTTTAAATTAAAAAATAAAAAGTCCTCCAGAGTTTTTAATCTTGACCTAGACACTTCCACAAATGAACAGCAGATGGGGCTGCAAAAAAAATTCCAAGAAAAACAGTTTTACTGAGTTTTAATTTCAGTTGTTTTGTCTTTGTTTTTACAATCTGAAAAGCAATTTATTGGGGACCATTTAAAACAATGGCATAGTCACTTCTTCCTGGCTTAACCCCCCTACCGAATCTGTTTCATAATGGGTTTCTACAAGTCCATCCTCCTGTATAATCTCATTAGTTGAAATTATCTTACCTTCTAAACATGGTCGATTCTTAACTACCTTTCATTCTCTATCCCTCTGGGCATGTTACAATACAATTTACTATTAAGCAAAATAATTATCTCCCTTTAACCTTAATGTTTATTAGAATGAGAAAAAAAATTTAGGTAATCTAGCAAGAATAAACCCTGGCCCACCTCTGAGCTTTGTGGAGGCCAAAGAGGAAAGCATCTGTCACCCAAGAATTATTTTACTTTGCATCTTGAAATCAAACACAGCGTTGTTCACATGCTTGGGAAATTAGGCCCCAATGCCAAAGGTAAAGGATTGATCAGCTCGGTATTTTGAGGCTAGGGGCACCTGGGATGGTACTCTGGCCAGAAATCCAAGGACAGAGACCTGGCTTAAAGTGACAGGCAGCTTCTGAGTCTCATCTAGGGGAAGTCTCAGGTCATTTTCAAAGCAAAAGCAGCAAAGAGGGAGAAGGAGAAGGCCGAGGAGCCTGTCGGCGAGAGACGACACTCCTGGTCAGACTCGGTCCACCAGTGGGCATCTGGACAGACAGCTGCCGCGCATGGCTGCGCCCACTATCGAAGCCAGCGCAAGAACGAGCAGAGCCTTCCTTGAGCTGTCAGGAGCGATCTTGCCAAATGAGAGCCAGGATTTTATGTTCCTAGTATAGACGGGGACAATTGACAAGTATGAGTTGTTTCTAAATAAGCTTAAATCTGCATTTTACGTCCGTAGGTTTCCAGCTGTAACGGGACTATGATGTCGGCGAAGGGAGAGAGGTCCCCACTGCAGTGGGTTATGGAGGTAGAGAGCAGCTGTTAAAATAGAGAACTAACGGTGATGGATTCTGTGGATGTGTTTGAAGATTTCCCATTGAGTTCAAGACCCAAACCTGCTCACGGGGGATGGAACGAAAAAGGAAGACTTTTTATTTTCTTGTGAAAAGGGAGAAGGAAGAAGTATCGAAATGCAATTCTAGACCTCCGTGACTCAAAAAGAGGTAAATTTTAAAAAACCCTTTGGTTCTATTTATATCCCGAAAAGTGAATCTTGAAGCTGCAAAGTCAGTATTTTACAACTTATTCCAATGTGTTAAATTTCTTCAAGCTTTGAGTCATACAGCTCTTCTGGAGCCTACTTGCAAAGCACCCTAAGGGGATACTCCCTCACAGGTGATTTCCATCTGAACTTCACGAAAATATGATAAGAACAAGACCTCAAGGCTAGTGGCTCCCACTGACGTAACGCTGTGTGCATGATCGTATTGGAACCTCGCTGCATGCCCTAAGAGATATTGTCTCTGTTTTACAGATGAGAAAAGCGAGACTCCGAGACATTCCATGAGTTGCCTAGGATGGTGTGGCAGCTAGTGGAGATCTGGAGCAGGGATCCAAACTAGGTATCCCTTTCTCCCAAGCCAGTGAGCCATTTTAAACTGCCCTCCGTCTTTCCTACTTGTCATGTCCACACTCAAGCTTCTCTCTCGTCTTCACGGATCCTTAGAAATCACAAACTTGAGGGCCTTCCCCCTCCGCCTGCCCTCTTCTGGACAGCAATATTCCAAACGTGGTCTGACAGGGTCTCCCAGACAGTGTGAAACAGAAGGAAGACACAGCCAGGTCTAAGGAGTCCAGTTGCCTCGTTATTCCCAGTAACTTTGCCTTTCATAATGATTTTGACCACTGATCAATATGGACCCCTACAAAAATCAAGTCCCTGAGTCATCAGGAGGTTGCCATTCACTGAAACAGTGACTACATTTGTAAAGTGCTTTCCGTATGTTATCTCCACTGAACCTCACAATGAGCTGACAAGGAACCCATTACTATTCTCATTTTATAAATGAGGAAACTAAGATTGGTGGGAGCAAGTGACTCGCTCAGGGTCATAAAGCTAGTCATGGAATCTGGATTAAAATCCTGAGTCCAACATGCCATCTACTGAGTTGCCTGGCAGCCTCAGATCCTTCTCAGACAAGTCTCTATCTAATTGTGCTTCCACTATCTTGTAATGTTTATTGTTTGAGTCCAACTTGAAGACTTAAGGAGACTTACTTGCTGGATTCCAATATCACCTCTGATGACTCCCAGATGTGTGACCCTTGGTAAGCCATTTAACATGTCTTGGACTCGGTTTTGTTATGCCAGCTCTAAATCAATGGTTCTATGACTACATTATTGCTATTAAATTGTATCCTGTTAGATATGGCCCAAAGTTTTAACTTGTTCAAATATTTTTGGGTCCCTACTCTGTTATCTAGCAGGTCCCCTGTCTTTCCCAGTTTTTATCATTAGCCAGTTTGCCAAATACACCCTCTGGGCTTTTATCCATATTCTTAATACAAATGGTAAAGAGCCCAGGGGCAACCAGATGCCAAGATGCTTCAGGCTACACCAGGATGGCAGATGAGCCTCCCTCTTCAGGGGTCAAAATACAGTCCATGGTATCTGTAAGGAGATGCTAGGTTAAAATAAATAAACAGTCATATTGATCCAGGCTAAGGCAGGGAAAAATGCAGAAACAGAGCTGGGTCAATGGTTTTTGTTTCATTGTTTGTTTTATGGAGGGGGGAGGGGAAGAGAGCATTATTGACTAAAGCTTGCAGCAGAAGGGTGAGGACATTCCACAAAGTGAGTCCCTGGCTACTGTACAGAGAATCATTTCTTTGATTTGACGAATGATGAATTTTCTAATTCCTGCACATTCGATGTCCACATTTAGAGGCCAAAATACCAATGAGGCTTATCCAGGCCTGAATAAGTTCTCCCAAGTCCCCACTCAGGCTCAGATGGAGGGTCTTCAGCTTGAGTGGTCAAGGCCAAGGTTTTCTGTCCTGTCTGAGCACTCCCCCTCCTGAAAAAACCTGCCTCAACTTTGTCCCTTTACACATCTCCTCCCCAAAAAGAGAGACAGAGAAAAGGGGAGAGATACATACACAGAGAGATAACAATAGAGACAGAGAAAGAGAGGGGGGGAGACAGAGGGGTAGAGAAAAAAATTACAGCATTTAAAAATAAAATCTGAACCTGGTCATGAGTACTCAAAACCTCCTTGGAGGGAGCTGTGAGCTAAGTGGCCTGGGGCTCTTCATCCAGCCTGAGTCCAACCTGGAGAAGAAACGTCTATGACCCAGAGCAGCTCAGCTTCATTGAGACCCTTGGGCGGATTTTAAAGGAAAGAAAGAAGGAAAGAGAGAAAAAGAGAAAGGAAGGAAGGAAGGAAGGAAGGAAGGAACGAAGGAACGAAGGAATGAAGGAACGAAGGGAGAGACAGAGAGAGAGAGAGAGAGAGAGAGAGAGAGAGAGAAAAGAAAGGAAGGAAAGAATGAAGGGAGAGAGGGAGAGAGAAATAGAGAGAGAGAGAGAGAGAGAGAGAGAGAGAGAGAGAGAGAGAGAGAGAGAAAGAAAGAAAGAAAGAAAGAAAGAAGGAAAGAAAGAAAGAAAGGAAGAAAGGAAGAAAGTCCCCAAGACAACAGATATAGGCTTAAACTTGGATCCCTTTAACTTTGGGTCAGCTGGCCCCTCGTCTTTTCAATGGAGGCTGAGAACAGGACTGGATGGACCTTGGCCCAGAGGTTTCCTGGCCATACATGCTCTGCTGGGGGTCAAGGGAATGGGGAGCCCACACCGAGGCCAGGTTGGACCCTGCTGCCCTCCCCGTCTCAGCAGAGCCTGGGCCCCAGAGCCAGTCTGGGCTGGAACCTCTCACAATGTGCAGGGAGGGCTTCCCCGATGCATTCTCAGCCCCCCACCTGCGCACACACACATATGAGATTTCCATTCAGGTTAGTGGTAGGGCCCAGCTGAGGGATGGCCACAGCTGCTGTGCTCAACAACTCTAACAGCCCAAAGTGGGGGGTCCTGGCGGGGAGCCAGTAGCCCATGAGAGGTCAGAGAAAGGGGGGCACAAGGAAGGAGGGGAGTGGGCCATAGGGAAGAGCCTGTAATGGGATGGCAAGGTGCCCAGGATTCATGGGGCATAAAGCAGGGGGGAGGAGGGGCCGAGAAGGAAGGAGGGGCGCAGGAGCTGAGCTGGAAAGAAGGCTTCAGACGGGGACAGAGAGGCAGCTCAGCTCCTCTGAGCATCCCAATGCTCCAGTGTAGACCTTGGACCTGAGATACTGCCCCTCTCTGAGCTGGTAAAAAGGAAGAAAGCTTGAAGAGCCTCCCACTTATCATTGTAGCTTCTTGTTTGTACGAACTTATTTGCCTCCTTCTTCCTCCTTTACCAGAAGGTGAGCTCAGGTCATGCACAAATTGATAGGCCAGAAGTCAGGAAGATCTGAGTTCAAATCCCGCCGAGGACACTTACTAGCCGTGATATTCTGAGTGAGCCACTTCTCCCTTGTTTGCCAACAGCAGTAATCTTCCAGGGTTGTTTGGAACTCAAATGACATAATATTTGTGGGCGTGTGGCACATAGTGGGCACTGTAGAAATGCTATTCTCTGCCCTCCAGGAAGGCTGGGACTCTATTTACCTTTGTTTTCATCCTGGTCATTTAGCGCGGTGCTTGCTGCTGACTTCTCACTGGGCAGACATTTTCGGATCCTGATGTCTGGGCTTTGGGTCATCTAGCTCAGCCCCTTCATTTATGGATGAGCAAACTTTCCGGGAGGGAAAGAGACTTGACCGAGGTCATGCACGGCCTCTGACCAACATCCCTGCTATACCATGGGCCTACCACTAGGTGTCCCCCTAGACTGGTACCAGCCCTACCCTTGGAGGCTGGGTGTCCACAGTGGACCAACAGGAAGTTTGACCAAGAGGGAAAGAAAAGAGCCTTTAAAAGTCTCCCGGTGAACAGCAAGCCCCCAGAATCACTAACAGACCTTGGACAACGACCGTGCAATGTCTTATCCCCTGGTGCCACAGAGACACTGAAGACATGGATTTAGTTCTTGCCTCCAACAACTGCTAGCTGTGTGACCCTGACCAAGTCACCTCCACTCTCTCAGACTTGGTATCCTCATGTATAAAATGGGGGTAATAATAGCACCCACCTCAGAGGGTTCTGAGGATCCTCTCTAATGTAGGTCAGCAATTTCTCTGTAGCTTATGGAGAGCCACTTGGCTTCCCCAAGACCCCTCTGGGGCCAGCTTTCTAGGGGCTTTGCCATTCTGCCTCTGAGGAATTCTTCCATCATTTTGTTCTTTAGTTATTTATGAAAGACTTCATGTCTTACAATCAGGCTGCAGACACTGACTAGCCGTGTGACCCTGGGCAAGTTACTTCGCCCTATTTGTCTCACTTTCCTCATCTGTAAAATGAGCCAGAGAAGGAAATGGCAAACAACAATCCGGCTAGCAGCTTCTATGGGGGTATAAGATCCACCCACAGCCAGCACCCAGAGAGCAGCCAACAGCACAGCTTCTTTTGATCTGCTTAACTCAGGAAAGCAAGGTGAAGGGGTTTGACAAGCTTACTTCAATTCAGCATACAAATATCATTCACTTAGTTCAAGGAAAAAAGCCAGCACCCTGAACTTCAGAGCAAATTACAAACAAAGTACAAACATCAACAGACAGACCCAATACAGATTCATAGTTACCAACATCTAGGTTCAGCCCAGGAGCTCAGAACAAGGGCTGGCCCAGAGTCACATGCACCACCGCTGCTGTAGGTAAGAGCTCCAAGGAAAAGGAGGCCAACCCCTGGTTTTATATCTTTTTCCAGCATCAGGAGTGAGTCACACATGCCACTCACCCACGTGACCTAGAATCCTCACAAAGAGGCAGACTTAAACCCATGTGGTCTAAAAGCCTCTGCTGTCCCAGACATGTAAAGCAGGCCCTCCCTGGAGTTAGCCCCATGTTGGGCCCCACCTTAGCTGCCAATCCACACCTACTAAGGTTTTATACCTAATAGGGGTTTGGGCCTGGGGCTTAGCACCTAGTAAGGCTCAATGAAATACACTGAATTACTCAAAGGAAACAAAAGGCCAACTAAGTGCTAAGAGTCCGTTTTGCTTACCAACACACAAACCAGTCCAGTATATCTGCCTATACAACCCTAAATGAGGTCATGAGGAGTCAGACATGACTAAAAAATGACTTAACAATGAGTGTGGGGTGGGAGACAAACAAAGCCTGCCCCCATTCTTTTAGAAATGTTAAGAAAACATTGTAAATGCAGCCTATCAGCCACTGAAGATGGCTTCATAGGGAAGAGAGCACATAAGTATTCTATCATGTCTGAAATAATACCCTGTTCCCCTCTTTCTGATTGTCTCTTGCAGAGGTGGGGAACCTGCTGGGTGGGGGCAAGGGGCCCAAGACCATCCCACCCTAGATCAGTAGGGTCTTTCCTGGTTCTTAGAGCTCTCTGGGGGAGGAAAACACTTGAAAGGAGGAGAGAGAAAAGACAAGCCTTTATTAAGCACCTACCATGTGCCAGGCACTGCACTAAGCCCTTTACAATTACCACCTCATGTGATCCTCCAAATAACCCTTTGAGGCAGGTCCTGTCATTGTTCTCCTGTTATAGTTGAGGAACTGGAAGGAAACAGAGGTCAGTGACTTGACCAGGGTCCCACAGCTACTAAGTATCTGTGGCTGGATTTGAAATAAGGTCTTCATGACTCCAGGCCTCAAGGTCTATCCACTTCACAACTAGAAGTGGTCCTAAGGGGACTGAGTCATTTTAGGAAAATGATTCTCCAAAGGTGAAAGGTAAGTGACCCCTGTTCCCATGAACTGGGCTGTTACCTTAACTGGGGTCTCTGGTCATTCTCGACTACAAATTCTCTTTGCCCAAGAAGTCTATACATTGGAACTTAAAAATGGCATGTGTGGAGAAAGCTGCATTTCCAAAGTGAAGAAGACTCAGCCAGGTTCTCTCTCTGAACTAGAAATGTGGTCAGACATAGAAGAATAATAAATGAACAAGCATTGTTTCTGGCAGGCTCTTTAGTGAAAGGCAGAGTGGAACATCAGTATTTTCTCTTTGCTAGTTGGAAGTTCCACGAAGGAGGCTATTGCATCATTTCCACCTTTAGCTGAATGGGAAGAGATCAAGGCTTTGAGATGAGCTTTGGTCTTTGCCACTAACTCAAGAGGTGACTTCTGAAGGTATCAGTTTCCTTCTCTCCAAAAGGAAAGAGTTGGGTTCTGCCTCTTCCCAACAAACAGCCAGCGGGTGTTGGCTTCTAGAGCTCCCAAGATGGGGAGACATCTTTGCTCTGCTCCATGAAGCTCAGTGTCCTACTAGATGACTCTAATCATTAGCATATTGGCCTCGATCTTAACCCTGAATTTGCTGTTGTGGAAATTCTCGTCATTACTTACAGGTCTCCTTTCAGGGCCAAGCAGAACAAACTCAACCCCATTTGCAAATGGTGCACTTGCAGACAGTCATCATTCCAGACCACAAGCTTGTCTCCTCCAGACCAAGCAGCCCCAAGTATTTCACTGGACCCTCACATGACATGAACACTAGGTCTTTTAGGCCTACTGGCTGACTTCCCCTGGCTATTTCCCCACTTCTCAAGGTCTTTTCCAAACTGCATAGCAAGGAGAACTGAATACCACACTCTACTGGCCTCATTGTCTGTGTCCTCATCTACCTTTGGGCAGCATGGCCAACAAGGCTTTCTGAAGAGGGTCACGACTTGTCCTGGAATTCCTTGGGAAAGGAGGAATGCAATAAATCCTCTCTGGCTTTCTGGCCTTTGTCTTTCTCTTGGACGGTTTCGTTGGACTCCACATTTTCTCTCCTTTCTTCTCTTTTGAATGCCACTTCCCTGAACAATTATTATTTCTCAAATCATTTAAATCTGATTTTATTTATATAAAAAGTGTTTTTTAAATAATTTTATTCATATATTTCCTGGGTTTGTTTTGGCAGGTATACTCACAGGCATTTTATACTGTCTAAAGTTATTTTCAATGAGGTATATTTTCCTATCTCTTCTTGCAGGGTTTTGTGGGTGATATGTAGGAATGCTGATGGTTTATTTGGGTTTGCTTTGTATGCTTCTACTTTGCTAAAATTGTTAATGGTTTTGACTAACTTCTTAGCTGAGTCTTTAGGATTTTCCAAGCATATAGTCATATTGTCTACAAAAAGAGTTTTCTTTCTTTGTCCCTTATTTTGATTCCTTCTCTTTCTTTTTCTCACCTACCAGATTGGTCAAAATGATTGAAGGGGAAAACAACCAATGTCGGAAGGGATGTGGAGAAATTGGGACACTAATTCATTGTTGATGGAATTTGGACTGATCTAAGCATTTGGGAAAACGATCTGGAATTATGCCCAAAGAGTTATTAAACTGCCTATACACTTTGACCCAGCAATACCACCACTTGGTCCATTTCCAAAGATGACTGGAGAAAAAGGATAAGAACCTGTATATTCTAAAATATTTATAGTGACTCTCTTTGTGGTGGCAAAAAATTGGAAATGGCAGAGATGGCTATCAATTGTGGTATATGATGGAATACTGCTGCGCTATAAGAAATGATGAGCTCGATGACCTTAGAAAAACCTAGAAAGACTTGCACAAAATAATCAAGAGCAAAATGGACAGAACCAAGAGAATATTGCGTATTGTAACAGCCATATTGTTTTAACAAGGATTTTGAGTGAATAAGTTGATTATCGTAAGTAACCAAATTAACTCTAAATGACAAATAAAGAAAAACACCATCTGCATCCAGAGAAAGAACTGACAAATAGGAAGATGTATAGAATAATTTTTACCAATATATACCTATTTGTATTTAGTGGTGGCCCTCTATAGGATCATTGGGGGTGGGGGAAAGGGGGGAAAAAGAAATTTACATGATAATTTTGTTGTATATTTGAAAGGAATAGCAAGTTGTACTTGGTAGATTTGCAATTTTGTGTGCCATCATCTTTTTATTATATTATGTTATGGAAATGCTTGCTTTATTCCATAATCAAAAATAAAATATTTAAAAAGAAAGTCTTTTTTTCTGACCAAGTTTTTATACTGTATGACTTCAATATATGAGCAGTCACTCTTATCCAGTTATTATATTTACTGACATTTCTGTCAGTTAGACAACTAGCATTTATTAACCACCTACTATGTGCCAGGCACTATGCCAAGCACCAGAGATACAAAGAAAGGCAAAAAGCCAGTCTCTGCTCTCAAGGAGCTCATAGGAGTGCTCTTGGAAAGAAGGATCTAGCATTAAGGAGGGCTAGGAAAGGCTTTTTCTGGAAAGAGGGGAGATTTTAACTAAGACCTGAAGGAAGCCAGAGAAGCCAGGAGGTAGAGATGAGAAAGGAGCAGGAGGTGGAGTCTCATCTATGTCAAAGAGTCATACACTTAGAGCTGGATGGGAGAGCTTGGATGGCGTCTACTCAAGCCTTATATGGCAACTGAGGAAACTGAGTTTCTGAGAAGTCCATTGACTTGCCCAGAGTCACACACTGTCCAGGGTGGTCAGTGTCCAAAGCCAGACTGTTCTGACTCAAAGAGTGGAGGGATGTTGGACCCACTCTTCTATGCCGTCTTTAGAATTTCAGCCTGTTTCCTAACTGTTTCCAAACTTATAAGTCTTTCCAATATACATTTGGATCTGCAAATGGTTGACTACTGGGGAGGCTGCAAAAAATGAGGAAAATTAGAAAAACTGTTCACAGTTGAACATTGGTCTAGGTTGAAAGAGAAGAGGAGAATACAATTTTGGAGTGGGGAACCTAAAACTGTGATAAATAATTTACCTGCCTCAATATCCTGGCCTCCTTTTTTCTAGACTTTGTCATCCCTCAAGATCAACCAACACCTCCATCTCAGGCCCAAATACCATCCCTCAGCAAAGTTTGCCAGGTGGGCTCAATCGGTTTTTATGCAAACCCTTCATCAGCTGCTTAACGGCAATGAGGACATGTCCAGAAACAAGCCCATCTATCTACTGTCCCCCTTCACACAGGACTGTAGCCCACCAGCCAACTAGGGAAGATAGTGAAGCTTTCTCCATGCTTTATGAGACAATTCACAATTATGGATTTCTATTCCTATCTAATTTTTCCCTTGACTTTAGGGAGCCTAATTTTCCCAGAGATTTAAGGTCCCTCCCAGATGGTAAAAATCAGAATCAATCTTCTTTCCTGTTGTTGAAATCACTACCACATTCATCTTTGCTTTTTCTCTCCTGCTATCTCATTTCCCATGGCCTCTTAACTGCCTGTGGTTTGGGGGATGTGTTTGCTAATACCATTTGCCCACAGAGGTAAATGCCATTGACCCACAAGAAACTTTACAAGTTCCAATCTCCTAAATTAGCTGGAGTCCTTCCTAGGGTCTCAAAGTTTCTGACACTTTCTTAAGTAAAGTACTTCAGGAGTGGGGGGAGTGGTTCTTTTCTTTTTCTTTAGTTTCTTTTTGGTGTTAATTATTTTTTTCTTTGTTCATTTTCTTGTTAACATACTTTTTTGTTCCTTTTCCATTGTTTTCTTGTTAATTGTGTTATTAATTGCTGTTTCCTCTCACTGTTCTTAATTTTCTTTACTTCCATCTTTTGAGTTTTATTTCTTTTTCTTGCTATTTTTTAGTTTTGTTTAGTTTGTTCTTATTTCCTGTTTCTTTTCTCTCTTTCTAGTTAATGTTTAAGTGCTTTCCCCCAGTGTAATAACTTTCCCTTTGTTTTTTTCTCTTGTTAATATTCACATTTTATTTTTTTCTTTATGATTCCTCTTCTTAGTATTTTTTTTGCTGTCTATTTTCTTTTCTGTTTGTTTTCTCCTTTATTTCTACATTCCCTTTTTGTTCATTTTCTTAATATCCTTTTCCTACTTTTGTTTGTTTCTTTAATATAATTTAATGTAATTTGCCTTTTGTTTGTTTTAAATATGTACTTTTCTTGGCTTTTATTGTTTTTCTCTTGATCTTCTTACTAATTTTTTTTAAAGCTCCATCCAGCAGATCCCATCCAAGTGGGATAAGCTCCACAATGAACTGTGTCTGTCATCTAAAGGCCAGCCAAGCTAAAGCTGGAGAGGCTCCTTGTCTCTTCACCCGCAGCAGTTCATAAAGACCATTTATCGAGATATGAAGGGACTACGATCTGCTTGCTCTCTGAGAAACAAACAAGATGATCCATTGATTCAGGGCATAGAATGAGTCAAATATTTCTTGAAGACAGACAATGGGTGAATTTGCTTTGCTTGACTGTGAATATTGTTGCAGGGGATTTGTTTTTCTTTCTTCCTTTCCCACCTCCATCCCCCACGGGCTGAGGGTTGAAAGAGAAAATAGATTTTCGTTCATTTGAAAAGTAAAACTTTAATTAAAAGAGACCACATTAAACAGCGACAAAACTCAAGTTAAACACAATGGACAAAACCATGGTACTGCCTGGAGGTCCACAGTGGAGGGCCAAGAGTCCTAGATTTAGAGTCAGAGTCAGGAGAGACCTAGATTCCAACACCAGCTATAACACTTCCTCTCTCTGGAACCACAGACAAGAACACGCTTACCCTGTCCGAGCCCCAGCTTCCTCTGTAAAATGGAGAATATAATATCTGCACAACCTCCATAGCAAGGTTATTATAAGGAAAGTACTTTGTAAACCTCCAAGAACGATAAAATTGTGAGCTATTGGTGTTCTTTCTAGTCCTTTCTGATTTTTTTTTCCTTGACGTCTGTAAAACCTTGTTTTATGCCCTGGAATTTCTTTGGAAAGACCAAATGCAATGACTCTTCTCTGCCTTTATGTTCTTTGCCTTTATCTTAGCCAGTTTTGTAGGGCTCACTATTTTTCTCCTTTCTTTACTTTCTCCAGCCTTTTTTCTGAGCAACTTGTTTTACTGTGTGTAACTTAGATATACGAGCAGTCACTCCTATCACATCACAGCTGTTCCATTTTATTTATGGCGTTTTTATACATCAGGTTCAGTAAACCCTCAAAAATTACGGTTTTTATGCCAAATGCCTTCGTCCTTCTGATTCAGTCAGTGTGAGACTCACGGTGACTAGTTCTGTGATTTGACATCCCTGGGGCTAATTATTGGGTCCTCCAGTTCTCTTCATCCATTATCCGCTCTTGATTTCAGAGAAGGGGTAGGTGGGGGGAGGTGGTGTTAGAAGGCTCTGTAATAATTGCCTTTGAACTGTTTCTGCTTTTTTTTACACAGCATACTCTCTGCAAAACTCAGTCATCATCTGATACCTAAAAATATTTGCAACAGTCTACTAATGACAAATGCGAGAAGGACTGGCCAAAGCAGAACCATGAAGCTCACCTTCAGGTCTCTCTTGCTTAGCTACCATCACCCCTCTCTTCCCTGTCACTTTAGCCTGATGCCCCAGTGCTTCATGATTCCCAATATTACCATGGTTATATAATATCAGAACTTATCTAGTTTGGGTGAGCATTCCATACACATGATTTTATTATCATGGTGGGCATCTTCCAGGGTGGAAATTCCATCTATCAAAATGGATTGACAATCCAACATGGATTTTAACTCATCCACAACTCATTATCTTAATTGCTTGGAATACTCAAAAAGCAAATGAGTTACCATGATCATTCAGCTAGTAGTATGCATATAGCTCCTTCTTTACCATGTCAATTAAGCAATCACCTAATCAATTTAATAATCACAAGCCCTTAGTAATCATCATGCACCAGATATTCCAAGTACAAAGAATGGAACAATCCTTACATTTTAATGGAAGGGGCAAAAAGCATGTATTAAACATACCTATACCTATTTATAGTTATGTATATATCATATATATGGATACATATATATGTAATATGTATAAATACAAATATATGCAAACTATCTTAATGGGAAGGTAAGAGATAAGGAAGGAGTGTATTCCAGCCATTACTCTTTCTGCTGAGTAAGAATTTAATATTCCAAACCCCTTCTCCCTCCCTGTCATTAAACTGTGCCCATCAGGCATCCATTTCCCTAGGACCTTGCTAGGTGGCTAGCAAGCTAATCTGATTGTCAAGCTACAGTGTTAATGAATGATGTTGGCTTAGCATGACCTTCTGAGGAGAAAATGCCACAGCTGACCTTCACTTCCCCACCTGAACCTATACCTCCACATCAGACCTAAGACTATGCTTTTCTAGCCTACACTGCCAGGGTTCATGTCCCAATACTCTGGAGTAGTGAATCTGTTTCCTAATCTAAGGTCCAACCCAGGTGGTTAGTGACCAAGTGAGAATAAGTTGGCCCACTTAAGGCACTATGAGTAGTGGCTAGTCCTAAAGAGATAAGAATCATACATATGTGAATCAATCTTATAGTTGGAAGAGGCCTCAGTAACCATATAATCCAACAATCCCAGAAAATAAATTCCCACTATAACACACCTAACAAGTATTCATCCTGTCATTACTTGATGATAAATTAATGGGTGATTAATAAGTTTTTTTACATTAATGACTTGAGTAATGAATTTCTGTGTTTACCAGTGTTATAGTTCACGACAGAAACATACAGAAACCCACTTATTCTGATACAGACCTAGTTCTAGCCAGTCATGTTCAGTATTGGAATGCATCAAAATGCTTATAGATCACAAAATGCAATACAAGTCTTAAAAAAACTAAAATGTTAAAATTTAACTTTTTAAAGAAAAATAAAATTATATTAAATATAAACACTGTTCAACTCTACCTCCACATTCACCAAAACAGTGTCCCTAGGTCAGTCAGTCATCCTACAGGGCAGAGGAATTCTGTTGGACATTTTCTGACACAACAAATCCAAAAGACAGGGATTTTTATACCTCAGGCAACAAGGAATCAATGATATCTTTGATATTTATTTTGTAAATGCTGTTTGTCAAGGGTAATATGCCACAGCTATTTTCTACCTACCTTTCATCTCTCCATTGCTTTCTAGGCTAGATAGCTAGATAGACACACACATAGACAGACAGACAGATGGACAGACAGAAAGATAGATAGATAGATAGATAGATAGATAGATAGATAGATAGATAGATAGACAGACAGACAGACACAGATACATATGTCCTAGAAAATTATATTATTCATAGGTATTCCCATAAGTTCAAATAATGGGAATATATTTCAGGGAGTAGCCTATGGTCAACAAAATTGCTATGCAAATTCTTAATTGAAATCCAGCTCAGTGTCTATCTCCTCGTCGATTATATAGGCAGCTCATTGGACATTGGCAATAACTGAGATTTATGTACCAGTTCCGTGGGCTGCCTATCCCATTGCATATTATAGCCTGCATATGAGGCATTCTTCATCCTTTTGGTTTTTCCTATGTGGATAGTTATGTAGAGCCTTTTTAATGATTACAGACCTCAATGAGAAGGGGCTTGTTGTAGTCAAAATACTTTTAAAAGCAAACAAAGCTATTCACAGGGAATCATTTTTCCTTTTGAATTCTAAACTGGAGGCCCTCCATGACATTGGCAAATATCTTTTGCAATCTTATGAATGAAAAGCAACTTTTTAGAGAGGACTTTTGAAGACTGGATTTTGCTCTGCCAAATCAAATGCTTTCTATAGGCAACAAACAAAATAAACAAATAAAAAACCAGAGGTACTCTATCTTCTCAGAACCTTTTGTTCAATTAGCATAGTCCACTATGAAATATAATTTCTGAATGACACATCATTTCCTTCTTAGATTTTCATCAAATAGTCATTCAATAGTAAGTTATTTTCATTAAGATTTTGTAGAGAAGAAAAGGCATGTGGTACCTTAGTTATTAACATCCTCATCTTTACTTAAAAATAATAAAGTTTGTTTTTTCAATCATGTAGTATTTTCCCTTTCTCCAAGCATCTTGAAAATGAGTCCATTGGTATCCTCAAGATTGCATCATCTCCACCATAAATTTCCCCATTTAACTGTTCTTTCCATTTTTTGTTTTTCAATAATAATCAATTTAACCCCATAAAATGACCTAGTATTCATTAAAATCATGCCAAAGTCTAATTTCCACCCCTCAATAATTTTCAATCCATTAAGTCCATATTTTACAAAATTATAACTAAAGAGAATTCCAAATGAAAAATCATCAAATACAAATTATGTATTTTAAAAAAGTTTCGAAAGCATTATGGCTTTTGTCCAGTCATATGAAAGTAGGATTCAGATATTTCTTGGTTCCCTGTGTGGAAGAAAAAATGTTTAAAAAAATACAAGACAAACCAATGCATAAATTTTCCAGTTTCATGTATGATTCATGTCAAAACCCCATTTCATTCCCATTATAATTTTCAACCCATCAAATCCATATTTTGCCTGGAATATGTGGGAACAGTAGTTGTATATCAGTGGCTCAGTTCACTATAATTAATTTATGGGCTGAAATTTATCTTCCCGTGATGACCAGGTATAAGTAGATGAGTCAGCTCAAACTTTATAATCCAAAAACCAATTCCCTAATTAATAAATTCAAAGGACCACTGAGTTCCCAATTCAAATATATCATCATTTCCTCCCTGTTATCCCTTCACAAGAGATGCATCTAGGAAGTTTTATTGACCTTATCCAGAGCTATGGGGGCAAAGCGCAGCCATGGTATATTATATTAATTTTAAGAGAACACAGCAGGAGATGGGAAGATGGAAGCAATGTGGGCTACATGGTCTTTGGGGATGCTACATGGAATTCAACAAACTTTAATAGGAGGAAGATATGACCAACAAAGGGCCACAAGAAAGCAGAATCAGCAGAGAGTAGTCCAAAAGACCTAGGGGATGGGGAAAGTGGACCTTCAGTATGCATACTAGCACCATAAGACTGGAACCAAGATGATGGAAGAGCCAGAAGACAGAGTTTGGCCACATGTGCACAAAGCTGTGTGAAGGGCAATAAGAGCCAACAAAAATGAGCCACCAGCTGCTAATCATTGATTGACATTTCAGGAGGGACCTGGAAGGACCAACAAATGCTTTCTGGGTCATAGTATTGGGAGATTGACTTAATGTACTCAAAGTGCTCTACGAAAAGGCAAAGTTGGACTCAGGTGACGCAAGTAGAGCAATCTTGTTTCCCATAGATTTGGCTGGAATTGTTGAAGCTTAATCGAGTCTTTTTTAGAGTTTCTAATCTCCTTTATTACTCTGGGCCACTGGTGACCACAACAGAAGGGAGGGTCCAGGAGCAACAACTGAGTTTTCATGGGCATTCCCACCATGGATCACAGTCCACTACACCTCAGTAAATGGCATTTGTAACTTACTGAGGCGAAGAAGCCATTTACCTTGATATCAAACATTTAGTTAAGACCCTTTCTATGCCCAGCTAGGATAGTGCTACGATGACATAGGGCCTATAATTGGACCCTGTAATATTAATTAATTTGGGACTTTTTTTTTACTGTTTCAGAATGCTAAATGAATTAAGTGTCTTTGATTGAGCCTTACTTGGTGCAATGCCCCAGGCCCAAACCTCTAATTACTAGGTGCTAAGCCAATGTGGGAGTGAAGCCCTCAGGATCCTAAGGGTAGTTGCTAAGACCAGAGCCAATAGTATATGCCTAAGTTCTGGTCATTCAGATGACCATTTGATAATATCTAAAAAGTGTATAAAAAGAGGGAACAGAGTTGTTTTGCTTGAGGTTCTCACTCCTGGAGGAGTGTTGGTGTGGGTCTCTGGGCAACACACTCTAATAGCCTCTTGGCTTGTCAACCCAGATATTAATGTTTTCTTGGTAACTATGAATTGTGATCTGGCCTGTTTATATTGTGTGTGTTTGTAACTTGTTTGCATTTGCTCTGAAGTTCAGGTTGCTGGCTTTTCCTCCTAAAATAAGGGAGTTTACATGTATGTGTTATATTAAAGTAAGTTTGTTAACCCCTTAATATTACTTTCCT
>CM053624.1:5222505-5249817 GCA_028646595.1 Phalanger gymnotis | reverse complement strand
AAGCAAAATGTCCCACCTTAATTACTATTACATAATAATGTTAATGTTACACCTAATAGGGGTTTGGGCCTGGGGCTTAGCACTTAGCAAGATTCAATGACAAAAACCAAACTCTTCAAGGGCACCCACTGAACCAAGTGCAGAGGAGCCCACCTTGACTTAGGGACACAACTAGTCAATGGAAGAGTTGGCCAACTCATCCCCTGATTTTCCATCACAGGGATGACAGCCTTCTCAGGATCTCTTCAAGAGCGGTCTGAGTGGGCTAAAGAAAGAGAGCCTGAAAGAGGGATGAAGGAAAGGATTTCTAGGGAATCGATACCTAGCTGTTCTTTTAAAGTTGAACCAAGTCAGGAAATGCAGAGTTGACCATGTGACACTGATTTGCTTCAGCAACTGGAATAAAAAATAACTAATTCTGAGTTTCCAAGACCTGGGTGCAAAGCCTACTCCTTTGTGGGCTGCCTGTGTGATCTGAACCAAGTCACTGAACTTGCTTCCCTGAGGGACTCTGCTCCTCATCTGCATCATCAGTGGCTCTGGACTGATGACAGTTTCTACACTGTGACAGAGTCCCTTTGGTCTCACTCTAATAGTCTGCAGAAAGCCATAAGGTTTCTTGGCCATACAATTTAAAATGGACTTTCAGGGGCTCATTCCCTGGGCTTTGGATCTAGAACTCTGGGGACCCCACTCTATCTTTTTCTCTGTGTTGGATTGTATATAAAGATTCACATCTAAATTCTAGCTGTTTTAGCAATTCAATGTTTTAAAAATGTCCTCCTAAAGGCCAGTATATTGGAAAGACTTTCTTAGCTTGTTTGGCGGTTCAGTAACGAGTGATGCTCGTTCCAATCACCTTTTTCTCTAAAGCAACCAGATACTAAGTAGGAGCCATCTGGTAAAATGCGTCCTGAGCCACTTAATTACGATGCTTTGAGTGGCACTAGGCTAAATTTCATTTACAAGCACATGACTGCTTGTCAGAACTCTGTTGATAATTTTATTATCGCAATATACTTTCTTCCTTAATGATTTGGTTCCAGTAAAGTTGGAGATATTGTTTTTTATGGAAATGACTTGCAAAAAGCATACTCAAGTGACAAACTAATTTGGATTTTTGTGCTCAAAAATCTCTCTTTAATAAATTTATAAATGCTAGAATTGGACTTCCAACCAGCATGCTTCTTGGTTATTTCATGTAGATCTGGCCTTAAAAACAATAGAATTGAATGGAGGGTACTTAGTGTTCATCCTGGCTTAAAGGTTGGGATGGGCCAAGTTTTCACTGACAGAGGTGGAGTGGAGCCCTGAGGCCATTTTTGGAAGCCAGATTTTTTTTTTTTATGCTTTCATGATTGAGAAGTTTCCCATGAGCCTCTGGGAGCAGAGGATCCCTGTTTTCCAAAGTGAACACTCAGGTAATGCCTCTATGTGCTTTTGGCAATGCTAGAAAACAAGAGGTTGTTGAGTGTGTGTTTGTGGGCTGGTAGTAGGCAGAGCAGGGGTCACAGGGGTCTTGGGTTAGCTCACTAGCTTTCCTTCTTACTCATTCTTTTCATCTGCAAGCACCCAGTTTCCAAGGGTAGTTTAGCTCCACGATCAGTAGTCTCCCCTGAGAGGCAATGGAAAGGGACGTTGGTGCCTTGGGCTGTCCCTGTGGATGTGCTGCTACCATTCACCGCAAGAGGGATAGCAAGGTATGGAGAAGATTCCTGGGGCAACCAGTACAGCCTTGAGCAGCTCACTTCCTCCTTACGACCTGAGTTATCTGTGACATGAGGAGGTGGGACCAGATGTCCTGACACCCCTACACACTCCAGTTTCCCATCTTCTGATCTCTATAGAGGCAGCAGGTGGTACAGTGGTTAGAGCACCCACCTGGAGTCAGCAAGATTCAAGGCCCATCTCAGATTCTTAGTTGTATGCTCCTGGGTATTTATCAGCCTCAGTTTTCTCATCTATAACATGGGGACAATAATTGCAACCACCTCACAGAACTATTGTGAGGACAACATGGGATCATGTGCAAAGTATCTGGCATACCTCAAAGCACCATATAAATGCTTTCTATCGTGGCTGTGTGACTTGTTGCCTTCTCCCCTTGCAGGAATCCCAAGCTTAATCTCAGGAAATGATTGCCGTGAATTAAAAATAAAAACACAAAACACCCCAGATATGACAGCATTTCTGCCAAATGTGCCACTTAGGGTTTGTTCATCCTTTGCTAACATTAATGCATCAAACAAATATGAGATGATAGAGAGGATGCCAATGCTGTCCTCTGTGTGTGTGTACGCATGCATGTGCGTGCATGTGTGTGAATGTGTGCACGTGTGTGTGCTTGTATGTGTGTGCGTGTGTGCATGCATGTGCGTGTGTGTGTGTATGGGCAGTGGCTTTTCAAATCACATCAAATACTAACACTTTTATGATGTCCATCATGTCATCCATGATAAGCAATCTTAATCAGAACAGGGGTCATTAGCTGGGGGTCAGGGCTCCATGAATAGACTTCAGGGAATCCCGGAACTTTAAACGGGGGAAAAAAATATCTTTATTTTCCCTGACTTATAGCTGAAATCTAGCACTTCCTCCAATTACAATATAAAGGGAAAGAAACAAAGGTCGGATTCTGAGTGGTGGTCCAGGATGCCTGCGTTAAGGACCTCTGACATGCAGGACACCTTTTGTAGTCTCTCCAACATCCGTGTCTTGACCCGGGCTCTGCAGAGCCTGGGTCCAGCTGTTCCTCCAGCTAGCTGACAAGGAGCTGCACTTTTCCTCTTGGAGTAGCTGGGGGGAGCTGAAGGCCTCTAGACCCCTTTTTAGTCTTTGTAAGAGGAGCAATGAATGTTCATGAATATTCAAATTAGACTGTCTTTAGTGTCGCCTAGTGTGTGGTTACGATACCATCACCAAAAAAAAAAAAACCTTGCTGGTGATGGGAAAGGCTGTCAAGGGTTCCATGAACTTTGGAACACCAGCCTCCTCTGCCCACCTTTGCCTGATGGATGAATGAAAAGCAAGGCACAACATAAAGCGATCCAAAGGGAAGAGAGAGAATCTGGACCTAAAAACACAAATGCAAACCCGTAGCCTCCCCAAACTCCAGTCCATCTTGTGGGAAGTTCAGTGGGTGTGCTAATGGACTCATTTGGACCATCCTTTATGCTGCGCTCATGGTTTAGTTATGCGTGAATAATGGCATTCTTTGCAATAAACAGTTTATCACCCCCACTGCCTTGTGGGTTTTCACTTCAGGCAACTTTGGGTCTGGTGCCAAGAAGATGCACACGCAAGGCTGCAAGGAGAACCTCGAAGGGTCCTAAGAGGAACTGGACCAGCCTGGGCCAAGAGTATTCCTGAAAATGAGATCTGTCATTCTAGCTGGTGAGCCCCAAGATCTACTGGCAAGAAGTCTGTTTTGTCCTGGAGCCTGGAGGAGGCCAGGCCTGGCAGGAGAAGGAGTGCATCAGTTCATACCTGCCCACTCTGTACAAGCAAAGCCAGCCCCGGAGAGTGTCTCCAGCTTGCTGCTGGGACTTAAAAGGGCAACCACTTTGCCTGGGAGATTAAAGGCAAATGCTCTCTTTTCAAAAATGAAGCCACGCTGTGCTCTGCACCTTTTGGCACTTATTAACTTAGGTCATTAAAAAAGGAGGCTAATTAAAAAGAATGTCAAACAAAAGAATCATTTGTCGAAGCTGCTGGGGAGCCCGGGCTCCTCATGGTGGCTGACAGGAGGCAGGTGGGACTGAAGTGGCGGGGCTCAGAAATGCTGTGGCGACAGGGGCACTCAGAGCTCTTCTAAGCATCCATCTCGCTGTACATGCACCCTGGGAGCAGAGGAAGCAGCCCATGGTGGCAGACATCAGATATCCATCCATAGAAACCCTGGAGTCCTCTGAGCTGGTTCTCCAGATGAATGTAGCGGAGAGAAGACTAGGTTAAGAAGCAGAGAATGGGAGTGCAAATTCTGCCTCTGCCATTTGCTAGTCATGTGACTATGGGTAAGTCATTTAACCCTTCTGCAGCTCAGCTTCTCTTTCTGTAAGATGGAGAGACTGGAAAAGATGACCTCTGACTGATGTCCTTCTAAATCTGTCATCCTAATAAAGGTCAACAATTAGGTGCTGCTGTTGTCACAGCTCCTCTTCAGGACCCTTCTAGTCAGTCACATTAGCCTGTTAGGAAGTGGGCGCCTCCCCCATGGGAACAGTAGGGCCAACATGAGCTTCTTACTGCAGACACTGAGGCCAAGGCCCTGGCCGTGGTTATTTTCACAGATTTGTCTTTGAATAAGAAAGAAGACTAAGGGGCTATGTTGCAAGGAGACCTATTGTTGCCAAATGACTTCCCCTTGGCGGGAAAATGTTGTCTTTCCTGTGGGGACTCCTCCAAGCCCTTGTAATCTGATCCAGGGTGGGCTGCTCTCCCACCCCCCGGACCTCTGAAGCTGCAAGATTATGGAAAGGGGGGGAGTTCTTCTAGGGGCCATTCCACAGTACTCACGATGAACACATTTCTCGCAGGTCTCCACAAAGAAACCAGTGCCCTCCTATAAACACGACATAAACCATAGTCTCACTGAGCAGGCTTTTTCCTTCCCTGGGTCTAGGGTGTTGAATGCTGTACTCCACTGTCCAAAGAGCCAACGTGCCGCATGAGACAGGCATCGATGCATCTGACCATGCTGCTTGCTTGGCAGGGGCACATTTAGGAAGTATTTCTAAAATGAGCAGAGGTCATTTGGGGAGTGATGCCAGGAGCGTCCAGATATACCCACCTCTCTCAGGTCTAGTGATAGAAGCACAGGCTGGGTGGAGGTTTGGGGAAAGGGGGTCAGCGGGGGTGGTTTCCCTGCAGCCCAAGATTGAACATTTCCGAATGAGTCCTTTTCTAATTATAACATTGATCTGGCAGATTTGGAAGGACCATGGGATATTTATAAGCCTCTCTGGGATATAAAATATTCAGACAGCATTAGAAAACTCTTTGGAAGCTCAGCTCACCAATAAAAAAGAGTTGCATTTTTTTAAGCACATGGAATCCTAGTCATGGTGGGATCCTTAAAGAAAGGCAACAACTGAAAGATTGTGCTTGCTCATTGGGGAAGCACAATGGGGGTGGGGGAATAAAGGAATCCCTGGGGAATAGAGGATTCTGTGTGCTTTGTCAGCCTGGCAAGCCCTGTCCTGCCAATGACCCCCAAACGCTGGCCAAGGCTGCTTCCTTTTACAGCCCAAATAAGGTCCTGCTAGAAGGTGATGGAAGCGGACACAAAAGAACTGATCTGTAAAGAAAGGTCTCTGGCCATGTCCAGGTCAAGTGGCCTTTGCTTCTTCCTCAGTCTATAAGCAAAGCAGCTGCTGCTGCTGGGCCAGAATCAGTCTGTCTGTACCGAGACTCTGGGTCAGGTATCAAGGATCATGAGAAGAAGCCAGGCCTTCCATCGCTGTAGTGCCCATGGGTGCCAATGAACCCACCCAGGCATGCTCGATGCTGTCAGCTGAGGGTTTACTATTTGTCAACCCAGGAGACTGCAGGCCTGGACTTTTCTTCCCAAACTAGCCCAGGCACCAGAGGCTATTCATGTGCTATCTGTCCAGTTTCATGTCTATGGAAAATGATAATGTCATTACTGTTGTTGAGACTTTGGGGGATGTTGCAGGCCACATGTGATTGTTCCAAGAGGCACTGGAGGGAGTGGGGAGCTTTGCTTTGGCCCCTCCCTAGTGGAATATATCAGGTAGCTGGCCCTGGCCACGTGGCCTACCTCTTCCCCTCTGTCTAAGGTGGCTCTCCCTTGGGGGAGGGTGGCCGTCGGACGACAGGTGAAGTGGAATGTCCTTCGGAGGGGCCAGTGCCCAGCTCTGTCCCTTCCTCCACAGAAGGAAGCTGTCCGCCTGCCGCCAGCTCTTTCTTACAGGTGGCAGAGGGAACAAGGCACCAGCCCCTCCAGCCTCCAGTCACTGCCATCATCCTCAACTCCCAAATTGTCCTGGAAGGAGACGAGCGGGCGGATTTGTCTTCGGCTGTTTGGCCAAAGTGGGGCACAGATGGGATAATGACTTTTACAAACAGCATTTTGATGAGAGGAGGGGAGAAGGAACCCTATGTAAAATGCACAAAGGCTGCATAAACACACTGATGCCTGCAGCTGGAACAAACTAAAAAGATGTTTAATAATTTAGAACCAAGCAGGCAGGGCCTGTGCAGCTGTTGTGTGCAGGGGACCATGAAAGTCTTCCATTTGACAGCTGGCTCCATCTTTCCCCAGTTGCTACGTGGAGAAGAGAATGTAGATTTGGGATTAGCCAATCCCGGTTACCCCTGCCCATCTGCCACCAAGACCCCGGGCCCCTGCTCGCCTGCTCTCTTTGGGCACGCACACATAAAGGAGCCCCCCCCCCCCCCTGCCCCCCCACTTGTCCCCCCCCCCCCCAACCATATGCAGGCACCAGGCTCAGCCGGCGGCCCAGCTCCTCTCTCTCCTCTGCTCTCTCCTCTACTCCCAGGATTCGGCTGTTGACACACAGCCAGGACATGGCCGCTGTCGTTTTTTGCTGGAGGGCACATTTTGCATTTCACACATTTGCAGAAATACAAAATGCTGTTGGATGCAAACAATTCAGGGCCTAATTGGCTGAATGACTTTAGTGTGCTCAGCTCGGGTCCCCCACCTGATTAGCATAGTTTAGCTGGGAGGATTGTGCTGGAGTGGGAGGAGGTGGGGGGGGGGGGAGAGCAGCAGGAGAAGAGGAGGAGGAAGAGGAGGAGGAGTGGTATGGAAAAGCAGGAAGGGAGAGGTTGAAGAACACAAGGGAGGAAGAAGAGAATGAAGAAGGATTGGGGGGAGGGGGCGGGAGAAGAATGCTCCATTTGCCTGGGCAAGGAAGCTCTGTCCCAAGTCCCCAGCGAGAGGTAGGGCCAGCCATGTGCCAAAGAGATAGCTGGGAGCAGGCTGGCAGGGGGAGGTGGGGCAGTGGTCCTGGCAGAGGTCTGCATTCTTCTATAGGAACCCCTTCCTCCCAGGCTTGCTTCCTAGGAAGAAACACTATCTACTGCAATGCTCTTAGCTTCATGACACCCTCACCTTGTTAGGATGCACTGAGGGGAAGGAGGGTCACTTTGAATGCTGGGACACAGATGCCTCTGTGAGATGTGGCAGTGTCTCTGCCACCTCTCCTCTTCTCCCTTGAACTAAATGTGTTTGGAGGGTGGGTGCACAAGAGTGGGTGCCTGGGGTTCAGGGAAAGCTATGCCAGGCCAGGCAGTTTTGCCAAGGAATCCTGGAGAACCCTCCAGAACAATAGTGCATGAGAGAGCTTACTTCCACCCCTTCGCCAGCTGAAAGTGGTGTCAAAATGGTTTCCTTCTTCTGCAGAAAGAAGGAAGAAGGAAAGAAGGAAGGAAGCAAGGAAGAAAAAAGAGAGAAAGGAAAGGAGGGACAAATAAGGGAAAGGAGAAAAAGAATGAAAAGAAAAGAAAGAAGGGAAAAGAGAAAGAAGGAAAGAAAGAAGAAAAAAGAGAAGCAACGAAAGGTCTGATTCTCCTCATCTCGCATTAATGTTAGTGACAAAATCCACAGAGGAGCTAATGATCATTATTAGAGTGTATTCTGAAATTGCATTCTATTATTATTAATGAGTTAGATTAGTGTTTTCCCAATTCAAAGGAATTTTAGGAGCTGGGGAGGGATGTAAAAATGATGAAGCAGAAGGGGATTATTTGTTTTTAAAGAAAATCATTCTATTAGGAACAATGGTGTTTGCATTTTTTCTCTCCCCCCCCCCTTCAATAAAGGATATTATGCTTTAAAAACTCCCTCCTCTAAAGAGTTGCCAAGAGATTTTGTTGTTGTTGCTGGCTGCCTGGTAAGTGGGAATTGGGTGGGGGCACACTTTTGTCAAATAAGCTGAGTTCATTTTCAGCAACTTAGGGTATTGCCAATGCAACGTAAGTGGGGAAACCACTCTTGAAAATTCATGCTGGGTGGGATATTTCAAGCCAAACTGCACACACCTTCTAGCCTGAAATATGATTGGGAATTTGCCCCTGTGTGAATCTGGCAACAGACAGCTCTCCATTGTTGATTCTACTGACATTTTTTCTACTTTACAGAAATTGCAGCCCCAGTGTAGACCAGAGCATCCATGAGCTCTCACCAGCAATGCCCTTAAGCACTTAGCTAGTTTCTACTCCAGATTAATTTCCGCCTCCAGTTTTCATGTCCTTAACCAAAAGTCTAGACAACCTGGGAAATTACCACTTAAGAAAGATCCATTTGCAACATCCTTCTGAGTTCCCAGCTATGTCTTTCCATTTCAAAGATGCGCCTTCTGAAGGCCAATGTCACAAAGCCCAAAATAATAGTTGTGCTCATAAGGTGTCTTATAAAGGCACCAATTCCATTCTACTGCATAGAAACACAGAATCTAAGAGTCAGAAGGGTCCCTTCTTTCTAATGGAATCCTGCTGTAACATATTAGGCAAGTGGTCCACCAGCTTCTGCTTGAACACCTCCACTGATGGAGGAATCTTCTTTTGGCTTAAATCATGCCACTTTGGAAGAACCTTCATGACATCAAGCCCAAATGAGTCGCTTTATCACCTCCACCCAGAACTCCTTCTTCTTTAAATAGGACAAATCAGAGCCCTCTTAATTTGAATTATATTGAATTAATTAAATTCAAGCCTATTTTTAGCCATTGCCTATTTGCTAAGAACTTCACCAGGTGATGGGAATAAAAATAGACATGGAACAGGCTCTCCTCTGATGGTTTTTCATTCTAATTAGGGATGATAACATATATACAAACAAACACAAGTTTATGCAATGTAGTACAAAATGAATTGTGGGGGATCCTGATGACTTAATGCCTTGGCTCTGTTTTGAAGGAAGCTAGAGATGTTAAAAGCAGTCGAAGAATGAGAGAGTCAAATGCTATTAGCACAGACTTGTCTAATTCGGAACTTGCGGATATTCCAACCAACATCTTTCACCTCGGCACCATCTATGGGTTAATTAAGCAAATGAGTCTTTTAACTAGAGGAACAGAGGGAGGGGTCTGCTGAACAGTAAAAGCTGTCCAAAGGTGTGAGGCTGCTTCAGGCTCACCACTTTGGGGGGCTGCCAAGCAGCCTTTCATAGACCACTGAAAGGAATGCTTATAGAAAGCATTGCTATTCAGCTCTACCTGGGGCAGAAAGACCTCTGAGGCATGTTCCAGCCTGGAGAATCTCTGGTTAGGGTCTTTAACTCTTCTTGAGAAAACAGCAAGTTTAAGTCTACCAGAAGCAGCCTGGACATGACAGCAGTAGCTGTATCTAATAAGTCATCGCTAGCTCCTTGATTCCTACTTGACCCACCAACTGGCTATGATTTTGGTAGCCATTCTGGTTTTGATCCAGACCTGTGATCTTCCAGTGGAAGGGGTGAGGCTCCCAATGTAGGAACCCTCCCCTGCCCAGATGCAAATCAACAATACCTCCAAACTGCTTATGCCCTTGGGAGTTGTTTGGCGACACTCAGAGTTTAAAATTTGTTCAAGGTCCCACAGTCAGGCTGTGCCAGAGACAGGCTTTAAATAAGTGCCTTCTTTTCTTCAAGGTTGTCTCTCTAGCTACTACACCCCAAGTTGTTCCTCTGACCAGTTCTTAGGAACATAAAGTAGTAGATAACTTAATTCCCTTCAGATAATTCCAGTTTCTCTATAATTCTGCTGCAGGCTGTTCATCTCATCTGTGCCCCAGTATTGCATCTGGTGGAAATGACTGCACATCCTTCCGCTTCCTTTCTCAGTTGTTTAGCTCGGTGGTGGTTAACAAGGTGAACAAGGAGACTCAGGTCACAAGGTCTTATGGGCCAGTTATCATTTCTCATTGGGTCAGCAAGCATTTATTAAGTACCTACAATGTCCCCAGCATTGCACTAATCACCGGGAACACCATTCAAAGGAAAATTCTTTGTTCTGGCTTTCACCCTGACTAAACAGGCAAAATTCAGGACAAAGAGAATTAAACGAGTTTCTTAAAAGTATGTCGAGGCAACAACACATCGATGGGCTGATGACCGGGGATCAGCAATGGCTTTGAAATGGAGCCAGCCTTTATTGATAACTTTAGTAATGAGATAAAGACAATTCAGATAGGTTCATGGCAGAAAAAGGGAACGGGCCGTTACATCTCAGTTCCTTCCCAAGGCATCAAGTACATGATGATTTCCAGGTCCAAACAGGTAGGGGGGTACTACATGAGGCAAATAAGGCAAATGCAAAGCTACAGACTCAATGGTGCCTTCTCCCAACACTGATTGACAGGCTGGTAGACTGAGGCAGCCTAACCTTCAATGACACAGAGAAAGGCAAAAACAGTCCCAATTTTCAAGGAGCACATATTCCAATGGCGAAGATAGCATGGGAATAACACTGGTTATACAAGATAGAGAGATTGTAAATGGGCATAATCTCAAGAAGGGAAAGCACCAGCTTTGTCTTTCTTAGCTGTTAACTGGGGGCCAGAGCCAGCGTTGGAATGTCTGCACGCGCTCCAATTTCTCTCTCCAAGGCACCTACAGGACATGTCATTGTGATTCCTTTAGAAGCACCTATTCAGTCTTTGCCACATGGGGACACATCATCAGAAGCTCACTGTGAGTCTGCTGGTCACATAACACAACTGTACCCCTTAATTCTTCCCAGCCATCTTGTCTCCAAGCAACCCTCCTGCCAAAAATGTTCTCTCAGTTATGTGAGAGCACATTGAGCTGGGTTAGATGATATTTAAATGGGCTTCTTGCTCTAAAATTCTAGTGATTTGAGCCAAATTCTCCAGATTAGGTGAGGCCCAGAGTACTAGGTGGGTGAATCTTTCCCTGCTGCAGGAAGTGTTGCACAAAGTCAGGTGGGGGCAGTTTCACCAGCACCTATTTTATGGGTAAAACCTAATAATAATCACTTAATAATAATGAACATTTGCATAATCCTTTGAATTTTCTCACTGTCATTATCCCCGCCAAGGTGGCCTATTTCTCCTTAGAACAACTTTAATTGTTAAACAACCATCTTTTTGTCAAACTGAGATTTGCCCCTTTGCAACTTTTGTGCCTTTTGTAGCCAACCAGAAAAACAGAAATTTCTCTTCCACAGGAAAGCTTTCATGTCTCTGAAGAGAGCCACTGTGCCTCCCATGAGCCTTCTCTTCTCCACACTTCACATTCCTAGCTCCAATCAAATGATCCATCCGTGGGTCCCCATTCTGGATGTCCTCCTCTACTGCTTTCCAGATTATCGGTGTTTTTCCTAAAATGTGCTATCTAGCACTGAGAGCACCATTCTGGATGTCTGAGGAGGGCGAAGCCTAGTGGAATCCTCTGCCTTTTGTTGCTGGAAGCTCAGATTCTCCCCATGGAGCGCCCCCAACATAAAAAGGCGTCAAGCTTAGACAGCATATAAGACAAAAGGATAACTCATAACCCTGAGATGGCAGCTTCTCCCTTCCTGAAGCTTTCATGGAGCTCCCCTGAGTTAGAACTTTTTTGCCAGGCTTCCAGAAGTGGGGCCCTTAGCGATGCCTGATGCTGCTTTGGTTTTCGGAGGGACATGGCGGGGAGCTCGCGCTAGTCCCTGCTTTCCAGCCGCCATCTTGGAAGTGCCACCCTGAAGCTGCTTTGTCAAGGTTTGAAACAGGGTCATCTGGGGGAGAGAGAGCTAATGTTGGAGTCAGAGAACCCAGTTCAAATTCTGCCTCAGCCGCTTACCATCTGTGTGATCTTGGACAAGCGCCTTGATTTCTCTAGGCCTCATTTTCCTCCATTAAAATGATCAAGTTGGGCCACATAGCCTCTGAGGTCCCTAACGAATAAAAATCTTTGATCTTGTGGAAGTGAGCCTCAGAAAAGACATGGGATGGCGCATCCAGGTTTGGAAGAAATCTCAGGGGCTGTTGTATCCAACCTTTTTATTCTACAGAAACAGAAACAGGCTCAGAGGGAAAAATAATTGACTGAGTCAGGATTTGAACCCAGAGGTGACTCACCCTGAGTCCGGAGCCCTTTGCTGCTTCTTGGCACATTCAAAATGGTGCCAGATCCACCTTTGCTGCCTGTTGCCTGGAGCCTCCTTCTGAACTTAAGGGCTTTTTCACAATCCTGAGGAAGGTTGATGCTTGAAATGTCTAAATATTCTACCTCCGTGACTATTCCGTGGCATTGACCCGAAATTTGTGTGCGGATGATCCACTGTGGCCAGACAGTTCATGCCAGCAGGGTGAGCTAAAGGGATTCCAGTTATTTATGTTTCAGACATGCTTCTTGCCTTAAGTGCCCCCCCCCCACCCTGGGCCTCTGGTTGTGCTATAATTTTTATCCCTGCTTCCTCAGCAGCCCCGAGATTTACAATTCAGCTCATGAACCTATGGCGAGGTGGAGACCCAGACAAACGCAGGGAAATCTGAAGTGAAGGGTGAGCCCTGGGTCTTAATTCATTACCAATTTGCTCTTTGCCATTTTTTCCCTCTCCTTCTCCTCCACCTTCTTTTAGGAGAGGAGAAGGAAATAGAATTTAATGATCATGGAAGAAGCAGGCTGAGAACATGTGAGCTCCAGCCAGGTGTAATGCAAGTTGTCAGTGGGAGGTTCTCCTCCTCCTCCTCCTCCTCTTCCTCCACCTCCTCCTCCTCCTCCTCCTCCTCCTCCTCCTCCTCCTCCTCCTCCTCCTCTTCCTCCTCCCTTCTCCCTCCTCTCTCCTCTTCCTCTTCTTCTGTAGCCCAACAAAATTCCATTCATGTCCCCTCCTCCCCACCGTGTTTCAAAGATTACCTTGGTAGAGCCCATTCCTGATCTATTTAAAAAAGGATGACTCCAACAATAACCATAAAAAATAGTTTAAAAAAGTGAAATGATCTGTGGAAAGGAGCAAAGAATGGGAGCCAAAATAAAGGGCTTAAAAAGATATCCAGGAAGTTGACTCAGAGAACCATGCAAGGGTAATATTTAAATCTATATTCCAACCATTTTTCAAGCCTATGTTATTGAACTCTGACTGAAATGACTCATCCAGAACCATTAGGGTTTGTCATGTTTATATGTATCGAGCTCATTTTCCCAAATCTATTATTATTGTACATGAACTGGAGGGACGTCTCAAATGCTGAATGTTTGACCGTGGACTCCAGCTGCAGCTGCCTTGGAATTTTCTAGGGAAACAACTCAATTTTTCATAGCTAACAGGCACGCCTTCTCATTCTCTTCCCCTTTTCTTTCTTTTCCCTCTTGGAGCTCTCTCTCTCTTCCCCCCTCCTTCTTCCTCCTTCTCTCTCTCTCTCTCTCTCTCTCTCTCTCTCTCTCTCTCTCTCTCTCTCTCTCTCTCTCTTTCTCCTTCTCTCTCTCTCTCTTCCTCTCTGTCAGTCTGTTGGTTTTTTCTGTCTCTTTCACCTTTCTGAATTTCTATAATCCACACCACAGAGTATATGTCTTAAACATCCAGGTCTTGACAATATTACTCTTTATTCATCTTTCTTCCTTGAGCTTCTGTTGAAGTTAGTGGGCGTTGTATGCAGGATGGGAGATGCGGCAGCAATTTTGTTCAAACTGAAGCCATAACTATGTGATTCTTTAAAGGGAGTCTGTGATTGCATGATTGCTGTCCACTAGTTATTAATCACTACCCTACTACCCTACTGCTTTCTCTCTCTCTCTCTCTTCCATTATGTAAGCTACTCAGATAATTCAGCCACTCTGAATCCTGCTCATTGACTTTCCCAGTTGGCGCAGTAAGAGGTATAAGATGTGTGTTAGTTTCATTCACTGCCCTTCCTAGTGGGGGTCTAGGGATGGGGTGGCAGGGGACATCCCTGTATCCCTCACATCACTATGTATATCATTAGAAATTACACTTAACATCATTTAAGTGAGGGGTTAAGGGGCAAATGTGGAAAGTACGTCGCATACTTCCAAATGCTATATAAATGTTAGTTCTTATTATGGAGTAAAATAATATCTTAAAGAACTTCATAAACCTCAAAATGCTATATAGATATTGGCTATTTCATTTTTTTCTTAATAAAGTCCAAATTGTCAGATAGTGTTAGACCTGGAGGAAAACTTAGCTAATGTCCAGGGCAACATTCATCTTTACCAAAAGGATATCTAGGCAATAGTGTGAGATACATGAGGGCAAGAGGCAGATCTATTCTAAGGTTTGTGTCTCCATCAGGGCTCAGACAGTGCTATACATGCACACACACACCCACTCCCACACACATACACACACACACGTGCGCATGTGTGTGCACACAGTAGGTATTTAATAAAGGTTTGTTGAATATAATTTACTGAATCCCAGCATAGCAAAGGCACATGTTATTGATGAAGAATTGAATTTGCTTCTTATAAAATTCTGAAATAGTTAAAATCCACAAATCAGTTTGAACTTTAGAATAAAGGGCAATGATTATGCCTTAAAGAAATCCTAGGGAAATGCTCCCCAAGTAGAGCTAGCACCTAGGATTGGAGAGATGGAGCAGTGGATAGAGCATCAGGCCTGGGTTAGAAAGACCTGAATTCAAATTCAGACTCAGACACTTACTGGCTATGTCATCTTGAACCACTCACTTGACTTCTCTTTGCCTCAGTTTCTTCATATGTAAAGTGACTATAATAATAGCACCAGGGTTGTCACTAGCATTAAATGAGATAATATTTTTGAAACACTTAGCAAAGTGCCTGGCACATAGTAGGCATTATACAAATCTTCTCCTTTTTCTCCTCCTCCTCTTCTTCTTCTTCTTCTTCTTCTTCTTCTTCTTCTTCTTCTTCTCCTCCTCCTCTTCCTCCTCCTCTTCTTCCTCCTCCTCCTCCTCCTTCACCTTCTTCTTTTTCCTCCTTCTTCTTCCTCTCCCTCCTTCATGATAGGAATAGATATGTAACAGTCATGGCCTATGGAGATTCTTTGATAACCAAATTTGGTCACAGTCTCTAAATTTCTAAGGATCATAAAATATTAGAACTGGGAAGAGGGAGCTTTTGGTACCCTCTACATCAACACCGTCCTGTTAAAGATGAACTCACTGAAGGCCAGAGAAATAAGGAAAGAAAGAAAGAAAGAAAGAAAGAAAGAAAGAAAGAAAGAAAGAAAGAAAGAAAGAAAGAAAGAAAGAAAGAAAGAAAGAAAGAAGGAAAGAAGGAAGGAAGGAGGGAAGGAAGGAAGGAAGGAAGGAAGGAAGGAAGGAAGGAAGGAAGGAAGGAAGGAAGGAAGGAGGGAAGGAAGGAAGGAAGGAAGGAGGGAAGGAAGGAAGGAAGGAAAGAAAGAAAGAAGGAAGGAAGGAAGAAAGAAAGAAAGAGCCCACAGGCATAGCGTAACCTACACAGGTCCTGTGGCTCATTAGTGCCAAACCCATCAATCATTCAGTTAACTGATAAACATTTATTAAGCATCTAATATGTGTCAGGCACTATGCTAAACACTGTGGGTATAAAAAGAGACAAAAGGCTCCTCAAGGAGCTTACAGTCTAACCCAGAAGATAACATGCAAACAAAGCCATTGTTGTCCTTACTCCCGAAGGAAGAATGGAGTTGCTGTCGTGTGGTGGGAGAGCTCTGAAAGCCCTTAGCTCCACAGCTTTGCTAGCACCACCAGAATCAAAAACCACAATTCAGCGACATCAGGACTACTTTGATGACCTTTGATTTAACTGAAATCAGTTCAATTCAATTTGGTTCAGAGGATCCAAGATCTGAACCCGAAAGCAGTCTCAGAGGCCCCTACACTAACCTCTTCATTTTAGAAATGAGAAGAGTAAGGCACAGGGAGGTTAATTAGCACGGCAAAGGTAACACAAGTAGTGATGAAGTGGAAGCTCAAGTTTTAGGAGGACCACTCTCCTGTGCCACTTCCCTGTTCCAATTCAATATGCCCTCTTTAAAAGATGCTCTGTGCAAGTCCTAGACTGGCACTGGGAAAACAAAGGCAGAAATGGAAAAGCCACTGTAAGTGGGGAAGACGTAAAGAATTTTAAAACTTAGACCACGTCCTCGCCGAAGGGTTTTTACTTTATGCCTGGCTGTCTGTATGACTCTTTGGTTCTTACAAAAAAAAAATGCTGAAACAACCCTTGAGACTATGGGTTAAAAAAAAGCTGAGGTCCCTGTCCTGTGTGGAGGGCACACATGCTATTCAGCAGAGCACCAGTGGATGTCAGTAGAGAATCGGAAGAGAGCTGCTCAGTGGAGGGATGCAGCAGATGCTGGAGAAGTGGAGCCAGTGGTAGGTAAAGGTCACCAGAATCTAGAGCACAGTGGGCAGCTTAAGGACATCACCACCCCAGCCAATGGCACCAGCAGCTCTGTGAGGAAGCTGAGAATGTAGGCGTCGGAGCACCACGAATTGTCCTATCTCCAATGTTTCCAAGGCATAAAATTTCTTCTCCCATGAGAGGTACTGGAATTTGTGGAAGAGTGTCCCCCATGTACATAATGATTTCTCTTGCTAGGTTATCCTATGAAATATGTTTTGCTTTTACCTTTTATGTCCTCTCCTTGGTCTGGCAGAAGAAACATTGGTGGGGGCTCATTAGTTGTGGTTTTGAATGAATTCTAACTCAAAGTATGCTAAGAACATGGGGTAGATTTTAGGGGGCATAAATTGGAGGGGAAGGGGACCTAGGCCATCAGAGGAAAGTAATAATACCAAGAAGGCATTTTACAAGCTCAAAGGGCTATGCAAATGTAGGTTGTTGTTGTAGGCTCTTGTTCTTACTCCAAATCCCTCCCTCTGCCTCTTTCAGCTAGTTGCCACCTCCTTCAGGAAGCCTTCCTTGATCCCACCAGTGGTAATGACCTTTCCCCTCAGACTCATCAGGGTACTCTGTCTGTGCCTCTCAAATTCTTTATGGGCCTTGTACTGCTTTGTCCACGCTACTCTCCTGGACTAGAAGCTGGAGCCATTGGACCTGGGAAGAGGAGCTGCTTAATACATGTTTGTTAAATGAATGGACCGAAAGTACAGGCCAACACAGTGATTAGAACTAGGCGTCACAAGTCTCAGTAGGCACAGGTATATTTTAGGATGGCAGTCCTGGGAAAGGAGAGGAGAAAAGGTACATTTCAGATGAGGTATGAAATAAGATGGAGAGTTAATGAGGTGGAGACACAGAGGAAGGCTGTTCCAGATGGCTGGAGTCACAGAGGAGAAGGCTCTGTGCCCAGGGAGGTGAGATCTGGACGAGCTAGAGCCCTGGGTCAGTCACCAGTGGAGAGCCAGAGGTGAGAGAAGGGTCTGCACTGGCCTGCGCAGAGGCAAACCAGAGCAGGGTGCTAAAGACTGAGAGGGTTACTTAATGAAACAAAAATTAATACTTGTTGGTGCTGAGCCCTTAGCTACTAGGCTTCATCCCAGAGAGATATGTGTATGTGTATGTGTATATGTATATGTATGTGTATGTGTGTATGTATATGTGCGTGTGCATGTTTTTTCTCTCTCTGTCTCTGTCTTTCCCTCTCTCTTTGCCTTTCCCTCTCTCCTCCCATAATGTATAGAGATTTTCTCTATAGACACATTTCTATAAAGATGGAGATTACTATAGCTTCAGATGTGTATATCTCTATATAGATATCAATAAAGACAGATATGTGTACATAGTGTGTGGGGCATAAATATATTATGCATATAAACAACCAAGTATATGTAAATGCATTATAACATGCTGTATACATGTAAACAATGTGTGCATATATGTATACATGTATGTGTGGATGTTTCTTTGTCCCGTATAATGTATGCACATATGCATGTGCACAAACACACACACACATACACAAAACGAGTCGAAAAAGGAAGCCCAAGCCAGCCTGCATCTGAGATCTCCAGGTTATTGTTATAACCATAGACTTGAAGTTTCATGAAATAACTGTAAGACTCATAAAAAGTCTGACATTGAACCCATTTTTCTCCAATACAATATTTACAGCTGGGCATAGAGGACTGCTCAGTATTGATTGGAGGAGCAGTTTAGAGAGTGCTCTTGACCCTCAGAGGGAATAGACCTTGTCTCAGCAATGGCCGGGTCTCTTCTCCATGCCCCCTCCACCCCCACCTATGATTTTGAGAGAGTTGTATGAAAATATATAATATGCCAGGGTATTTTTTTTTAGTGGGAGAGGGCAGGAGGAAGAAGGAGAAGCTTCTTGAAAGCGCTAACAATAAATAAATAATACACAGAGAAGAAACTTGTATTTTACCCTGTACATTTCTGTGGTTAATGCCAGCTTAAAATTGGTTGTATTTTTCATTTAATCCTCTGTTTCTCCAGACTCTCCCAAGCTATCTACTGAACTCATTCACGACAAGGCAAAAGTTAGAAGAGGCTACCTATTTTCACTAAGACCCCCCCCCTCCCCCCCAAAAAAAATTCGACTTAGCAAAGACGAGCTATCATGATGTAAGAAGTGCACTCTGATTTAGGATATCCACCTATATATATTCGAAGTGTCTAAGTGTCAGGGAAGTGGGGTTCTCAAAAATAACAACGCACCTTACGATATGAGAAATGTTCTCTTCGTGGTTTTTGTTTGTTTGTTTTCCTGCGAAAGGACATTTGGTGAGTCTGCAAATGGCTTTTGAAAACAAGTCAGCATCGGCCGAATTGACATGCCCGGCTCCTATGTGAACCCGCTTTCTTGACAACAGGGACCCCCGTGGTCTTCAGGAATCTGCATAAAATGCATGACCAGAAGTCAATACGGAACGTCGTTTATATTGTAGCTAGACATTGAAGCCATGTGACAAATATTTCCACCTTTGCTGTAGACTCTAAAACGAAAGAATAAAAACGAGAGAAAAAAAAATCTCTAAAAATTTTAATGCATTTTCCCTTTCACTTAAAAAAAAAATCAATACGACCAGTACCCAAATTTTAAAGGTGTGTGTTTACGAACGTACTCACATACACACACACACACACACACACACACACACACACACAGAGCGATGCTAAGCTGCACACATCTATATTATGTTCTGCAGGGAGTGTATTAAAAACAATGCAGAATGTTTCCTTCATGTCATATGTAACAGTTACATTTTTTCCCAGGGTTTTTTGGGGGAAAAAAGAGAGAGAGAGAGAGAAAGAAAATGAAATCCAGATTTGTAATTCCTAGCAGGAGAAACGCGATCCTTTTCAATGTTTAAGTAATATTTCCTGTAAAACATACGAGGCCATCTGCAAAGCTGTTTCCAGACACATTTTGAAGTGGCAAGGGCGTCTGAAGGAGACAAGAGCCGAGCCCTGCATTTCACCTCTGGGACATGGAACATTAAAGGTTTCAGAAAGCTGGTGCTACAATTTTGCAAAGTATTTCCACCATGGCCAAGTTCATAATTTCTTTAATTTACCTCTCTTTTACAGACTTAGGTGAGGGGGAAGGGAATGAAAGGGCCCGTTTACAAAGCAGGACAGCTGTTGAGGGGGGAGGAGTGGTATGCATGATCTCCTGCATCCAGAATGCCCCCTCGATTTCTGTCAATCCCAACTGTGCCTGTCTTTAGCAGCCCCAGAACAAGAGCACGGAGGGCAGCCACCTAAAGCGAAGGACAAAATGGAATAGAATGGCTGGCCGGGTCCCCGGCCACCCTTTCTGGCTCTTTAAGCCCAATATAAAAGGGTGCTTTATTCTGGATCCCCAGGGTCACCTTATGAACTGGTGTCGGTAAAACGTTACAGCCTGGTTGTGAGGACGCATGGGGAGAGGGCCTCCTTTCTCTGGCCAGAGGAGAAGCAGGGCCTGCGCCTCCCCGCAAGAGCAAGCCCTGGAATCAGGGACAGAGGAAGTGTGGATGCAGCTCCACCCTCCTCCCCATTTCAATGCTCCCTTTCTCTTGTCTCCTCTCCATGAGACCACTGGCCCCGGATGGCTGAAAACACACTCCATAATTTCAGATCGATGCAGAAATTACCCCTGAGAATGCTTTGAAAACATTCTCAGGCTTGTTTGGTGTCCTGTGATTTATATTTTAGGGAATAAGATTATTTGTGGACAGGGCTCATTCCCCCTATTAGAGAGCGAACTCCTTGAGGATGGGGGCTGCATTGTTTTTCCATTTTTGTATTCCCAGCACGGGACCTTAAAAATACATTTAATAACAGGTTGATTTAAATTGATGGCGGGTTATTCTTTGGGATTTTAAGGTAAAATATTTAAAATGAAACTCCTTTCATATGATATGCCATCTCTTGCTGTGTGGCTATGGGAAAATCACTGTACCTCTCTGGCTTGTTTCCATATCAGGAAAAAAAAAGTCTCTGAAGGTGGATGGCTTCTAACTTGATCTATGCTAGCTATTAAATAGAATTTCACAGACGAACACACTGTTTTCATGTCATTGATAGCCCAGAGGCTGACATCATTTGCAAAGTGTATAAATAGCTTTGCTTCTAGCTTGAGAAATCTGTCTTCCAAATGGTTCAGTGTCTTTAATGAGGCTTGGGCCCTAACTCCCAAATTTGGTCACTTCATTCTCTCTTCCGTCTTCATTTGAACCCTTTTCTCCCTCCCTTCTTCATTCACACAATCACTGAACAAGCTAGATTTAAGCTTGGTGTCTCTACTCCAGCGTAATCACTTCCTAATGACACAAGTCGATCCCCGCTGCCCACGAGCTCTCCGAGGCCATCAGAGGGAATGGTTTTTTGGTAGACACTGTAGCTAATTAGGCGCTGCCTTCTGGGCGTCTGTCTCATTCTTGGACTCTTGCCCCGACCAAACATCTTTACGTTGCGCAAACGTGAGAAAAGCCGGACGCCGAGGACGATGAACAACTGTCCCTCTATTAGACACGCATTCTGGAGTGCGTTTCATTTAGTGCCCTGCTCTCTGACAGCGAACCTCACACGACATTTGGCTGCAGAAAAGCTTGGACGCCATTTTGAAAATGATTTGCAACAATGTTGCCAAATTGATAGCGTGGAGGCTCATCTGTGCAAGCAAGAAGACAGGAGTGTGTGTGTGTGTGTGTGTGTGTGTGCGTGTGTGTGTGGATATGTGGGTGTGTGGGTATGTGTGTGGGTGTGCAAAAGTGAGTAGTACCTGGCAGGTACCTAGAGATGCTGCAAAATGAAAACACCCCCTTTATTGGATCTCTTCCTTCTTGTACATGAGAGGCTCACACACACATATAGATATATATGTGTATGTGTACACAGTACATATATGTGTATGTATACATAAATATATGTATATATATATATATACATAGTCACATGCATTACGTATACACATAATGTGCATACACATACACAATGCACAAGTGTGTACAATATTGTGTGTCCATGCATATATATACCTATGTGCGTGCGCAAATGATCTATATACATGCATGCACATGTTTATATGTGCACATAGGTATGGGTATGTATATGTATCAGTATATATTGCATATGTAAGTGTTAATATATTATGTATGTACATGCAAACTGTCCCAAAAGTTTTGCTACTGTTTTACGTTTATATAGCCTAAAATTACTCTGACATTTGAAACATTACATATATGTATACACACATATAATAGGCATACATATAAGACAAATGTATGCTTGTACATACACAATACATGCATTTTTGTGTGTGTATTGTGTATGTGTGTATGCGTGTATATGTGTGTACATGAATGTACATACACATGGGCATCTATATGCATATGTGTATGTGTGGATAGATATATGTATGTGTATGTGTGTATGTGTATATGTATGTGTCTGCGTATATGTATGTGCATGTGTATATCTATATGAGTACGTACATGTACATGTGCATGTATATGTGTATATGTATGTGTATGTATATGTGTATGTGTATGTATATGTATAAGTATACGCATACGCATACGCATATGTATAGGTATACGTATATGTATATGTATATATACAGCTAGGTTGTCCAGTGGGTAGAGTGCTGGTTCTGGAGTTAGGAAGACTCATCTTCCTGAGTTCAAATCTGGCCTCAGACACTCTCTAGCTGTTTGACCTTGGACAAGTCACTTAACTCTGTTTGCCTGTGTTTCCTCATAAGTAAAATGAGCTGGAGAAGGAAATGGCAAGTCATTCTAGTATCTTTGCCAAGAAAACCCAAAAGGTATCATCACAAAGAGTTAGCTGTGACTGAAAATGAATGAACACACAGTTCATATATCGTACATGATACGCAAGGTATCCTAAAAGTTTTGCAGGCGTTTTAAGTTTTCATAGCCTAAAATTACACTAAGACATTTGAAACATTACGAACACAAACATTTGTATACATTATTTGTGTATGCATCCATCAATTAATAAACATTCATTAAGTGCCTACTATGTGCCAGGAACTGTGCTAAGTGCTGGATACATCTATATTAGTATAAGTTTATAGATCTGACTACAGCACATGGTATGTCTTTTGCAAAGAATTCTCTCTATTTCTGTGCAGATTTCATAGTTTTTAATCTGGATAAAGTTCCCCAAGTTCTAATCTGACTACACAGTATTTTGTACATAGTGTTCGTTGAATTGTAATCCAGATTTGACCAAAGGCTATGGCCTCCTATACTTCAAGACTTTGCTTCCCTTTGTGGGCATGGAGGGCCACCATTGAAGGGCGCTGCCCTGACTTTCTTCACTAAGTTCCTGTTACCCCTCTGTCTAACCTCCGTTCCAGCTGACGCTTCTTCCCCTCCACCTGTTTTCCCTCCTTATACTGGTCTCAATGCCTCATATCTCCCTCCCTCCTCTCTCCTCTAACACCGTCTCCTCCTTCAGGACTCTCATAGAACCTGGTGGTTCTTTAATCATTAAATCATCTAAAATCTGTCCGTTAATGTCCTGACTCTCCTCTTGGCTGTCAACCCCATGGATGCCCTCTTCTCATCTAAACCATAGCACGGATCTCTCTCAGAGCCCAGCTTGATGCTCTGCATATAGTAGGTATTAACTTTTTAAAAATTATATTCCCTCCTCTGCCTTTGTCTCTATTTTAAATTGTCCAAGTCCTTGGATTATACCCTGGGTTTCTTTGTCCACGTAGGTTCCATCCTAAAACCTTTGCTTAGCCCCTGGTCTGGGAAAAGCCCTTGTTAGCTGATGTTGCCATCTAATGAGGAGAGAGCCGTGGCAGATACAGGATCAGAGACGGGACAGTGTGAGACACTGAAAGACATAAAGAAGAGACGGCCACCAAGTGCATCCAGGAGATTTGGAGGGGAATAACTGAATTAGGAGGGACCCAGAAGCCTCCTGTGCTGAACAAGAATGCCCCCTCCAAGATAGCTGACTGGTGGCCACTGAATCCTGGCCTGATGACCCTCTGCTCCTAACCTCCCAAAGAAATGCCTTCGCCTGGGCAGGGGGGCTCTGTTCTCCCAGGTGGGGCTCATCATTCCTTGAGCTTGGATTCTTCCTACTGGGTTCATAGCTCTTCTCTATACCCTTCAAATCAATGAAGACATCTCTACCTCTCCCTAGCCTTTTTATACATATATATATATATATTATATATATATATATAATATATATATATATATGCCCTTCAGATCAATGAAGACATCTCTACATCTCTACCTCTCCCTAGCCTTTATCTATCTATCTATCTATCTATCTATCTATCTATCTATCTATCTATCCATCTATTTCCTTTTGGATAAACACTCCTGGTTCCTTGAGACATCCAAGGACCACCACAGTGCACGGAGCCCTGTGTCTGGGGTCAGGAAGATTGTCCTCAGAGTGTGTGTGTGTGTGTGTGTGTGTGTGTGTGACCCTGGGAAAATCACTTAACCTCTGTTTGCCTCAGTTTCATCATCTGTAAAATGAGGATAATAAAATCATCCCACACACATCTTTGAAATCTCGGAATGATTATAAAGATCAAATGATCTAGCATTAATAAAAAGCATTTAGTGCAGGGCCCGGCATGTAGAGAGCCACCCATTGAACTATTTTGAGATCTACCAGATTGGGTTCTTGTTTGTTCTAGGTCTGTCTACATTTTCTACAAGAATAACATGAGAAACTTTGCCAGATGCTTTGCAGAAATCCAGGGATGCTATATTTCCATAATCTTTCCCTGGAAACCAGTCAAAAAACAAGTCCAAGGTAATCTTGGGACATGGGCCACTCTTGCTGTTCATTCCCAGTGCTTAAAAGCTTTTCCTTTTATTAATCAAGGTCTTTTACTTATAACTTTTATTCACAAATTGATTCTTAGCCCCTTTTCCATGACAGCCATCTTTTGTAACAAAGAACATAAAAAGACAGAGAAACAGGCAGTTCAGCTAAACCAAAAAAAAAAAAATCCACAAAGGAGCTCCTTGGTACATTCAATGCTCCTTGCTTACACTTCTCTGATGCCATGCTTAGTCATCATAATTGCATAGTATTTGGTTTCTTATTTTCCCTTCCCACGTGTAATATTCTGTTATTTTGCTCTACATCAGGTCATACAATTTTCTCTAACTTATTCATAAACATCATTTCTTCCCATTCCATTCGTGTGTCATAATTTGTTAAAGGATTCCCTAATTGATAGGCACTCATTTTGTTCCCAGTTTTCTGCTACCATAAGAAGTTCTTCTATGACTATTTTGGTACACATGGTTCCTTTTTGTCTCTGACTTCCTGGGAGTGTATGAACTGGGTTCTCTGAATCGAATGAAATTAACATTTTGGTCACTTATAATTGCAGAACTGAGAATTGCCTTCCAAATCCAGAATGGTTGGAATAATTCTGAACTCCACCAACAGCCATAATGTCTTTTCACAACCTCTCCTAACACTAACTATTCACATCTTTTGTCATATTTACCAGTGGCAGATTTAGACTCCATAATTGTTTTAATTTTCATTTCTCTTGCTACAGTCATCAGTTTGAAACAATGAAGCAGTCTTTCATATGGTGGTTAAGAATTTTTAATTCTTTCAGACAATGGTTTCTTCTTAATTTTTTTTGTCATTTATCCACTGAGGAATGGCTCTGTATGTTTGTGTTAATTCATAAGATTATAAACTTATCACTGAAATGGACCTTAGATGTTTTCCAGTCTGCTGAGGCTTAGAGAAGCTAAAGACTTTGAAAATATCCCACAGAGAAGAAGATCATGGATGACAGACAATTATCAGGTAGATTTGATGTGAACATTCAATTATTAGGTTTTTTTCTAATCCTATTTGAACTGATTTTGTTTCTGCAGAAACTTTTCAATTTCATTCAATGTAAATACCTAATTTCTCTTTTTTGATAAGCCCAATTCTATCTTTCCCCCAGCCATATCTCTGAAGTATCTCCTCTAGATCTGTAACATAATCCTAAGGTAGTTGGATTGATATAGCACTAAACATGTGAATTAAATTAGGCAACAATAATTTCATTATAACCCAATATCAAGCATCAAATATCCTTCCAATTATTTGTCAGTCCTGTTTCTTTCTAGAATTTTTTAATGCTTTTTCTATGTCTTGGAGCTTGCCTTGGTAAATCATCCCCCACACATTTTATGTATTTTGTGGTTGTTTTGAATGTGATTTCTCTTTATATTATGTCTTCTTGGATTTTTTTTTGTTGCTATCTAAAATGTTCTCACACAGAAGCTCCCAATGCCAATGAAATTAAAGCTCTGGTCTCTTTCTACGTCCTATACAAAATGTTATTGATTTCTGTGAATTCATTTTGTTTCCTATTAATTTGCTGAAGATATTACTTTGGTTAGTTTATTTGCTGATTTTCTCAGATTTTCTAAGCCAACCATCATATCACCAGTAAATAAATATAATTTAATATTTTCTTTCATTTCACTTATGCCTTTAATTTATTTTTCTTGTCTTATTGCTACTGTTGGAATTTCTATAACTGCTACATAATATTAGGGAAGAGGATATGCTTTCTTTATTAAATATATTTATAAGGAAAACTCCTAGTGTTTTGCCATTGTAAATAATACCACTTTTCAGTTGTTTTTCAGTCATGTCCAACTCGTCATGACCCTGTCTTGGGGTTTTCTTGGCAAATATACCAAAACAGTTTGCCATTTCCTTTCCTTCATTTATAGATGAGGAGCTAGGCAAAGGGTTAAGTGACTTTCCCAAGGTCACACAGCTAATATGTGTCTGGGTCAAATTTGGACTCAGAAGATGAGTCTTCCAGATTCCAAGTCAAGCACTCTATCTACTATGCCACCTAGCTGTCCTAGATGGAAATGTACTACCTTTGTGTTTAGATACACGCTTTAAAAAAAAAAACTCTCTTTAAAAGTATGTTGGTGTAAACTATATCAGATTGCTTACCACCTCAGGGAGGGAGGGAACAAAAAGAGGGAGGGAAAGATAGAATCAGGAACTCCAAATTTAGAGAAAAGCTTAAAAATTGTTTTAATATGAAAAATAATATATTATACTTTAAAAAGATTATACATATTTTGGGGCAGTTGGGCGGCACAGGAGATAGAGCAACAGCCTTGGAGTCAAGAGGACCTGAGTTCAAATTTGGCCTTGGACACATATGATGTGTGTGACCCTGGGCAAGTCACTTAACCCTGATTGACCCCTTCCCCTCCACAAAAAGAGTATATGTAATTTTAAAAAATTGGAACTGAAACACAAAAAAGAACATTTCCATATTCAAAGCATAACCACAAAAAGTAGATTCTGCATGAAACCATGCATTTCCATTTTACATTATTTTTATAATCTTTTTAAAATTATTTAATACATTTAGTTTTCAGCATTGATTTTCACAAGAATTTGAATTACAAATTTTCTCCCCATTTCTACCCTCTCTGCCACTCCAAGATGGCATATATTCTGGTTGCCCTGTCCCCCAGTCTGCCGTCCCTTCTGTCACCCCACTCCCCTTTTCCCTTCCTTTCTTGTAGGGCGAAATAAATTTCTACGCCCCATTGCCTGTGTATCTTATTTTCTAGTTGCATGCAAAATTTTTTTTGAACATCTGTTTTTAAGACTTTGAGTTCCAAATTCTCTCCCCTCTTCCCTTCCCAACCACCCTCCCTAAGAAGTCAAGCAATTCAACATGGGCCACATGCATATCATTATGTATAACCCTTTCACAATACTCATGTTGTGAAAGACTAACTATATTTTGCTTCTTCCTAATCTGTCCCCCTTTATTGAATTTTCTCCCTCGACCCTGTCCCTTTTTGAAAGTGTTAGTTTTTGATTACCTCCACCCCCATCTGCCCTCCTTCTATCTTCTCCCCCTTTTTTATCTTCTTCCTCCTTCTTTCCTGTAGGGTAAGATACCCAATTGAGTATGTATGGTATTCCCTCCTCAGGTC
>CM053624.1:5206185-5222005 GCA_028646595.1 Phalanger gymnotis | reverse complement strand
AGACTGAATCTGGGTGTGTTTTTGCTGCCTGCCCATGTTTCCAGCCAACTCACTTGACCCTTGAGTTTTTCAGCAGGGTCTACAAGCAAGACTGCTTGTAGAGTAAAGAGTTCTATGTTCCAAGCTTGGGGGGATGCGCCAGCTCTGCCACACCAGCACTCCTCCTTCCCCAAGAACCCCCAACCTGGACTGGACTTAGAACTTCAGCAGGCTCTGCACTCCTGCTCTGATCTGCCACTTAATTCCTCCTACCAGGTGGGCCTGGGGCCAGAAGCAACTGCAGCTATAGTTCTGAAGCTGCCCCACCTCTGCTGCCCCCAGGGCGGTGGCCCAACCACAAACTCCCTGTCCCTAGCAGCTTTTCCCACTAACCTTCTCAGTTGTCTTTGGTATTTGTGGGTTGAGAAGTCAGGTAACTGCTGCAGCTCACTCATTCAGGGTGCTAGGGCATGCTCCACCTGACTCCTGGTCTGGTTGGTCTGCACTGCCCATGCTGGGCTCTGCACTGCTCTGCTCTGCTGTGCTCCCAGCTCCGTGTGGGATAGACCTTACCCCGAGACCATCCAGGCTGTCTTGGGCTGGAGCCCTGCTTCCTTCTGCTATTTTGGTGGTTCTGCAGTTGTAGAATTGGTTCAGAGCCATTTTTATAGGTTTTTGGAGGGACTTGGAGGGGAGCTCATGCTAGTCCCTGCTTTACAGCCACCATCTTGGCTCCATCCCCCCTTACCTCATTTTTAATATGTAAAATTACATATTTTATAATTGTACTATATACCTGTGATTCCATCTGAACTTCATTGTGCTTTCTTTCATGCACTGAAAAAAATAGTATAGTAGCGGTCTTTTTTTTAAACATCGATTTTGCAAAAGTATTTCTGACCTTGTATAAATTGCTCATGTCAGTCTGTATCATTTCCTACTCCTCCTTCCCATTCTCTGGAATTAAATATTTAATTATTTCTTATGGTACAGTTATGTACTATTGAAGCCATTGTCTAAGAGACAGTGTAGAGTGCCCTCATATTACAATTCTTTGGTTACCCCCACACATCTTTTGATCCCTCTTTCAGAATTTGGAAGTTTACGTTGTTGCAATTATTCCCTTCCCAGCATTATCTCTCCTCTTAATCCTCACTCCCATTTCTGCTTGCTTCCCTGCTGAGCTTGATGCATTTTATACCAAATTCTATGTCCATTTATGTGTGTGTGTGTCCTTCTTTTATCCATCTAGGATGAGAGCACACTACTCCCCTCCTCTGCCCCTTCCTCCATGTCTGTATACTCATCTTCTCATACTGTCCAATTATGAGAAAGAAGTTTTACCCTCTCTTTTTCCTGTGTTTCCTTTTTACCATGCCTTTTATCTCCCCTATTCAAATCCTCAGAATAGAATGAATTCACCCCATGACCTTATCTCCCACCCCATTTAATCCCTCAATGCTCTTTTAACACATTAAGTTTCTGAGGGGCATTTATTTCTTCTTACCCTATTACAATGGTGTCACTAAATCATCATACAACTCCATCAAAGTGCTCAAATAAATTTATCTTCCTAGATGTCTCTGAACTCATGTCCACATTTCAAAATTCCTAATTACTTCTGGTCCTTTCCAGAAATGCTTAAAAGTTTGTATTCCATTAAAGGTCCATTTTCCACTTAGAGTATTATACTCAAATTTACAAACTAAGCCATTCTTGGTTGTGAGCTCATCACTTTTTCATTTTGTAATCTTGTATTCCATGATCTCCTCTCATTTCTCATAGAAGATGCTAGGTCTTGTGTAATTCTGACAGTAATTTCATGGGACTCGAGACTCTTCTTTATGAATTTTAATGTATTTTTCTTACACTCCTCATTTCTGCCTCTTAGGTTCAAGGGCTTCCTTCAAGTCTTAGTTAAAGTCCTGCCTTCTGCTAAAGTCTTTCCTGACCCTCCTCCCCTATCCTTAATGCTAGAACCTTCTCTCTGTTAATTGTCCCTATTTTATCCTGTATATATCTTATTTGTACATGGCTGTCTGCATGTTGTCTCCTCTACCGAATACAGAGTCCTTGAGAACAGGTACTCTCTTTGCCTTCCGTTGTATTGACAGTACTTAGTATAGTGTCTGGTATACAATAAGTGCTAAATAAATGCTAGGTGACCAACTTATTGTAAAAGCTCTATATTTTAACCATGGCAGTCCTGGGATTTTTTCATTTTGGTTTTCTACAAGGGTGCGATCTGTATACATTTCCTTTGTCTTCAGTTTCAAAAAGATCTGAGCAGTTTTAATTTATAATTTCTTGAAATATAGCATCAAGGCTTTTATTTTTAAAAAGATTTTCAGAGAAGCTGAAGTCTACTTATTTCTATGCATTTTTCAGATTAGTTGTTTTTGAAATGAGATATTTTACATTTTCCCCTATTTTTTTAATCTTTTGATTTTGTTCCTATACTTCTTGATATCTTATTAGATCATTGACTAGTGTGGTCTATTGTAGTTTTCAGAGAGGCCATTTCTTGGAAAGGTTTACCATTTTCTCTTTTTCTCTTTTGTTTTTTGATATTTTCAGTTCCTTTTTTGCAGAAATTCCATTTCTTTCTTTTTAAAAATATTTTGCATATATATACATATATATGTATATATATATATGTGTATATATGTATATAGTCATTGTGGAAAATCTATTTTTTTTACATTAAGTCTTTATTTGCAATTGTTATAGAATTATTCTAACCTTTTCCAGGATCTACAGATTTGCAATAATTTGGTATACCAGTCACTGTTTTCTTTAATTTCCTTATCTCTCCAGCTTTACTTCCTTTGAATCAGGTCCAGAAAGTGTCCCCTGGTCAGTTTTTGGGTGAGATGGTTAACCCTATTTTGTCTCACATTAAGGTCCCTTGGTTTTTCTGCTGACCTACATTTCCTGGGGTTGGTATGGCTTGGATCTTTGAGATTCAGAATGCTAGATCTCCAGGGATCTTTCTAATGTCTCAGGATCATGTCAGGGCTCAGAGACCCTGGGTCTATGGTACACTGGTCTGAGGGCTACAGAATTTGCTGGTTGGTGCCCTCTCTGTAGGCTGTTGCCTACTGTTGCTCCTCATGAACTCCAAGGTCCCCATTTTGGCTTTCTCAGGGAATCTTCTATTCTCGTTTCCTCTGGGCACAGACCTTGCAAGTCATATTTGTCCCATCTTTGATCCAGATGGTGATTGTTTTGCTTCTAGGATTCCCCTTTCTGTTTAATCATGCCTGACTCTTCATGACCCATCTTGGGGTTTTCTTGGCACCAATGCTAGAGCGGTTTGCCATTTCCTTCTCCAGCTCATTTTACAGATGAGGAAACTGAGGGTTGAGTGACTTGCTCAAAGTGACGTAGCTAGTAAATGTCGGAGACCAGATTTGAATTCAGGAATATGAGTTTTCCATACTTCAGTCCTGGCACCCTATCCATTGTATCATTTAGTTGTCCCTTCCCTTGCCTATGTGTTTTGGTTGACTTTTTGGTAGTTCTGAGGCAGAAGATGTGACTTATTGTAGTTTCTTGTTGAATTTCTTGGCCATTCTTCAATATGGTACAAACTGCAGAGTTTTGCTTGAATAAATATACGAGACCTGAGTGGACTACTTTTCCTTTAGGCAGATATATTGACATTATCTAGAGATGTATTTTTATCATATTAAAAAAGGACTCTTTAATGTTCATGCTTTGTAAGGTGCTTATCATAAATATGAATTATAAATTTTCAGTGGCCTTTTGTGCATATAATGATATGGTCAATGAGTCTGGGTATTTTAATTTACAATATAATTAATTGGCTATCTTTATGTTTACTGTTGTTTCTGTCTCTGTTTCTATCTCTATATGTCTTCTTCAAGGATGCCATAAATAGAAATATTGACATTCATACATATATATATATATATGCTCATCTAGCTCTTTTCTTTATTTCTCTGTCTCTATCTCCCCATCTCTATACCATCTCCATCTTTCTTATCTTAATCTCTGTCCTTATCTCTATACATGCATATATGCTTTAAAACAAGTAGAAGTATTTTCAGAAAAAAAAACTATGAAAGTTGTTTAAAATTCTAGTTGTCTCTTGAAGCAAAAAGGATAGTATTAAAAGGGCTTTATTTATCTTCAGTCCACATGGAAAATCAAGTTGAGTTGGGAACAGTATAAGGGAAAGACTAGAGCAATCAGTCTTTTGTTTATTGGGTGTTTCTACCAATGGCCTAATGGGAACAATGCAAAGGATGTTTAGTCATTAGCCTACAAACAGCCGCCATCTTTGGCTCCTCGGAGGAGGAAGTGCAGGTTTGTTTTTTTTTTTTCCTCTCAAAGTCTGGGACTCTGGGCATTTGTCAGTTCTCATTTACATCATTCTGGAAAGCCCAGCCTAGCTCAGCCCATGTCAAACAAGGTCAATGAACAGTTTTCAGTCAGGTGCAGAGTAAACAAATGTAAATGTTAAATATGGTGATTTACTGCTCCCTTTCATTAAGTTCCTCCTTAGGAGGCCAGCATTTTATGGAGCACAGGGGACCTTTCGATTGGGTCAGATGGAGTTCTAAAACAAGACATATTAGAGTAGTTTTCTCACATGTCGAGTTTAACAATAAAGAGGCAAACAGAAAAGGCTACTTTAGTTGAAAAATGTAACATAATTAGATAGGTATCACTACATTTTCCAACTGGCTCTCCTCTGGAAAATACCAGGGGGCATTCAGGTATTTTTATAACAAGAGAACAAAAGCATGCTAGGAAGTAGGCTGAATGGACTTATTTGGGCATTGCAAATAGTCTGCCCAGATGAGTTAAGTGGAAGCTTATTTAGCATGCATCCACTCTCTTAATTTTTTATTAAAAATATTCTCTCATTTCCTTGGGAGTAGTGCCATCTCATGTCACCATTACACTCCCAGAGAACCATTAAGTGGTGACTAGCAGATTGAAAATGGTACAATTTAGCCCTCTATCTCTCTGGATGCTTCCACAATGTACCACAAATGCCCACCACTGTGGAGAGAAGTCACTGGGACATACTCTTTCCAAATTCTGGGATTTTCATAGGTTTGGTTTTCCCCATACAGAATGTGCTTATTCCTCATCTAACTTGTGGAATCACTAACTTCCATCAAAGACCATCTCAGGGGCCATTGGTACAGTAGGCCTTTCTGTTCATCTTTTTAGTTTATCTTTTTCTAGTTAAACTTTTCCTCACTTTCAGAGTATCTTTGTATTACTTCATATTTACTCATTTTTGAGTTTTCATATTCTGTTGGTAGACTGCAAATAGGGACTGAGGAAGGGAAGCAAAAGGAATAAGCATTTATAGAGTACCTACTATGTACCAGGTCCTATGCTAAGTGCTTTACAGAGAGTATCTCATTTGATCTTTGTAATAACTCTGCAAAGTATGTAGTGTTACTACCTCTACTTTACAGTTGTGGCAACTGAGGCAGACTGAGTCACATAATAATCAAGTGTCTGAGAATGGATTTGAACTCAAATCTTCCATGTTCTGTGGAGCCCCCTAGCTTCCTGACTCTCATTTTCCCCATTCCAGTGCTCAGCACAAGACTTGGCACAGAATACAAGTTTGCCTGGAGCCTGGGAGGCTTCTTGCTAGCTACACATAAACCAATGAGAATGAGAATGTGGTGGAGGGAGTGGGAAGACTGAGACAGTGCATGATCCCATGGCACAGTTCTGCCAAAAGGTTTGTTTTTTAACTGTGACTTCTTTCCTGCCCTCTTCATCCTCATCATCATTTTCATTTATATGAGTGACAAATCTCAGACTCAGAGAAAATAAAAAGGTGACTGAGATGCACATAAGTCTTGTGAGATTTTTCGGCAAGTCCAATCTATAGCATCCCTATGGGTTTGGGGCCAAGTTCCCTCAAAGATTGATTTAAGGGTATTAAACATGGATTGTGGAGACTTTACTAGAAGACAGGTTTGGGACATTAACCATGCTGCTCTTGGTGACTAGGAGGAAGCAGAGACTGAAGACAGACCAAATGCCAGTGAGCTGCCCCGTGATTCTGTGTTCTAAAGGAACTTGGACCTGGCAGGTCAAGATTATCCTTCTAAAGAAGACCCTGAAAAATCCGAGATTTCTCTTTCTTTATTGGGAGGAAAGCAGTGAAGGCTTCTCTCAAGCCTGGTTGTAGATCTGTGCAAGGGATGCCTTCCTAAAAGAAGTAAAAATCAATCTTCATGTACTTAGCTAAGAGAACTGGTAGACCTCACTTGACCTTTCATGGGGAAGAACTCCAGATGAAGCCAGATGCTAGAAGGAAAGAGGAACTTCCCTGCCATGTGCCTAGGGGAGCCCCACCTGACACCAGTACAGACCAGCAGAAAATAATGCCATGTAAGACTACCAGGACAAATCACTTTGGGAAGAATTGTCCCTCCACATGTTCACCATGGTCACACATTTTCGCTTGATTTTCATCTCTTTGTGTGTGCTTCCTGTATGCATCCTCTCTTCCCTCTGATGTCTCTCTCTCTCTCTCTCTCTCTCTCTCACACACACACACACACGCACACACAAATCCATACATATACATCATATGTTGAGGCTTATGGGATTAATGTTCTATTGTTATTTTTTTGTTAGTAAAAAGCAAACACATTGGTGGGGGCTCATGAGTTTTGGGTTTTGAGTGGGTGCAACCCAGAGAATTTGGGGTAGACTTGTCCTTCCCTAGGGGTCACTTGTACAAGTGTTTTGTTTTGTTTTTAAAACGTGTTGAATTGAATTGAATCAGGATGATGAATGTTTCTGCCTAGAGCTGGATGTCTTGTATTATTTATACGTGGCTATAGGCTTATCTTGGCTTACCAAGCTGGGGTATTTCAGGAATGCATCTCCCAGATGCTCTTGTTATCTCCGTGTCCCTTCCTTCCTGAGACAAGCCCTGGGTAAAATCTTGAAGTAGGTGGTGTCTGCTGCTCTGTCCTTTCTTTCAGCAAACCTTGTGGCTGGCTGGTGGATCTGAGAACTCTTCTATATCTAACTTCATGATTATCTCATCCTACACTATCATTTATTTAAGGGGCACAAAACATTTTACATGCATCATCTCATTGGATTCCCAAAGGGCACTGGAAAAATACATGCTGAATGAAAGGTACTTGTAGAATGAAGTTAAATTTAAAGCCTTACACTTGGGTCTAAAACTATGGAGGACTTATGAGAAGCTGAGAATTTATGAGAAAAAGAGATGAGAATTTTAGGAAGTCACAATCTCAAATTGAGTCAACAGGATACCACAGAAGCCAAGGAAGATGATACTACTGTTTGGTTGCCATTTAGAGTGTTGTGGCATTATGACTTTCACGAATAAGAAGGGGGAGGATCCAACTAATCTTACCCCTGGCAGAGTACACGTGGAACACTGGACACAGTTTTGAGAACTCTATATTACAAAAAATATTGATCAGCTCTGAAGTTTCCAGAGGAAGGCAATCGAGATGGCAGAGGCATGCAAGTTCATTACCTCTGGCTCCCAGAGGTAGCTCCCAGAGCTGTGTCCTGGTCCCTCTTCTCTTCTCCCTCTATAGTATTTCACTTGGTTATCTCATCAGCTCTATTGGATTCCAATGGATATCATCTCTATTCTGATGATTAGAAAATGTACTTATTCTGCCCTAGACTTTCTCCTGACCTCCAGTCTCCCAACTCGCACTGCCTATTAGACATCTCAAACTGGCTATCCACTGGTGATCTCAAACTCCACATGTGCAAAACAGAGCTCATTATGGTTCCTCCCAAACCCTCCCCATTCCTACCCTCCCATCCTCCCAGCTCCTCAGGCTTAACCTGGAAGTCATCCTGGACTTCCTTATCTCCCTCATCCAATCTATAACTATTGGTTTGACCTTTGTAACAACTCTAGCATATGCCCCCTTCTTTTCTCCGACACTGGCACCATCCTGGCCAGGCCTTCCTCCCCTTCTGCCTGGCCTGTTACAATAGCCTGTTGGTGGGTATCCCTGACAAAAGGGTCTCCCTGCTCCAATCCAATCTCCTGTCAGCTGTCACTGTTTTCTTCCTGAAGCTCAGGGCAGACCATGTCACACTCAAACTCTAGTAGGTCTCTCTCCTTTCTCTCTCTTGGCTCCCTTTTGAGTCCCAGCTCAAATTCCCCCTTCTAAAGCACACCTTTCTTGATTGCCCTTGGTTCTAGTAACTTCCATCTTTGGATTGGCTCTGATGCATGGTATATGTGCCCTGATCATACACAATTGTTGGCATGTCATCTGCCCCTGTAGAACAGGGGCTCCTTTAGAGCAGCAGCTACACTTTGCCTTTCTTTGTGCATAGTACAGTGCTTGACACACAGTAGGAGCTTACACTTGCCTGATTGTCAAGATTGTTGAAGGACTGTCTGGTCTGAGAAGAAGAAAGATAGGGAGTGAACAGCTGCAATAACTCTGATGGAGTATTTAAAGGGATGTCGTGGGGAAGGAAGAGAAACTGGGAGCAGTGAGACAAGGGGCTTGCACAGAGGAGCTTTCATTTTGTCCTCATTGGGGAAAATGAAATGTCCTACCAATCAGAGCTGTCCAGACATGGAATGGGTTTTCTCATTTAGGAATCTGTGAGTTCTCTGCCCCACAGGTCCCTTCCCTCTGACTGAGAGAATGCCCTAGGCGCCAGGTCAAGGAGACTAAGGATGACGTTCATGCTCCGGTCCAAGCCAGGCTAGGTCTGGATGATGCCATTCTGAGATTAAGTGATTGCCAGGGCTTGGCAAGTGGGCAAAGGGCCTCGCTGAGAACATGTATACTCAGAAAAAGAGGAGAAAGGGAGAAAATGGTGGCCTTGAGCAAGTACTATTAGGGCTTCCTCGGAAGATCCAAGGGTCTGGAGGAAGGCTGCCAGTATCTTGGGGAGCATTTCTAGGTGATTTCTGGAAAGATAGTTGTATAGCAGGACCAACATGGGGTTTGGGAGTACAGTGCTGTAGGGTTTGCCTGCGCTGTGGCTCCACCAACATTTCCACAAGGGCTTCAGCTGTCCGAGACATGTGCAGGCAGCTGCTTTGGGGGAGGGCGTGTGGTGGTGGATGACACAGGCTGACTACCGGGAGGAATGAACCTTCTAGGTCAGTGGAAGATGAATGTAGAAGCACACATAATTAGGTAGACATTCTTTCTTAATAACAATGATAATAATAGTCATAATAAGAATTAGAATTTATATAGCACTTTAAGATTTGCAAATAACCTTACAAATATCTCAGTTGATCATTTCAATAGCCCTGGGAGGTAGATGCTCTTATTATCCCCACTTTGCAGATGAGAAAACTGAGGCAAACACATTAAGAGATTTGCCCAAAGTCACATAGCAAATGTCTGAGGTTAGATTTGAGCTCAGTTTTCCATGGGACAGTGCTCTATGAATCCTGGATCCACCTGGGTGCCTCTAGGTGGCCCTTACTGCCATGGGGATCAGCAGTGATACTAACTAGAGCCCGGGGCTTTGCTGGCCTGTTCTTACTTTATTTATTCTTTTTCAATTCCATCTGAGGTGATGGCAGAAGAGGCTACTTCTCTCAGGTCCCTGTTTGTCTTCCATATACATTCCTGCCCTTGATTGCCATCTCCCCCATCAGCATTAGTCATTTGCTATTCGATAGGTGGCGAACTGATTCAGGACAATGCACCCAAACTGTAAATGCTCAGTGGATGTTAGGATATATTCTCAGACTTTGTTTCCAGCCAGATGGCATCCTCAGAATTTATCCTGTTGGATATTAAAAACAGTTACAATCAAATCACAGAATTTAATCCATCACAAGAATTTAATCAGTCATATATAAACTTAACACTGGCACGAGTCAAGGATTCAAGGAATTTGAATTTTCATTTCCTACCATTTATTGCATACGTAAAGAAATGGGAGGGGGGACAGAGGGAACTGATTTTGCTTTCCCTGCAGGAAGGAGGTCGTCCCTGCCCAGCTGGACTGTCATGGCAACGTTTGGATGCATTTCTTGAACTCCCATATATAGATATAGATATATGTATCTCTATATTCAGATACATATACATGTAGGAATATATAGATACATATATGTGTACACATGTATATCTGCACATATGCATATATATGGGCATGTGTATATGCATGTATTGTGAGTGTCTATATGCATACATAGGTGTGTATGTATGGATGTATATATCTCCAGTTAGATTTCAGGTTCAGATGTTTGTTTTTAGAACTCTTCTGGGTCTCTCTTGTTAGCTGGTCTCCTGACTCAGGATTAGAGTCTTTGGGTTTGGTAAAGTTGGCATCAATATTTTACGTGTCTCCATCTTTAATTAGGTTATAATATTATCAAGTGCCACGCAGGGCTCTCTTTCCACAAATTAGACCTGAACACCACAAACAAACTAATTTGTGTCTCAGGGCTTTGACTGGGCCTCACGGCCGACTCTGGGGCTCATACAAGTTCTCCTGACCCTCTGGATTTCAAATGCCTGAGGGTAAAAAGCAATTATAAAAACATGACTCTCCCAGATCAGCTTTCCACTCTGCCTTGTCTCTGTTTTATTGATGGGAGATTGAAGGAAGATTCAAATCAGCCATCCTTCAATTCTTTACCAGCAGCAAAATACAGAAATCATTAGCTTTCCCGTGTAAATGACTTTGTCCTGTCTTATTATTCAAAACTGCTTGGCTATATGACTTAAAACGAGCATGCTGAATATTTATTTTGCGTTTTCAGCAGTGGTAGCATGCCATTACTTTGTTCCCAATGTCCTTTTTAAAAAACGATCATGCTTTTGTTTTTCATAGCAATTAAAACAAACATTAATTAATATGGTGAAGGTATTAGCACTATCTTCCTTAATTTATGAGTCTGTCCCTCAGATAGCGTGCCTTAGGTAGGTTGTAGGTTTCTACAATCAATAATGGTAGGAAATAATATGATATGTATCCCCTCAGTATGAAATGTATCCCCTCAAATGTATGCCCTCTTCTTTATGAGCTAGAATCTTGTGTTGCAAAAGGGTCCTAGGATTACTCAGACTTGTTCCTTTGAGTGGAGAGACATGCCAGTCTGGTTCCATCTCATCTCTGACCAGCATATAAAACAGCCATTCATTTGTTTTCAAAAGTAACCAAAGGATCCACATCAGGGGGGAAAAAGCAGACTACAAACTAGGGTTAGGTGACTGGGGCTTTGCTCCAGGTTGCCAAAATTTAGAGGTCACTGACAGGAACCTATCCTAATTCAAGAGTTTGAGGCAGAATTGTGTGTGCCTCCTTATGGCTCCAGGTCTCTCTCTATGGACCCTTTTATCTTGAGAGGTAAGGTCTCTCCCTAAGGTCTTTCCCCACAAGTTCCAACTGAACTTGTCTTTAACAATTAGAAATGAGGATACCTTTGGTGCAGTTTGCCCCAGGTTTCACAATAGCTCCTTTCAGCTCTGAAAGAGGGTCTGATGAGCTTCCCCAAAGCTAGTGCTCGTTCATGCAGGCAGGATGTTTGGGAGAAAAGCAGGTCAATGCTTTGGCTAGTTTTAAATACTGACATACTGATGCGATTTCTGATTCTTTCCTGGTGGACACACTAATGATACTGAACCCATGCCATGGGGAGCTGTCCAAGGTCAAGCGTGCAATGGTCTCCTATGGCCATCACATACCACCAAAGGCAAGGCCCAGCTGGGGCCTCAGAATCTCCCTTTTTGATTTGTCATTGAAGTGCTTGTCTCTGTCCCCCTATTTATTTTTTATCTCATTTCTATTTACTTCTGAGTCTGAATTTTCCTTTTTTCCCCTTTAAACACATATACGAAATATATATCTTAAATGTACATGTTTTGCCCTTTTTCCCAATTGGCAAATATGATTAAGGTTAGGATTTCTAGGTTTCTCCCTAGAGAAGAAAACAGGCATAATAAAGAAATGTGACTTAAAAATTAGGAAGAACAAGCTTCAGTCCAAGGTAGAGACATTAAAAGGCATGTCCTCTCCCCCTATCACTACCTGGTAGATTTGGGGGTCCACAGATGTGGAGATGTGGAAGCCCGCCTTTGTTATCAGATATTTTATGTTTGGTCAATTTTATTGAATCTCTGTCTCTGTCTCTGTCTCTGTCCCTGTCTCTGTCTCTCTGTCTCTCTGTCTCTCTGTCTCTCTGTCTCTCTGTCTCTGTCTCTCTGTCTCTCTCTCTCTCTCGCTCTCTCTCTCTCTCTCGCTCTCACTCTCTCCCTCCCTCTTTTTTCTCCTTCCTCCTTTTCCTCTCTTTCTTTGTAAAAATTCTTTGCACCTGGGATGGGTCTCTGAGAGGGGGAAGGGGGAAGGGTAAGAGGTTAAATTTAAGTTTAGAGCATGTAAAAACTAAGTTATAAATACAACTTTTTTTAAGACAATGTAATGTGAAGCTTTGGAGCTTAGCCAGAGTGATGGCTTGTGATGATCTCGATGTTTACAGCATAAAGTTTATCCTACATCTCTAAGCACCAGACTTTTAATATTATTTTGTTACACACATGCTCTAAGTGCATACACATGCATGCATGTACAGTCACATATTTGTACATATGGGTACATGTGTGTAATTCTAGGCATGTATGCATATGGGCTTTCCCTACCTGCTCTAGGTATCTTTCTTAGGTCATTCGGTGGGGAGCACAGTCCACTGGAGGGGTGGCTGGACTTGGGAGCCGAGGATATGAGTTCAAAGCCCGGCCCTGTGACCTTTGGCAAGTCCTTCAAGCTTTTTGGCCTCAGTTTGCTCATCATTTAGAGATGAGGCTATTGGACTAAGGAGGCGCTAAAGTCCCTTGAGGCCTAACTCTATGATTCTATTACCCTGGGTGTATCTTAAACACATAAATTGAATGAAGATGTTGAGTCAAGCTCTATAAGGCTCAGCTCTCAAGAGAGAAAGATGTGAACACAAAGCAAGGCTGTCTGTTTTTCCTTCTTATTCATAGGGCAAGGGGCATTGTTCTCTTCTCTGTGAGCAGGCACCATGCCCACCTGTCCAGGTGCCACAGTCCCTGAAGAGCACACCCTATGGGAGAGGAAAAAAATGAAAAGGTTGGAAATGACAAGTGTTTTCTTTGGCAAATCCCTGGAATGGAATACCTGGGTTTTCCTAGACTCTGTGGTGGGGGAGGGGGATGGTCACACAATGGTACACAGCCATTAGCCCCTCTCCTAGCTCCCTGCAGTAGAGGCCAACAGGGTCATCTTCCGGTGACTTTAGGCACAGGCCTGACTACAATGGACAAACTCAGGAGCTTCCATACAGGGAAGGGGTCACAGTGAAAGCTCTCCAAGCATTGAGTCCAGAGCCATTTTGTTATCACCGTTTTAAATGGCCAGAGTTTTATTTTTAGAATCCCCAAATGCAAATCAAGTTTAATGATGCTGGAACTATAGCATTGCACTTCTCCTTGGGTAAAAATTCATATTTCAAAAACTGCACTCATTCTGCCACTCGCTGTTTCCATCCAAGTGTGACCTCAACATGCAACACCCTCTCACTTGACTTTGCCTCTGTTCCAACAGTAGTTTGTCTGCTCCCTCATGAGGAATGGCAGAGTTGGAAGGAAGGCCACGTGCCCTTCCCATCCGTAACAGAGACAAGGCTTCTCTTTGACATAGGCATTGCCAGCCGCCAGCATACAACCCCAAGGTCACTGTTGGGTACGCATGGTCAGCATGTTGTATCTGAAAGGAGCAAGGGTGTCTGATCCCCAGAGGCACCAAATGACCCTCCTTAGGGGCAGGACTACTTTGCTAGAGTGTCCAAGTGGCTTTCTTGATTCTGCTGCTTAGAAGTCAGTGATTCCATTCAACGGACATTTATTCAACGGACATTTATTCAACTGCTCCTTGTGCAGGGCTCTGCTTTAGATTTGGAGATATGAAGTAAAATGTCAGCCAACCAACAAGTATTAATGAAATGTCTCCTCTGTGCCAGGCACTGTGCTAGGTGCTGGAAATTAAAATGCCCCAAAGAATCCAACAATTTTGACTTGCAAGGGGTTTACATTCTAATGCAGGAGACAAATACGTATGAAAATGTGTGCAACAGAACATGAAGTTAATCAAAACATATAAATATATGTTATAAATATATACACATGTGAATGTGTATATATGCATATCCATCCATCCATATATTTATATGATAAAAGGGTAAAAATATACATTCATGCATGCATATATATGTATACATACACATATATATGTAAAGGGTAAAACATATATCTATATCTATCTGTCCATCTGTGTATCTCTAGCTATCTCCATATTTAAATATTTAAATACAAGGTCATTCATGAGAGTGGGTACTTGCTCTCAGGGACTTCATATTCTACTGTTCAGGGTCCATTTAGAACCCTAATGACTTCTATCACAATAATCCTGCCCAGGAAGCTAACCTGAAGCCTGACTTTACCACTTACAGCCCATGTGACCTTGGGGAGATTGCTTTGCCCCCAGGAGTCTCAACTTTCCGAGCTGTTAAATTTGGGGTGAATTAGATGATTTCTAAAATTCCTTCCAGATCAAAATCCTATGTTTCTATAATTCTATTAACTAACTGCTGATATGGAAAAGATACTATGCATGATATTTCTTCTGTGTTTTAATGAATTGAAAGGTTTTGATGGAGTCTTTGAAACATTTAATAAGATTTGGTGGGTGAAAATAAAACTTCATTTGAGCTGAAAAAATAAATACCAAAATTATGTTGAGATACATTATTTCTTATGAGTTTGCTTCCTTAGAGTCTTGAGAGGATAGAAGAAATAGCTAAATAGGCAAAAAATCTTGCTAGGACACAATGAAAAGCCTGTGACCTCTAGACGTGGTGCACTTTCCCAAATTTTCACTCTGACTTGATATAATCACCAAGAACAGTTGAAAGAGTTGTGCTGGACATGGGAAGAAAATGAAATCTTTTTGTTGTTCAGTTCTTTTTCAGTCATGTCTGACTCTTTGTGACCCTGTTTGGGGTTTTTTTGGCAAAGATACTGGAGTTGTTTGCTATTTCCTTCTCCAGCTCATTTGACTGATGAGGAAACTGAGGAAACAGGGTTAAGTGACTTGCCCAGGGTCACATAGCTAATAAATGCCTGAGACCATATTTGAACTCAGAAAGATGTGTTTTCCTGACTCTGGGGTCCATGTTCTATCCACTGCACCACCAAGCTGCCCCCTAAATGGAATCCTGGATTGTGATGTGAAAGGCACCAAGAGGACACCAAATCCACAACATTATTTTTAACTTTTAATATGTTTTCCACAATGACTTATCCATGACGAACAGAGTAAAAGTCACTCTAAAGGACATGGGGCACCAGGAAATGAGTTGGTCTGGCCCTAGATTGTGGTAACCAATGGTTGGCTCAGGTGCTATGCTAGAACTTCAAAATATTAAATAAAGCCTCTATGCATGGTCCATAGAAAGACCAAAAAACAAGAATGCTCCAAGTTTAAATGTCTTGGAAGGGCTGCCATTATTCTAGGGCAGGGGGACCCCATGGTAGTGACTTTGCAGATGTAGCATAAAGTATCTATGAGTCTACCTTGCTTTGCAAACATCTTATAGGAGGGTTAAAAGTATTTCTTTCCAATTTCTATGACATGCAACTTGATCAACAAGGTTGGTGGTCTTCACAAAAAATCCCAACTCCCTGCTGACCCAGGAAAAACACTCATTTCTCAAGTATTCCAAACCTTGCCTGCATCCAAGTTTTATTGTTTTCTCCTCTCAAAGCTGAGTCTGATATCTTTTAAGTGAAGAGTCGTGGGAGATTTGTTCTTTAAAATTATT
>CM053624.1:5188620-5205685 GCA_028646595.1 Phalanger gymnotis | reverse complement strand
AGCTAAGAATTGGAAATCAAAGGGATGACCATCAATTGGGGAATGGCTGAACAAGCTGTGGTATATGAAGGTAATGGAATACTATTGTGCTATAAGAAATGGGGATGATACGGACTTCATAACAACTTGGAAGAACCTACACGATATAATGCTGAGTGAGCGGAGCAGAGCCAGGAGAATATTATACACAACCACAGATGTATGGATTCTGTGATGACTAACCCTGACAGACTTTGCTCTTCTCAGCAACACAATATGCAGAGACAGCCCCAAAGGACTCACGATGGAGAATGCTATCTATATCCAGAGAAAGAACTATGAAGTATGAATGCAGATTGAGGCACCCTATATGCTAGCCTTTTTTCTCTCTTTTTTTTTCTTTTTAACTCTTTTGTTTTTGTTTTTGGGTTGTTTTTGTTTTTGGTCCTGTTTCTTCTTTCTCATGATTCATTTCATTGGTCATAATTCTTCTCCATTACTTGACTAGTGTGTAAATTAATTCAATGTGAAGTTATATGTGGAAGTTATATGGGATTCCATGCCATCTTGGGGAGGGAGTGGGGGAGGGAGAGAAGAAAATCTGGAACTCAAAATTATGTAGAACAGACTGTTGTAAACTAAAAATTTTTTTAAAAAAATTAAAAAAAGAAAAAAACAGAAAACATAGACCAAAAAAAGTAAAAAAAAAGTATGCTTCAATCTGTATTCCAACCCCTTCAGTTCTTTCTCTAAGGATGGATATCATTTTTCATCCTGAGTCTTTCAGCGTAGTCTTGGATCATCGTATTGCTGAGAATAGCTGTCATTCACAGCTGACCATTGTCGATTATGGTTGTTAATGTGTATACAGAACATTTCACTTTGCATCAGCTCATGTAAGTCCAGGTTTTTCTGAAAGCATCCTGTTCATCATTTCTTATAGCACAACAGGATTCCATTACAATCATAGGCCACAATTCGTTCAGCCATTCACCAATAGATGGGCATTCCCTCAATTTCCAATTCTTTGCCACTGGAAAACAGCTGCTATACTTTTGCACAGATAGGTCCTTTTCCTTTTTATCTTTTATCTGTTTTGGGCTATAGACATAATATTGGTATTGCTAGGTCAAAGGATATGCATGGTTTCATAGACCTTTAGGCATAGTTCCAAATTGCTCTCCAGAATGGTTGGATCAATGTGTTGGTAAGCAAAATGGGCTCCTTAGCACTTAGTTCAACAAGTGCCCTTGAAGAGTTTGGTTTGTTTCCTTTGAGTAATTCAGTGTATTTCATTGAGCCTTACTAGGTGCTAAGCCCCAGGCCCAAGCCCCTATTAGTTGTAAAACCTATGTGAGTGTGGATTGGTAACTAAGGTGGGGCCCAAGGTGGGGCTAACTCAGGGGAGGGCCTAGTTTACAAATGAGTTTGAGTGATAGGTTTGGGACATCAGAGGCTCTTAGACCACATGGATTTAAATCCACCTCTTTGTGACAATTTTAGGTCATGTGGGTGAGTTGCATGTGTGACTCACCCCTGATGCTGAAAAAGATGTAAAACCAGAGGTTGGCCTTTTCTTCTTTGGAGCTCTTACCCACAGCAGTGGTGGTGTGTGTGACTCTGGGCCAGCCCTTGTTCTGAGTTCCCAGGCTGAACCTAGATGTTGGTAACTATGAATCTGTATTGGGTCTGTCTGTTGATGTTTGTAATTTGTTTGTAATTTGCTCTGAAGTTCAGGGTGCTGGTCTCTTCCCCTGAACTAAGTGAATGATATTTGTATGCTGAATTAAAGTAAGCTTGTCAACCCCTTTAACCTTGCTTTCCTTATTAAAGCAGATCAAAAGAACCTGTGCTTTTGCAGCGTCCTGGCAGCTTTCTGGGTGCTAGCTGTTGGTGGATCTTACACCCCCACAAAAGCTGCTAGCCGAAGTGTTGAAACAATCAGTTTGCAACTCTACTAAGAGATCATTAGGGTCTCATTTTTCCCACATCCCCTCCAACATTTTTAAATTTTATTTTTCTGTCCTATTAGCCAAATCTAATAGGTATGAGGCAATACCTCAGAATTGTTTTAATTTCATTTCTCCAATCAATAGTGAGTTAGAGCATTTTTTTCATATGGCCATAGATAACTTTGATCACTTCATCTGAAAACTGTGCATGTCTTTTGAACATTTTTCAGTTGAGGGATGGCTCTCATTATTATAAATTTGACTCAGTTCTCTATATGCTTGAGGCATGAGATCTTTATCAGAGAAACTCACTTCAATTTTTTTTTTACATTTTGTATTGCTAATTGTATTTTCCTCCATCCTATTCCTCACCCTGCTTATTCTGTTCTCTCTCTCCTTTGCCCTGTTCCTCCTCAAAAATGTTTTGCTTCTGACTATCCCCTCCCCCAATCTGCCCTCCCTTCTGTCACATTCTCTAATCATCTTCCCCTCCTACTTTCCTGTATGGTAAGGTAGACTTCTATACCCAATTGAGTGTGTATGTTATTCCCTCTTTGAGCCAGTTCTAAGGAGAGTAAGGTTTACTCATGCACCACTCCTTCCTCTCTGCTATAAAAGCTTTTTTTTGCCTCTTCTATGTAAGATAATTTACCCCATTCTACCTCTGCCTTTTTCTTTCTCCCAGTACATTCCCCTTTCACCCCTTAATTCTATTTTTTAGATATCATCTCTTCATATTCAACTCATATCCACACCCTCTGTCTATATATACTCTTTCTACTTTCACTAATAATGAGAAAGTTCTTGAGTTACAAGTATCATCTTCCCATGTAGAAATATGAACAGATTAACTTATTAAGTACCTTATGATTTTCTTTCCTATTTAGCTTTTTAAGCTTCTCTTGAGTCTTGTATTTGAAAGTCAAATGTTCTACTCAGCTCTAGTGTTTTCATCAAGAATGCTTGAAAGTATTCTATTTCATTGAATTTCTATTTTCCTCCAAAAGGATTAAACTCCTATTTGCTGAGTAGGTGAATCTTGGTTGTAATTCTAGCTCCTTTGCCCTCTGGAATATCATATTCCAAGCCCTCCCATCCTTTAATGTAGAAGCAGCTAAATCATGTGTTATCCTGTGTCTCCACAATATTTGATTTTTTTCTTTCTGGCTGCTTGTAATATTTTCTCCTTGACCTGGGAGCTCTGGAATTTGTCTATAATATTCCTGGGAGTTTTCATTTTGGGATCTCTTTCTAGAAGTGATAGGTAAATTCTTTCAATTTCTATTTTACCCTCAGGTTCTAGAATATCAGGGCAACTTTCCTTGATAATTTCTTAAAGGATGATGTCCAGGCTCTTTTTTTAGATCATGGCTCTCAAGTAGTCCAATAATTTTCAAATGATCTCTCCTGGATCTATTTTCCACATCAGTTGTTTTTCCAATGAGGTATTTCACATTTTCTTCTATTTTTTCATTCTTTTGGCTTTATTTTATTGTTTCTTGATTTGTCATAAAGTCATTAGCTTCAATTTGCTCAATTACAATTTTTAAGGAATTATTTTCTTCAGTGAGCTTTTAGGCCTCCTTTTCCATTTGGTCAGTTCTACTTTTTAAGGATTTTTTTTCTCAAGTGAATTTTTGTGCCTTTTCTCCTTTAGCCAATTCTACTTTTTAAGGCATACTTCTTTTCATTGGATTTTTATACTGCTTCTACTATTTGGCCTAGTCTGTCTTTTAAGGTGTTATTTTTTCAGTATTTTATTGTGTCTCCGTTAGCAAGCTTTTGACTCATTTTTCATGATTTTATTGCATCATTCTCATTTCTCTTCCCATTTTTTCTTCTGCCTCTCTTGCTTGTTTTTCAAAATCCTTTTTGGGCTCCTCCATGGCCAATTCATTTTTTTTTCTTGGAGGCTTTGGGTGTAGGAACTTTGACTTTGTTATCTTTTTTCTGAATGTGTGTTTTGATCTTCCTTGTCACCATAGTAACTCTCTATGGTCAGTATTTTTTCTGTTGTTTGCTCATTTTTCTAGCCAATTACTTGACTTTTAATTCTTGCACAAGGAAGCTTGCAAGGATGGCCATAAGACAATCCTCCATTCATTCAGTGGAGGATATTGCTTGACCCAAAATTCTGCAAGTCGCCCAGTCATTGCCGTTAGCATAAAGACACCAAGAGCCTTCCAAGAGTGTCTTCACTTATTTACAATTAAAGGCAAATGAGGAGTTAAAGGATCAGATTTCCCCCTAAGAATTCATCATTACTGGTGACTCTGGTTTTGCTAAATTGAATAAAATGAAGTGTAATGAAGACAGAATATCACTGTTCCCCAATCAGCCATGGAGAGCCATTCCTCAATGTGGAGTGACTTATCTTGAGATTACCAAGCATTTCCAAAAAGGCTTGAGACACCGATTCCTAAAACCGGAGTCATCAAACCTATTAGAAAAAGTACAGTTCCTGAAACAAGTGCTGGTGTCTGGAATGATTCTTTTCAAAGTGAGTTTGAAAGCCTTTGATTGAATGTTGGCCATGGCATGTCACCTACATACTGTATGTGTGCTGAAGTAGGGCATCATTAGCTAGTCCATCAAATCCACAGCTTACAAATTCAATCCTCTATTGTGTGTCTTTTCAGATTAAGGTTCCCCTTGAAAGACATAAGCATGCTTGACTAAAAGACAATTTTGATGATTTCTCCTTGGAGTGGTTGGAGTGGTTCTTCCTTCCCTTTTTTAGATATAGTGGAAAGCAAATTATTTTAAATTTAAATTTACAAATATTTAACATTATTTTTTTAAATTTTGAATTGCACATTATCTGTCTTCCCCCAGCCCTTTCCCCACCCATTGAGAAGACAAGCAATATTATGGCCAGTATAAACGGATAATCATGTAAACCATATTTCCATGTTAGCCCTATTGCAAAAAAAAAACAAAAAAAAGAACAAAAAGAAGGAAAAGAAGAAGAAGAAGAAGAAGAAGAAGAAGAAGAAGAAGAAGAAGAAGAAGAAGAAGAAGAAGAAGGAGGAGGAGGAGGAGGAGGAGGAGGAGGAGGAGGAGGAGGAGGAGGAGGAGGAGGAGGAGGAGGAGGAGAAGCAAGAAAAATAAAGTGAAAAAATCTCTCAATATGCACTCAGAGTTCATCAGTTGTCTCTCTGGAAGTGGATATAGATTTTTATCTTTGGTCATTTACAATTGTGGATAATTTTATTGAGCAGTATAGCTAATGATTGTAGCACAGTGTAGTAGTGGATTATTGTTACAATATTGCTATTACTGTGTACAATGTTGTACTGGTTATGCTCACTTCACTTTGCATCCATTCATATAAATCCTCCTAGAATTTTCTTAAATCATTTCATTATTTATTATTGTTGTTGTTTAGTTGTTTCAGTCATGTCCAACTCTGCATAACCCATTTGCGGTTTTCTTGGCAAAGATACTGGTGTTGTTTGCCATTACCTTCTCCAGCTCATTTTACAGATGAGGAAACTGGGGCAAAAAGGGTTAAGTGACTTTCCTAGATTCATATGGTGACTGAGGATGGGTTTGAACTCAGGTCTTCCTGACTCCAGGCCCAATGGTCTTTCGACTGTTCTGTATCATTGCTCTTCATTTCTTATAGCACAATAGTATTCACAAGTACAACTATGGGCATCTCCTCAATTTCCCATTCTTTGCCCCCACAAAAGAGCTGCTAGAAATATTTTTGTACATATAGATCCCTTTTTCCCTTTTCTTTGACCTTTTTGGGGGTACAGACCTAGTAGTGCTGTTGCTGTGTCAAAGGACATGCTCAGTTTTTAGGAGGGCAAATTACTAAATATTAGGTCTAATGAAATGACTGAGATTATCCTATGACATATACTAAGAAATCCAAAAACATGTGAGCTTGTGCACAGCATTTCTGATTGTAGAAATTAATTCTTTTTTTATACAAAAGATTGGCTTATATTGCATATCTACAATGTTGAAAGGCATGTAGTGTGTTTGCGATAAAGATTCTCCAACACTGTTTTGTTTGTTTATTTTTTCTTCCTGGAATTTCTGAATCTTTTCGATGGGGACAAAAGAGGAAACCATTGTCATTACAGGTTAGTGGTAGTCTTGGGGTGCTGAACAATTTCCTGGACAGTGGAGGGAAACAAAGTACTTAAGGAAATTGTCCAGAGAGTCATTCATGATTGTAGCCAGTATCTTGACTTTTTATTGTCTAGCAATGTATTAGATGGGAGCATCTAGTTGGTGCTGTGGCCTTCAGTCAGGATGACTTCATGAGTTCAAATTTGGCCCCAGACATTTGCCTACTATGGGTCCCAGGGCAAGTCATTTAACCCTGTTGGCCTTAGTTTTTCATCTGTAAAATGTGATGGAGAAGGAAATGGCAAACTGCTCCAGTATCTCTACCAAGAAAACCTCAAATGAGTTCATAAAGGATCAAATGTGATTGAAATGACTAAAACAACAACACAAATATATTAAAAGGAGAAAAGGGAGAATAAGGAAAGAAAAGGCTATTAGAAAAGAGGAGAATAGGTAAGTGGTAGAAGAAATAAAAGGAAAGAAAGAGAAAGTGAAAGGAGTTGAAAGGAAAAGGGGAAGGAACATAAGAGAAGGATGAGGATGACGGAGAAGGGAAAAAGAGCAGACGAAGAGACAGAATACATTGAATAAGAAGAGGAGGAAAGGAAAAAGAGTAAGGAAAAGAAAGAATACAAGAAAGAAAGAAGAAAATGAGAGAGGAAGAAGTGAAGGAAAGGAAATGGAGGAAAAAGGGAAGATGAGGAAAAGGGAAAGAAAAGAAAAAGGAAGAAAAATAAAACGAAAGGAAGGAAAAACAGTGAAAAGAGAAGCATGATGAAATGGAAGGACTGGTTGATTTGAAATCAGAAGACTGGCTTTTAAATCCCAGTTTTATTCTTCACTGTGTGGGCATGGCAAATCACTTTCTCTCTTGGGTCCTCAATTTCCATAGAAGGAAAATGAAGACCTTGAACTAAATGATCATGAAATAATGAACTTTGACATATAAGACACCTGAAAAGCCAGCTGGTCTGACCCACTTATTTTATAGATCAGGAAATTGATGTCCAGAGAAGTTATGTTAAACATCTAAAATAGGAGTACACTTGCCATTCTGCCTCTGATCTCATTCTAACTCTAACCCCTCTGAGGATCTTGAGCACCAACCACTTTCCATGGCCTGACTTTCTTTTGCATGGGTTCCACTTAATACCTGGGTACTGGTCTTTTTTGTTGATGGTGCTGTCAGTGTGAGAGTGTGTGTATGTGGAGGAGCAATCCTGTGTTGTTTGATCAAGTGCCTAGGTCAATGAAGTAGAAAAGGAATCATGTCCTTTGTAGATTTCTTCTGAAAACAAGGTGAAATGCCCCAAACAAAACTTGTTTGAGGAAGAAATTCCTCCCTGTCCCCTCCCCCACCTTCTGGTGATGCCATCTTGCCTTTTTTCTTTGTTTCATATTATTACAAAATAAAATTATAGAAGCTCTGGAGCAGTTTCAGGTTAATTTGTTGGTATATTTGCAAGCTTATTCCAGTGCATTATTAAAACATTTAGTACTGGGTGTCATTAGTATTCCAAAATGTAATTAGCATATTTAATCAAAAACAATTAGGAACAAATGCTGCTTCCCTTTTTAAGTAATAAAATATTTACTACTGAAGGAAAAAAAAACACAAATGGAAACCAAAAAGTACTTTGAGGTGTTGATTTCTGAGAAAAGCAAAGGGAAGGCAAGGCTTCCAGCCTGGTCCCTGCTGATGGGCTGCTTGCTTTGGCTTTCCTCTGGGAATCTTGATTATTATATGTTGAGTCCAAAGAAATAAAATGTCATTGCAGCTCCTCGATGCCATAATAAAAGGAAATGTTCCAACTAAACCAAGTTGTACAAATGCCATCTTGGAATGATATGTGTCAGCTGGAAATTGTCTTCAGGAGAAGGAGGCTGAGGATGGACCTGTTGAAGGAGGGTTTGGGATTCTGGGAAGAGGAAACAATAGAAGCTGACAGCCATCTAGGGCTTGCTTTTCATCCATGGTCATACCTGAGCATATCAGCCATCCCAGAGGTGCCCATCTGTTACAGATTCTCTTAGCCTCATTTGACAGGTAAGAAAATCAAAGTTGAGAAAATAGAAGTGGTTTTCCTATGGTCAGGAAGTAGTGTTTGAATTCAGGCATTCTTAACTCTAGACCTAGTTCTCTATTTCCCATACCATAAACCCTAAAGGTAAGTTAAAATTAAAAAAAAATCTAGAATCAGGTAATCTTCACTTCTATGTGGCAGCAGGCATGGTTACTGAAGCCATGGCCCTGTCATTCTCGTATACACTTGGCTTCAGTCAGACTCGTGAATACCTGCTTTGTGTTTTGATCTACTAAAGTCAATTGATAATAATGATAACAGCAATAATGACAACAATAATAATTTTTAACAGTGATATGGTGCCTACTGTGTGCCAGGCCCTGTGCCAACCACATTTCAATTGTTATCTTGTTTGATCTCCACAACTATCTTAGAAAGTAGATGCTAGTATTAGTCCCATTTTACAGATGAGGTAACTGAGACAAACAGAAGTTAACTGGCTTGTTCAAAACCATATAGCTAGTAAATGTATGAGGTTGGACCTGAACTTGGGTCTCCCTAACTCCAAGCCCTGTTTTCTATCCACTGAGCCACCTTCTGCCTATCCCAATCCTAAAATTTTCATTAATTATTAATATTTTGTTTGTTTTTGACACTGTCCAATTTAGGGGTTCATTTAGCATTCAGATCCTAATTCCCAATGTTTCCCAACTTTATCGATTGCATATCAGATTGTTTCTTCCTGTTTAATCATTAGGGCATTAATAGAAATATCCTTGAAAACTGACCTGTGGATGTCTTCTACCATTTTTCTAAGCACAGACATCTTTAAATACATTCATAGAGACACAATGGATACATAAACATTCATTTCCAAACACACATGTAGACACACATTTGTATACATACATCATCTGCATTCAGACATACAAACATGTGCCCACATACCAGACATTGTAAGATGTATTGGTGTGGGGATGTAGTGCATCATAGATTTGAAGCTAGAACAGGTCTTGGCTGTTGTGAAGGCCAGTCACCTCATTGTGAAGGTGAGGAAGTGGTCCGTGATCACACCTGTAATAAATGGCAGAGAGAGAATATGAATCTATGTGTTAGGACTCCAAATATGTGCATGTATGACAAGTAACCTAGGAGTTCCGTAACTGCCAGATGTGGCCTCAGGAAAATCATAGTTCAAATTCTGCTTATAATAAATTAAACAGGTGACCATGGTCAAGTTACTTACCTCCTATGAACCTCAAGCAACATTCTAACACTGGATGTTATGAATGGACTGCCATTTGCATCGGTGGAGGGAGCATCCATACCAATTAAACAATTGCATTGAAAGGCACTTGAAGTATCAATGGTACCCTTAGGGTGGCTGCTGTCTTCACTGACAGTGACCACAACCAGACTGCCTTTGAGGTCCAAACCTATGGCTAATCCAGTGATTAGATTCTCTGAAGTTTTTTTTTTTTCCAATCACCTGGATAAAGTCATAGAAAGCAAGGACTTTGGTTTTGCAGATGACCCAAAGCAAGGAGAGATAGCTACCTGCTTCAATAATCTGGCTATCAGCTACTGTGGGAGTGAAAAACCAACATGAGCTCAACAACCAGAATGCTGCAAGCCGAGGTTCTTTTGATCTGCTTTACTAAGGAAAGCAACGTTAAGGGGTTAACAATCTCAATTTAATTAAACATGCAAATATCATTCACTTAGTTCAGGGGAAAAAGCCAGCACCCTGAACTTCAGAGCAAATACAAACAGAGCAAATAAACATGAATCAACAGATAGATTTCTATCTGACAAAATCATAATATACAGTTACCAGAGAAGCATCAACATCAAAGCCGGGGAGCTAATAACAACAGCTGGCCAAGAGTCACGGACCACTCCTGCTGCAGCTCCGAAAGAGAAAGCCAACCTCTGCATTTATATATCTTGTTCAGGATCAAAGATGAGTCACACATGCGACTCACCCACGTGACCTAAAATCATCACAAAAATGTGACTTAAACCCACGTGGTCTAAAAGCCTCTGATGTCACAAACATGTTGCTCAAACCCACGTAAACTAGGCTTTCCCTTGAGGCGAGGAGGTCACCAAGGACTCCTAATTTAATCAAGGAAACAAAGGCCAAACTCTTCAAGGGCACTTGGTTGAATAAGTGCTAAGAGCCCATCTTGATTCCCAATATACTACCACAGAGAATAAGAGGGTCAGGATTCACAAAGATCTGGATGGGATGGCACTGAGCCTAATCTAAGACAATTAAAAGCTGCAGGAAAAATAGACCAGGTTACATTTGGGTTGGACAAATAAACTTCTTATGTCATTCAGCAGATGAGAGAGGCATGGGTAGCTAGCGGTTCCTCTGAATCTAAGATCTGGGAGGTTTAATCCTGGACTGTTAACGGTTCACCATATGCAATATTCCATGGCTCTCCTCCAAGCCTTCAGCACAGGTCGAGAATGTGCTGCTTCCTTATCCCAGCCTTGTTGGATCCCTAAATTTCTTCAGAGCTCACCAGGAGACCTTTTCTCACCTCCCAGTTTTTATTGACACTCTCTCCCTCTTGAAATGATTTTGTATTACTTTGTCAATTGAATGGAAGGCCTTTGAGGGCAGGAGCTGATTTTGTTTTCTCTTCATATTCTCAACATCTAGCACAAATTAGTGCTTTAGGATGGACTGAATGAAAGTGGATTTTGTAGTTAGTTGCTTTTGTATGGGCTGTATCTCTTCACTTGAATGGAAGCTCCTTGAGGGCAAGACCTATTTGTTTTTGTCTTTGTCTCCCGAATCACTAGTGCAATGCCAGGCACACAGTAAATGTCTCATGATGTAAATGAAGTTGGGTTTCTCATCTCATATTCACAAATGAGCCAATTGTGAATTGATGGGCAAAGTCCCCTTCTCTTCATCGCGGTTCAGATTCAAATTGGGTAGGGGTCTGCCAAAGAACTTCAGGGAAAATGCTTTACAAAATTTGGAAGATAGATAGTGAGAAAGGCAGTGTGCTATAATAGAGAGAATATTGGACCATTGCTGGTGGCTGAGGCTTGGGTTCAAATGCTTGCTGTAGTATTTTGAGCTCTATGATTTAAGACAAGTACTGTTGCCTCTCTTAATCTGTTTCCCTAGATTTAAATGGGGATAATTATACCTCTGGAGCCCCACATGATCAATTGTGATATTCAATCAGATTTTGTTCATAAGTGAAAAGCACTTCAGAAATATCATGTAAGAGTCAGATATTCTTATATTGTTATCTGTGAGCATTGCATTTGTATCCTCAGTAGTTAACACCATGCATGGTGTATAGTGAACACTGACTGGCTGGCTGGCTGACTTCATCCTGGTAGAGTTTGAAGAGTCCTGGTCTCCATTCTGAAGGTCCAGAACTGAGACCAGCTATGTGACCATGGGCAACTCAGTTCTTTCTAAAACTCACTTTCACCAACTGCGATAGATGGACAAGAATAGTGACACTGTTCGACTTGCTGGGTGGTTTTGGCAAGGACTTTATGCCTTAAAGAAAGCATTTTAGAGTTGAGCCCATATTTCTTATTGGGTCTCCCCTGTTGCAAGCATGTTCCCCATTCCTGTTGTGGGTACCTTTAAAGGCAGGAGGAATGAGCTGCAGTTTTTCTGTTTTCACATCTGAGATGGGGGCTGGGGGCAGGGGATTGGGGAGAAACTTCTGAAATGCAGAAAACATTTGTTCAATTCTCCAAGGGCAGAAGAAGCCAAATCCAACAAGCATATAATATATGGATGTATGCCTCTTGGGGCAAAGTCACACCTAAGCCCATATGTTTCCACAAATTAAGAGGTAAATACTTTGCAGGAGTTACAGTTTAGGCACTTCAGAACACCTCTGGAAACAAGATATTAGGGGCCGCAACTGCTCATTTCAAGAGAAAGCCTGCATATTTTTCCCTCCCCTTGAAGAGAAATGCTTGGACCTGATTCCCAGGGAACAGGATTTTGTGCTGCCTGTTAACCCTTGAGGGTACTGGGGCCAGTAAGCCCAGCCTGCTTAGACGGTGCCCAGGAGAGACCAGGCAGCAGGGATGCCTTGGGGCCAACTCATGCATCCACATGGACAGACAAAGGCTCCTCACCATACCCTAGAACCAAGTCCAGAATGCCATTACTACTGTCCTTTCCACCAAAAGACAAATGAGACCAGCCCCCACACAGTTAAATCTCATTTGCTAACTTTTCATCTGAGTCAGTCGTGAATATATCTAAGATACATAGGCCGTCAAAACCTCGCCACCAGAGACACGAAAGTCTACTTACATAGGGTTCCTGGAATTGTTCATGTTCTTATGGAAAATGTCTCGGAAATCCCTGAGCTGAGAATTTTGATCTCGTTTGCCTATGTGAGCGAGGCGGAGAAGGGGCTGAAGAGGGAAGAGAACACTTTTCTCGCATAATTTCCTTTGTCAGGAGAATCTTGCCACTGACATTGGAAGAGTGATTTAATTGACTTTAATCATACACCTGAGAGTGGGAAATTGAGCCCTCCGTCCGGAAAAATCATGCCAGCTTTCCACAAGGGGAGCTAATTCACAGTTAATAGTTTTTTTTTCTCTTTAAGTTTTGTTGTGAAGTTTAGAAAGCAGAGATCAGAAGCAAACTCAGAGCCTCAGACAAGGTGAAGGCAGCCTGGGCCAGGAAGAGCAAGATGCTGCCCAGAGGCCCTTCCCCAGAGCAGGACTTGAGCTATGCCTAGTCAGATACAAGGGGTGGACAAGAGCCTCAGCCCTGTCTTTGGATAATGGAGAGAAATGTTTGATAAGCACTTCAAGGATGGTATCCTCTGTATTATCCATAGGCTGGGAGACAATTGTAGGCAGTCACCCTGGGTCAATTTCTGGGAATCTAGAGGACTTCTCTTCAGCTCACCTCCCCTCAGTCTTACTTCAGTCACTAGGTCAATTAAGCTTTTACCATGGGCTAGGCACTCATCCAATCTGAGGGGATAAAGTCAAAACACAGTTCTTGTCCTCAAGGAACTTCCATTCTCAAGAGCGAGACAATGGGTAAATATCTAGGAACATATGGGATGCAGAGAGAGATGACCATAATCTGAACCAGGAAGGCATTAGCAGTTTCAGGCTTGCTTCAGAAGGTGGGATTTGAACAGAATCATGGACTAGGTGTAAGAAAGGCAAGCATTTCACACATGAGGCACTGCCAGTGCAATATGGAGAGGGAAGACAGAGTGTCCAGTACATGCAGCAGGGACAGGCCCAGGTGGCAGAATCTGAGAGGGCAAGGAAAGGAGTAAAGAATAAGAGAAGTGTCAAGAGGCTTCTAACATCCACTTTATATTGGATCTTGGAGGTCATAGCCAGCTTATTGAATGGGGGACTGACCTGGCGAGACACAGGTTTTAGGAAAATCCCATTGACTTTGATGTGTAAGATTTAGTAGAGTGCGGAGAGACACGAAGCCCAAAAGATTGATTAGAAGGCATTGCCATAGTCCAGTCGAGAGGTGATGAAGGCCTGAATGAGGTGGTGGCACTGTGAATGGAAAGAAGGGGGTGTCCATGCAGATGTAAAGGTAGAAAAGGCCAGATTTGGCCATGGGATTGGACACATACGGCAGGTTGGGGTGAGGAAAGGAGGATGCTAAAGAGTGTGTGAGGCCAGATCGACATGAGAATGGAGGTGCCCCCAACAGTAATAAGGGAATTCAAAAGAGAGGAGAGTTTGGGGAAAAGATCATGGGTTCTGTTTTGGACATTCCAGTGGGACAGCCAATCTGGGCTATGCCAAAGGAAGCTGATGATGTGTGTTTGCAGCTCAAGGGAGGCTAGGGTGAGACATAGATTTAGAAATGCTCTCCTTAGAGATAAGTGAACCCATGGGAACTGATGAGATAAGATCAAGTATCATCATGAGAGACAGCATATAGCGAGAAGAGAAGCTGGGCAAGGTCAGAGAATTAGCCTTGTAGATCTGGAGCTAGAAGGAAACTCAGGTCATCTGTCTAATTTCCCTGATTTTACAGATGGGGAAACTGAAGCCAAGAGAACTTGTGACTTGTCCAAGGTCACACAGGTAACAAGTAGCAGGCAGGTTTTGAATTCAGGTTCTTGAATTCAGAGCCAGAGTCCTTTCCATCCTTTCCAGTGGCTTCTTAACTTCATGAACTCTTCCCCCACTCCTCCATTCTTGTCAAACTGGCCTGCCTGGCATTTCCCATAAAAGCCCTGCTGGCTTCTGCCTCCACACCTTTACATAGCTGGGCTACCATGACTGCAATGCCCTCGCTCCTCACTTCATCCCCATTAATTTCCTGGCTTCTTACAAAGCACACACCACAGCTGCTACCTTCTACAGGAGCCTTTCCTAACGCCCACGCCCACCCTCCTTAGCATTCTGTCTCTTCTCAAATTGCTCCCCACTTATTTACTTGGGTACCTGTTATATCCCTCCCTCCCCTCCTCCCATATAAGCTCCTTGAGGTCAGGGATTGTTATTATTTCTGTCTTTGATCCTAGGTGCCCTGCAAGGTGCCTGGCTCATGGTAGGTACTTAAGAAAGGCTGGAATTAAATCCCATGGACCCCAGGGGTGACTCTGGGAGAGCTGTTGGAGAAAACAGAGACAGGGAATGGAGGAGGCACCTACCCAGACACCTCAACTGCCCTTTGGTGGGCCTGATTCCATTTCTCCTCCTCCCTCCCAGGTTTTAGTTAAGTTTTATTTGGATGCAGGCTTTCCTCCTAAATGGATAAACATGAAAAATAAATGAGGTCTGCTTTCATCCTCTTTAATTCAATCCATGATAAGGAAATGCTGCTGCATAAAAACTCTAACTGTGGAAACTGGTTTATCCACATAAGAGAAGTCAGATTAGCTTTGTGTGGCAAGGAGCCAGAACCTTTCACATCTGCTTCTCAGCACAGATCCAGTGACCTTTGTGTCCTATTATTAACTATTGTTCAGATTGGATGGTGCTCAACCAGGATTCTCCTCTCCCGCTCTTCAACCAAGAACATGGAGAAAATTTGGCCCTTGTGGTCCCAACATGCAAAGACAAAGCCAGGGGCAAAATCTGCACATTTATGGACTCTCTAATCAGGGGCCTACTTCCTGGCTTTGCTGCAAGTGTAGAAGGAAAGCCCAAAGAAGAGCAGTTCTGAACACATCGTCAGTCATACCCCTTCCACACACATACGTGCAATACACAAACATGCACAAAGTGCATACACACACATAATGCAACGTATACAATGCACATATGCACATTTCCATTCATGTGCATGCATCCACATGCAAACCTGCACACACAATCAATGAAAACCAAACTATAGCCTTACAGGGGGCAGCATTGAGCAGGAGGAAGGTCCTTTGCTTTCACTCTGTGGCAGAAGTTTGAATGCCAGTTCTCTAGCTCCCTCTCTGGATCATGTTGGGTTAACCTCTTCACATTTCTAGGACTTAGTTTCCCATCCATAAATCGAGGGAGTCAGACCAGAGGATCTCTTTGTTTACTTTGAGCTATAAATCCATGATTCTATGGTTGAATAGGTTTGGAATTCGTGGACCTGAGTTCAAATTCTGGCTGTAGTTCATATCCCACTGCCAAGCAATGGGGCCTCCCCTGAGCCTTAGCTTTATCCTTAATAATATCAGAGTGCTAGATGCAAAGACCTCCAAGGTCCATCCTAGCTTCACATCAATGAGCCTAGATGTGTATTTGCTCCATTGGTCAGCCTAATGACAAAACTGCTGAGTGACTTGTGACAATTAAGTGATAGGAAAGGTAAAATTCTGGTGCTCTCTTCAAACACTCAATAATTTTACTGTATTGACTAGAAATTAAAGCATCATTTTAATTTGGCACAGTAGGCAGAGTACAATGCACCGCAGCTGGTATGCCAGATGAATTCTATGTCTTCAAGATTCTCTATGCACAAGTACATACGATTCCAAAAGTTATTTTCAATGTATCTTCCAGTTGAATAGTTCATGAAATATCTTCAGTATTTTCTTTACCAAATGCTCATGGTAGATTTTGACCAGAGCTGGCACTTCTATAATGCATTGAGGTTTGCATAATACTTTACTCACATTATTGGAGTTTCTTGACCACTCAGTGATGTGAAAATTGAGATGTCATTACGCCCATTTTACAGAGGCTCAGAGATACAAAGGGACTTGCTGATAGCCACACAATTGTCTCTATTTAAACCAGGTGTCTCCTGACTCCAAGGCCACAGGATGCCAAGAGAGAAACTAACGTTAAAACCAAATAACATGATGTACAAATACGAGTGCGGCCATGCAGCACGCACTCCTTAGACAAATGCCAGGCATTCTTTTTCACGCTCTGGGCATACTGGCATACTGACACCTTGCAGACAGGAAACAGCGGTTAAATCTGTCTTGAACAGAATCGGAAGAGACTAGGGATTGGAGAGGGGGACCCTTCTGGTAGTTTTGCCATTGACTTGCCATGAGACTTTGGGTAAGCCATGTGGGTTTGTGATGCCCCAGCTTCTACATCTGTAAAATGAGTTGATTAGTATCGAACCTTCCAACATTACAAGAACATTATGTTGGTATTTCTATTTCTTGGAACTCATTTTCTCATTAGAGTGGACACTATCTCCGCTAGGCAGAATGCCTCCCATCCCTGCTTTCTCATCCTCTGTGTTTTGTGCCCACAGCCTTCCATAAATCTCTATGAAGAACTGACTCAACAATGAAGATCTTCCTTTGGACCTTCCACAGTTTCATAGATTGCAGTGTAAGGACGAGGTTGCCAACATGCTCGTTATTCAGAGTTCCCACTTCTTGAGTGTCTCTGCTCTTTCTGGTCCCTTGGCCAAACACATCCTGAATGAAAACTTTAATGCCCCTTCTCACATTTGGGTCCTCATTAACCAAAGACTCTAGCCTTCTTATACCCACCTGCCCCTCCCTTTGTCCTGCCATGACCTTTCCCACCTGTAGGTGTGATTTTCCTAAGATCCCATATGTTTAAATA